>VXBJ01001528.1:2152115-2183102 GCA_013400055.1 Nycticryphes semicollaris | reverse complement strand
GCCACAGGAGAGTCACTGAAAAGCAAATCTGACTTCACAGGAAATTCTGAATGTTTATCATATTCGAAACTGTATAAGCAACTCTGACATCGAGACTCAAAACTACTGTGAAAAAATGACACAGGTTCTTTCTGGATATTGTCTCTGAAAGGCCACTTACTGAACAGGAGGATGGAAGAACGGAGGACAACGAAGAAAAGTCAGGTCTATGTCAGTCATGAGTCTACTAATATGCCTGTTTCCAAAAAGCCATATTTTCAGATTTTTGTCTTGGACAGCTACTACATGCAAGAGCCAAGCAGAAAGAATTTCTTTTCTGGTATTTTTAAAGACTGAGATGTTTTAAGTTCATTACAAAGTGCACACACACAAGTGGTTCTGTAAAAGAACTATTAAATTAATACAAGCCTGTCTGAAGTAATTTTAACAATAAAATTCAATTTTCCTGGAATTCTTTCTATAATCAATACACTTAATGGGAGTATGAATTAGGAAAAAAAAAAAAGTCATTTCATTTCAGAATCAAAATTCTTACTTATAGGTATTCACCAAACAAATACAGTTGAGTAAAGAGTTGGATCTCTATGACTGCAAGACACAGGTAAATTGAGNGTAAAATTAGGGCAGGGGAAAAAAAAAAAAAAAGTATAACCCCTTAGTCTGGTGCTAGTACCTTAAGTGTCTCATATCTTAATGGCATCCCACCTGCAAGAATCTGGAAGAAATACAGAGAAGCTGTTTGTATCCATAATCCAAAAAGGAATAACAGCAGAATGCAGTTATAAGCCAGTACACCATCCCTAGGCCAAAGCACCTTTGCAAATAGTAGCTGTAGATTCATAAAAATATGGGCTCAAAACCCATATCCAGTTATTTCAGATAAACGATGAATTAGGAATAACTTTTTTTTTTAAATTATATTATTACAATACATTATTTCAAAGATCTTGAATATTTAAATTCCTGTTATTTAACTTCAGGAAGATTTTTCTTTAGAAGTGAAAAGCTTTCTGCCACAAATACAAACCTCATCTTTAAAGCTCTAGAACTAGTCCTCCAGAATTAACAATGCAAAGACAGGCTGCTGTGAACAGGTATTAACAGTTGCAGCCATCAGACCTCAGTTTGACCAGCATCAACATGAGTACCTCAGTCACAGCAGGATGAAGTCCAGTCCAGCTAAAGCCCACTGAAAGATGGGGCCAAGATGCACACATATGTTCCAAAACACTACAATGAAGGTAGATTTCCAACACACTTCTTAGACCCTGCTGGGCAGATTTGCCACAGCTCCTCAATATTCTTGTTTTGACCACCCGTGTCCCTTTAGCGACAGGATTTTAAAGCTGCTTTAAATATCATCCCATTATATCTTTAAGGCTGATCAAAGATTTGTTAATGAAGTAACAACTGCCATTAAAAAGTAATTCCCACTATTGACAAAGAACAAGAGATACAGTTACACAGTTTGATTCAGACAACACTGAAAATATTGAAATAAGCAGATTTCAATCAACTTCCAACCAAATCCCATCACTTTCCAAGTCATGCTGCTGGAGAAAGAGGAGTATGTGTATATAGTTATTTTATTTCTTCAGTGCTTACTTTCATTCAAGTAGCCTTTATGTTCAGAATGTATCATTTTGAAACATTAGCGTTCTCTAAAAGCTAGACCCCATGAAGTCCAGTCTGCAATACAGAGCATCTAGATTTAAGACATTGAAAAGAGCAGAGAGGAGTAAGAGAGGGTGACTTAGAGAACAAAAGTTTGATAGTAAATGGAGAAAACAGCTTGTTTCCCCCATGGTCTCAGATGAAGGACCCATAAACACAATGACTTTTACAAAAAACAAACAAACAAAAAAAAACCAAAAAAAAAAAATAGAAAGAGAAATCCACCTTTGGTATCTTTGGCACATACACAAACAAGCTCCAAAAAAATCCCCTTACAACTCCACAAGGCAGTTAACTAAATAAGCTTTGGCCTAAGATAGGAAATCTTCTAAATAGACTGGTATTTACCCTTATGTATAGGCAAGCTGGCTGACACTGAGAAAACAGTCTAGGGCCATACAAGTGTGAACATACAAAAATCAGTTCACTGTAGTCTTGTGCTCAGTTTGAGCTGGACAACAGCTGAAAAAAAAAAAAGGACACCAAAACCTTCTGTTGTTATTAGAAGTAAATACAGAAGAGACCTGGTCCGCTTCTTTCATTGTGGGATTTACAAGGCAGGGGTAGACATATCCTCTTTTAAGAGCCGTTTCAAAGCATGGCTGAAGAGGTTAATGTTCTACAAGTTTAGGTAAAGCCTCAGGGACCAGCATTTTAGAATCTACGCTGACACAAATAAAGCAAATGGCCTAAGATGGCAAGCTCCTCCATCTGTGGCAAAAAGACAGGGATGAGCAGTAAAATTTGTTAACTGCCAGTTTTCAGGTGGATGAGGGTGTTGACCTGATTTACAATATGACCACCACATGTTAACACTGACTAATGGGAAGGCAAAGCAACACGGAGCCAGGGATCCAGTAAGAAACGAAGCAGCAAGAACACACAAGACAAGGTTAAGCTAATTGGGAAACTAGATGTTCAGGCCTAGGGGCTTAACACCCAGCTGCTGCTGGAAAGGCTTACCTGGTTTCTAAAGCTTCCAGATCTTCACCAAGGATGTACGGATTTTTGGTCAGGAACGGTCCCAGCTGATTGTCTTCTACACCCACATCCTTAAGAAACAGAAGTATTTTTCTTATATCTTTTTCAAAGTCCAAGGTCAGTAGGAGTTGACCTGCCTTTTGACGTTTCTCCACTTGGGATAAATCAACTCCTACAACAAACAAAATTAGGTATTTTTTTAATTAAACACAGACCTGACTTCCTGTAAATGTTTCAGGAAGGCATGTTGAAATTTTTGACTACTCCTTTTTTGCACTGATTTAGCATACTTCAATTGCTCAAGACAGCAAGGTCACAACACCTTGTATATTGTGGAAAGATTCCAGATAAAATAAGCAGTCATTTTAGACGCTTTTGCTAAGTTTATTTTTTGAAGGAAGACATTTGCAGCAAATCCTGCAAATGAATCAAGTGAGGAATCCAATACACTAGCACATGACACATACTGAAACCTACTCTTTGTGCACAGAAGTACGTGTGCAAGGAATTCCCAACTCCATTATACAAGGGAGGGAGACAATTTTGCAGTGAAGTGCCTTTGGATACTGGCTGACACATAGCAATTTGTTACTGCACTGGGCCAGATCTTCCCCTCTCATATATTTATTTCCCCAATCTCCTTCTGTTGTTCCTTGCACTTTTGGGAAACAAGGAGGCAGCCTGCAGCTTTGAACTCAGCTATCCTTGCCCAGCCCAAGTGCTTTTTGATAAGAACTCAGGTTCTCTTCCATCCCTTCCTCCTTGCCTCTCCAGTTTACTTTCCTGCCTCTAAGGTTCTGCACAGCAACCGCTCTCCTTCCAAGGACGGTGCCACAATTATTTTTTTTTTTTTTGCAGCAAATTAAACCATCCTTAACCATCCTGAAAGAAGAGAGATCAATCAAGTTATACAAAGTACTCCCCACTTCTGGAAGCTGTGTAAGGTGCCTCCTTCTAGCACCCAGAGCACTAAGGGACTAATGCTAGCCAGCCGTATCTTCAACTAGTACAGCATTGCTAGTGAGTCATACAGTCACCTCTCCTTTTCCATTTACCCTGGATTTACCCTGCTCAACCACTGTTTTGAAGTACACAAGGTGATGCGTAAGACCAAAACACAAATTATAGAATCTCTAAAGCTCCAGATACAGGCAAACCACATAAACAAAGTCACACATACCCAGGTGGACAAGTTTTGCCAGAGTGTCTGAGTGATCAACATAATCTCGGAGCGTGGAAGACTGAAGGGGAAGAAGGGGTTCTGCAATGATCTGCACGGCTTCTTCCTCAGAAATCTCCTCCAAAGCAGATGAAGGTGGGACATCATCCCAGTCTAAGAAACAAATATAGAAGACCCAAATGCATTTTGTGAAATACAAAGCTGCTCCCATAAAGTGGTACCTACATATCTTAAAAATCCATTTCAAAATGCAAGAAGACTGTGCAGGAGATGAACAGTCTATTTATTATTATTTGAAAACACAGACTCTACTCCCAGTTTTTGTCTCTGTTCTGTCTCCTTGTCACTGCCCATCAACTCTTGCTCATGTGGCCAAATGTGAGCACAGCATCCAGCAAGTCTGCCTTCAGTCTGCTGCCTTGATCACTGCAGACAACAGAATACATCACCTTTTTGAAAAAGAATTCTTTCATGTCTTCACAAATGCATTCTTGCCTTATCACATCCAGATCAAAGACTACTACAAAGATTATTTTTCATAACCTGACAAGCCTGCTACTTTGTGCCTCCTCTGAATCTGATGCCTGAACTGCAGTTGTTTTAACTTTCAAGGTATTTCACAGCCAACTCTGTAGAAGTTATCATCTTACCCACTGCAGAATGGCTGCTGACTGCCACCACCTCTAACAACTGAAGAAATCAAGCTCTATTTCCTACTCGTTAAGGTTTCCAAGTGAATACCATTATCCCTGTTTGCCTGTAAGTGCTCCCAGTCACAGAGCTCGTGTCTTTTTAAAGAAGTATTTCTCTAAACTGATCTATTTTTCCACTGACAGCAGCCCACAGCAGTTACATCAAGACTACTGTTTTGCAGGCTGACAGCTAGCATCCACCTCAATTATCAAACTGATTACTAATCAACAGCCCTAATTATAAACTCTTCACAATTAGGATTTTCTGTGTCTTGTACATTCACACGATGACTTCCTAGAGACTGGGGTAACACTCTTCCATGTCAAGAAAACAAAGCCACACCAGAACTACCAAGACAGATTCCAAAATAAGTAGGATGGATCCTAATGTTGCAGGACTAGCTGCATAGACTAGCTCAAGAGCTGTTGGAGGCCTTGCCACTTCTCTTTTTCAAAGCCTCAGGGGAAAAAAAGCACAATAAAGCATTTTTTGCAACATTTACCCTTTAAACAGCAATAAGAACTCACTAGGAATCTATATGAATATCAAATATTTCCTTTCAACTTGTTGAGGACCAAACCAATATACACCAAGGTCCATTCCAGAAACACAGATGCCCTTTTTTTTTGCCACTCCAAGTTTTTTTTAAACCTCCTGTCAGAAGGATATAACAGTTACAAAAGTTTAAAACAATTTAAAAAAAGTTAGCAATGACGTTTATTCCATTATATGCACTGCCAACTGGGCAAAAACGCTCTACACACACAACAGTAAGTCTGCTGGCAGATAAAAATCTGGCACTTAGATAACTGCTCTGCAGGTGCAGGCACACACAAGCTGGCTGACCTGTCAGTTCTGGAGCAGCACTGTTTCCAGAACCAGCTGCACAAACACACAGATCTCAGTTGCAGCTCCGAGCCACCCCAAAAATAAGCTCTGTAGGATCCAAGTTGGCTGGGCTCAAAGCTCAATCTGAATATACAAGACTACTTAGTAATCCAGAGCAAGTTTCTTCCATGTACTAGAATTGTTTTCACGTGGTGGTATTTTTTTTTTTTTATCCTCACTTAGATATAAAAGTAGAGAAAAACGAGGCAATTTCCTCCGGGTGACAACACCAAGGCAACCTTCTGTCTCCTTTCCTCGGGAGGAAGTTTGACCAGCATTTCTCATCGGGGCAGTGCTTAAGCAGGCCTCACGCACTGCTGCCTCCTGTTGTTCATCCCTGATCATTCAAAAGGCTGCGTTGTGTGAACTGCTTCGGGGATGCCCTCCCCACCCCTGCTCAAAAAAAACAAACCCAAACCCAACAAACCAACCCCTTTATTTTGCATCAGCACAACAACGAGGGAAAGGCAAATGCTCAGCTGCTGTAGGTAGAGTTGCAAAAAAAACCCCAAACCCTACCTCTTCAAACAGCTGTCCAGACTGACACTTCTACACAAAGCATCCTAACTTTATCTGGCCTCAAAGGTATTCTGTATATACTGGAGTGACCACGTGGATTCTACATTAACTATAGGACTAAAACTAAGCTAAAGTAAAGAATTTCAGATAAATATTTCAGACAGGCCAAAAAGGAGAACCAGGAGTAATACTGAAAGCATGATTTGGAGATTTGGAAGAAACAGCATCCCTAAGGCTCTTACCTTCATACAGTGTTTTTGCATTCAGATCAGGTAATGTTTCTGCTTTTGATGGTTCCTGTTTTACTGGTGTAGGCAAGGTACATTCAGGAGAAGGAAAGGACCCATCTTTGGCCCTGTCAGGTGGAGAACAGCTTCCTACAGATACACGCCTGTATGTCTGCAGTCTCCACGGAAGAACCTCATTTGGAAAGGGCAGCAGAACCCGAGGGGCAAACTCACGACATGCCTGTGTGGTGCTGCTGCCCGTCAGCCTTCCGGGAAATTCAGCAGCAGATCGGGCCGCTTTCAGCAGGCAACACCAGCGGGAAGCCTGCCGAACCCACAAAGCCATCTTCCACCTCAGCACAGCATCCTGCTGGCAGAAAGAGGGCTGAGGAACAACACAGGCAACGCCTCACCCGGCCCGCAGGGCCGGGAGGGTTAATTCCCTGAGCGTTAAAGCAGAAATTACTCGCTGCAAAGCACTAAGTAGCTGATTTGAGGCTTTAAAGGTGTGACAAACGGAGGCAGAACCGAGCAGCGGAGCCGGCTCAGAACGGTGTACAACAGCCGTTCCCTTAGGAGCAGGGGTGAAGCCCTCCCGAGGGGACGGGGTCCTCCGCCCAGAGCCCTCACCTCACAGGCCTGCGGGACGCCGGGCCAGGCCGGGCCGCGCCGCACTCGCCACCCCTTGCAGGCCTTCCCCAGGCCGGCAGCCTCTCCGTATAGCCTGGGGGAGGGCACACCACTCCGTACCCAGCGAGCGCGGCCCACGGGCGGCCAAGGGACAACGGCGGTTTCCCCGGGCGGCCGTTGGGACCCGCTGAGGCCTCACCTGCCCCTCACGCTGCTCCCACGCGCGGCCCAGCCCACATGCGTAGCCGCCCCCCAATTCGGACGAGACTATTCAGGAGCAGAGAGGAGGGGAGACAGGCCGAAAAGAGTCCTTCCCGCCGTTCTCTTGAAGTGGGCAGTACGGCTCCTCCTCCCCTCCCCTCCTCTCCTCGCTTCGCTCCGGTCTGTCCTTCCTTCCTCCTTCCCTCCCTCACCGCGTGGGCGCGGGGTGAGCTCCGCCCCTCGGCGAGGCGGGCGCGGCGCTTCTCCCCTCAGCGGCATCGCCTCAGCGGGAAGCGGCACGGGCGGCCGGGCCGGGCCGGTTCGGGCCGCGCCGCCCCGGGAGACCCACCGTTGCGCTGAGGTGAGGGGGAGAGGGGGCGAGATGGCGTCGTGCGTGGGGAGCCGGACCCTGAGCAAGGACGACGTGAACTACCGCCTGCATTTCCGCATGATCAACGAGCAGCAGGTGGAGGACATCACGTTGGAGTTCTTCTACCGGCCGCACACCATCACCCTCCTCAGCTTCACCATCCTCAGCCTTATGGCCTTCGCCTTCACCAGGTGTGTGGTTGCTGCTGGGATCCCCCTCCCCGCCGTGCTTACCCGACCCTGGGGCTCAGGGGGTTCCTGGGGAGGGGGCTGGGGTCGGTCCCCTTGGGGGCGAGGACGGACAGCTTGGCTCCGCTGGGCGATGGTTCCCGCTAGGAGCGGGTGCACAGGAGCCTTGGTGTCGGGCCGTGACTTGCCGTGGGCTCTGCGGGCAGGGGAGTTGCATCGGCAGCTGGCTGGAGAGCGAGCACCCCGCTCGGGAGGCCCTCGTTCGGAGAGGGGTTTTTCTCTGCTGTGCTTGCTGGGAACTTGATGATTATTTTGAGGCTCTTCATTAAAGTCTTTACCAGAGTGCATATTTCAAGTAGTCGCCAAAAATGGGGTTTATTAGGTTATATCAAGAAGCCTAGCAATGACATCACTCAAGTGGGTAACTTCCTAAGCGTGCCGTGGACAGGAGTGATAGCATTGTGTCATTATTTTCCTTCAACACACTTTGTGGCCAGTCACAGGTTGGTTTAGGCCCCAGTAGTGGTGTGCTTATCCGCATCCTTTCCCCACTGCAGGAACAGCTCTCTTTAGTTTGCCACTGCAGTCATTCATGGAAATAAAGCTAAGCATGGACACAGTTATTTCAGGAGCTTTATTTGTAGGCAAAGGGTAAAGCAGTGCAGCCTGAAGAGTATCTTGCAATATTTTTCTAAGTTTTGCATACTTTTTATTGTCTCCTACTGAATAGGGCTGTGAAGATGATAACACTATCCTCCTTTAGACTAAACCGTGCCGTGTCTGGGCAAGTGGTGATTCCTGACAGGTTTTTGCTGAATTATGCATCATATTTTGGGGTCATCTACACTTTTGTGGCATTATATGTACACAATTACAGATTTGAATGACCTTATTGATGAAAATCTGCATTTGACAGAAGAATATCATTATTTGTCCCTAGGCCTGATACACATTTCTGTTTGTACTCTATCTTATTCTAAGAATCCAAATGCATAGTTTTTATCAGCTATGAAAATAATGGTCAAGCCTGGGTTGAATTGAGGAAGGAGCATAAGGAAACATAAAATTTTGTAGCTGCAAATGGTCTAAGGTGTGCCTTTTCTTGTTTCAACTTGTGTATGGCCCCAAGGAAGATATTTTTGGTGAACACATCCCTTGTTTTACTTGAGTAATAAGACCTAAGATAAGGTAGAATATCCCAGGCTTCTCTTTTTAAGTCTTAAATTGGAGACACGTTTCTGTGCTTTGGTGTCTTCGCTACAAGTTCTCCTCTTGCCCTGTTTCCTCCTGCCTGATCACTTTTCTCACTGAAGGGCTAATTTAGGTCAAATTGGTAAATTACTAATAGATTCTTACCCAGGCATTGTTCTGAAGGATTAACAAAGTTGATTTCTCACCTTTAGGGGAGGAAAGGAATTTTGCTATTAGTTCTTTCAAGTGGAGAATGAGCCAAGCAGCGATTTCAGAAATGTGGAGTCTTCTGGGCCCAGAGAATATTACTTCCCTTCTGGGATGTTGCATTTTCCCAAGAGAGTTGCTAGTTTTTTTTCTTGCCATTTTTCTTACTAGCTTTCTAATGCTGACTTCTTCCCCCTGTCTGTCTCTGCTCTGTATCACTTCCTGTCTTTAAATACCTGTTGACTTTTTTTTTTACTCTTCTCTTTTTCCTATTCCTGAGTTGTGGAAACTACTTTTTTTTTCTTTTTTCTTCTTTTTTTTTTTTTTTTTCCTTCCCTCATCCCCACCTTCTGCTATTTCCAGCTATTGAAGGAGTTGCCAGGGCTGAAGTGCTGCCTCTGTTGTGTTATTTGGGGCACTACCTGAACCATACATACTCTTTGAGAAACTGGGAGGGAGGAGATAGTTCCTCACATGCTTTATTAAAGTATGTGCTCCCAGGTCTTGTCTTTTTATTGTCATCAGTTTATTGCATTGAGTCTCCAGTGACAGCATTCGTATTTCCCCCTCCAGGGCACAAGACACTCTAGACTTCCCAGTAAGGTGTGACAAGTGATTCTTTGCTTCCCCTGCACTGTCAATTGTTCCATAGCTCTCCTGGTCGTTTTGTTAAGCAGGGGATTTCTATATGATACGTTCATACTGTTGTTGTTAAGTAAAATTTAATTTTTCAGGAACTTCAGTACAGACAGAGGAAATTCTGCTTCCCTTAAAGTCTGTCTTGTTTCTTCTATAATTCTCTTATGTCAGAAATATTTGGGGGTTCAGACTAACTTAGAAAATAATCTTTCTCTTGGACGTACCAAGCCATAATGTGGGGTCTCCCTTAGGATCACTGGAAGCAGTTGATACTGTCTTTGAGCTGACAGATGAAGGTGAAGATGAACTTCAGATGGCAATAATCTTCAGGTAGCAATAACAATAATCAAGAAAAATAAATGTGAGTTTAACTTCTCCATGTTGAAGCGGAGACTAGAGGGTATTCTGTTTTTTAAACCACATCCTCTAGTGCTTCTGACAATGGCTGCAGCTGCCTCGGTTATTTCCTGCTGAAAGAGCCAGACCCAGGCTGCTCCCTGGAACAGAGGCATGGAGTGGCTCTAGCTTTCCCTGTCCTGGAGAGAGGGATGTGGCCTTTTCTGAGCCCAGGGGCAACCAGCAGGTGGGTGCTGGAAGGGATATTTTATGGAGCACAGCAACAGAACTGAGGAAAGTGACAGGTAGCTGTGAATTTGCAGGAGTTTATGGAAGCAGGAGTAAGAACTATGAGGATGTAGTGATGTTGTCTTTCACAACCCTTGATTAGTGGAGGTGATTAAACCAGATTATTGTGAATTTAGGTTTGGTTTGGGGAGTTTATGGAAGATACTTTTTTCCCACGTACTCTAAATTTAGCGTCCTAGCTATTTTTTACTCAGTTGAGTATCATTTTTTTCTTCTTTCTTTGTGATGTAATAACTTACAAGTTTACATATTTGTAATGTGCCAGTGTAACGTAATGCTCTGGAAAAGGACAGGAGAGACAGAAAATTATAGAGGTGTTATGTGCTTTAGTTTAGGGTTTGGTTTGTTTTTTTTTTTCCCCTCCAAAAAGCCACAGAATTGAAGAATGGGCTGGTAAAGTGCATTTAAATTGGGAGAATTTTTATCTGTCCTCCCACACAAGATTAGAAATCTTGGTTTTGCTGCATGAATGCCAGTATTTCAAAGTCAGCATCAAAGTTCCTAAAGCTTAGTAAGGAGATGATTTAGCATATTTTCCTGATTGCAGCTTGTTGTGATTGTGTCTCCCCCCGCCCCCAGCAGTTGTTTTGCTTCCCTATTTCTTTTGAAGTTTGTCAAAATCATTCTTCCAGAGAAACACTGTAATTCATATCCTAACTAGTGCACAGTAGTGAGTCTCTTGCTCTCACCTGTTTTTGCCTGCTCTGGTAAGAAGATTGGGTATCTATCTATTTAGAAAGGTATCTTGTGAGCCAAAATGAAATGCCTCTACCATCCACTTGGAACAAAATGCAGTTGAACATTGTGTACATCTTTGTTGATTTGGGGGTGAAGTGACTAGGACAGCTCTCCCGATCCTCAGCAGTCCCTGAATTCTGGTATAGAAACATGATTAAGTGATGTGATCACAGTGTCTTTCACTTCTTTCTTGGCTATGCCAAATTGTACAGTGATAATGACTCGAGTCATCTGTTCTTCCTTCAGAAAAAACAATAAAAAAATCCTTACTTGGTGGCACCCATGATGCCATGTGCGCGTGTGTCATTTGCATACGTGTAAACAGAAATGTGGCTTTGGTATCTGAGCCATCAGAGCCTGAGGCTCTGGCAGGAAAGTGTGCTGAATGGCATGAGGCTCTTCAGATTTGCCAAGGGAGCCAGTTAAGCTTTGGAACCTGGGGTTTGTAGCTGGTGTAAAGCATCATCCTGTACAGCACACCTGCTGGAAAATGACTGGTAAATCTGTACTGAGCTGTTTTTTTAAAAAAAAATAAAAAATGCTGTGGGGAGTCCCTAAGGCCTGTAGAGAAACCATTCATGTTTAATATACTTTTTCCTGCCATACAGTTAAACTAACTCAGTGCTTAAGTGCCTCATGATGATGAAAGTCAGTTGTGGAGCTGTTAAGGTTCAGTTTCGAGGGAAAGAAAAATAATTTGGCAAAGTGAGAAATGTTTCAAAACTGCAACAAATATCTAATGTGCAGCGCATTTATGCTGTCACATTCTTTACTGAACTATCCAGTGACAGATGCTCTGCCAGGAAGAGCTTTATCCCTCTAAAATTTACTGGGAATTTTTTAGTATCATGGGTTGGGAATAAAAAAGGAATATATTTAAATAAATAAACTACATGGAAATTACCTAGGTAGTAAAACTTTAATTTGAGTTGTTGTAGGTGATATGTTACAAAATATTAGCTGTGCTCGTGATAGTATGAAGTTAGTTTCTATTTCTATTCCTGAAGTATCCCAGAAGCAGACTACTGGTTAGAAGACTTTTAATTTTATTTTTTTTTATTTTTCTTGCTGCTGTACACTATATTCTACCTGTGTGAAAAGAAAGGAGATCTGACTCAAGTCTGCCTTGGCATTCCAAATTGAATTCTTAGATCTCTTTTCTGGCTGTAATATGCCAGTAGCACCACTAATATTTGGTATTTTATTCAAAGTTTTAGCTTACTAGTTCTAAAAGCAAGTTGGTACTTTTCCCTGGTTCTTTTAACTTTTGATGCCTCTGTTATATATGGATTCTAATCTGTGTAATCATTATTTCCAGTGGCTGATTGTAATAATTATCTCCTGCCCCCCTGCACTCACCTCAGGCATTTGGCGCTGGAAACAGGCCAAAGAAAGTTAAGTGGATTGTGAGCAGTATCAAAACAACAGTGGGAATCAGAGTTGTTTGAGTTGGGAGGGACTTCGAAAGGCCACCTACTCCAGCACCCTGCAATAAGCTGGAACATCTTCATCTAGATTAGGTTGCTCAGAGCCCCGTCTAACCCGACCTTGAATGTTTCCCGGGATGGGGCGTCTACCATCCGTCTGGGCAACCTGCGCCAGGGTTTCACCACCCTCATTGTGAAAAATTTCTTCCTCATATCTAGTCTAAATCTCTCTGTTTAAAACCACTACCCCTTGTCCTATCGCAACATGTCCTATTAAAAAGCCTGTCACCATCTTTCTTGTGAGCCCCTTTTAAGTAGTGAAAGGCAGCTGTAAGGTCTCCCTAGAGCCTTCTCTTTTCCAGGCTGAACAACCCCAACTCTCTCAGCCTGTCCTCAGAGGAGAGGAGCTCCATGCCTCTGGATATTTTTGTGTCCCTCTTCTGGACCTGCTCCGACAGGTCCTATGACCTCCCTTTGCTGAGGGCTCCAGAGCTGCACGCAGTACTCCAGGTGGGGTCCTACCAGAGCAGAGTAGAGGGACAGAATCACCTCCCTCGACCTGCTGGCCACGCTTCTTTTGATGCAGCCCAGGACATGGTTGGCTTTCTGGGCTACAAGTGCATGTTAACGGCTCATGGTCAGTTTTTCACCTCAAGTCCTTCTTGGCAGGGCTGCTCTCAATTCCTTCGTTCCCTGGCCTGTATTGCTATGGAGGGTCACCCCAACCCAGGCTCAGGACCCTGTACTTGGCAGTACTTGGCCTTGTTGGACCTCATGAGGGAAAGCTAGGAATTGCATCCGGGCTTCCAGAGGTTTTGGTCTAGGTCTTTGTGCTGTAAAAGTACTTTTGATGATGTTTCTGTGAACATTAAAGCAGGAATTTTTTTCCCCCTTGTGTTAAATTGCTTCTGCATTGATTTCTAACAATGCTTGTGGCTTGCATGTATTGATTGTAAGTTTAACTCTCATGAGAAAGAGATACCCAGAAGTGCCGAATGAAAATAATTCAGTGCAGTTACTGTCTTGACTTGTTATATAACCAGCATGTTTATTTCTTATACTTATTTCCACGTGGTTTTGATTTATATAATATGATATCTTCAGAGCCTTTCAACTTCATCCTTATAATGTACTTTAACACTTTAATGTTGTCTGTCTCTTCAGGGATGATTCTGTCCCAGAGGATAATATTTGGAGGGGTATCCTCTCTGTGATTTTCTTCTTTCTAATCTTCAGTGTTCTAGCTTTTCCTAATGGTGAGTAAGGTTTATATTGTTTATATTTCAGTTTTTGTGACATGTGAATTTCTCTTTATTGCAACTATGTTTACTTTTATTGAAGTGCCACTTTGAAATGTATTTTCTTCTTTACTCTTTTGAATTCCTTTCTGTTAAGGAACAATCTAAAAATGGGTTGCAATCATACAGAGCAGAGATAACGGTAAAGTGCAAGTTATTTGTAGCTTCTTTGTACCTAACAAGGAAGTCAAGGTTAACCTTGTTTGAAAACCTAAAAAGGTTTTCAAAATCAGTGTCTCTACTTGGAGGTGCGCAGTTGCAGCTCAGACAGCTGGGCAATGGTGCTGCGTTCTGACGTTACATTTAAAAGGAGTCTGCCTCAATGTGTTTTAACAGAATTGTCATTCTACATATTCTCAGAGATACAACTCCTTACGTAAAGCACCTTACTGGAAGCTAGTGATAGTTAGAAAAGGTCAAAGTCACGTTACAACGTAAAACCACAGTTGCTCACTAGCAATTTAAGTTGGACAAAAGTTTTGGTAATTGTCTGAGGAGCAGAAAGTTCGAGGAGGTAAAAACATTTGTGGGAAAATTTAGTGGAGGAAATGGTGTCTTACTGGTGTGGTGTGGTTTTAAAAATAATTTATTTATTTATAATTCTTACTTTTTGTTGTCAATAAGAGCACAATTCCTGAGTCAAGTCTAAACTGTTCCAAGATTGGCAATGTTCAGGAAGAAACAGCAATTGTGCTCAGGGCAGCTTTGTAGTTTGGAGTTGGGATGTATTTTTCTTGTATTTTAAAAATTGTTTATCCATACTTTTGACAAAGCACACTCTGAAAAAGGGGTGCCAGAGAAAAATTGAGCTTTAGGCATATGGTGGTGAGACAACAGTGAGCAGTGTGTGCTGAAAATACTTGTTCAGCCACTTCTTGCTACCTAATCATATAATTCATGTTCAGAGGTTTTCCAGTTTCAGCAGGCTTACCTTCTCTGCTCTTCACGATAACTGAGAGGTTTTTATTAAAGTCAGTTTAATCACTTGCTCCAAGGTAAATAATATTGACACTGGTGAAGAGCACAGGTATCTTACTTCTTGTCTGATGATACTCAGTTTGGAAGTTTTAGGAGGGCTGTTTGCTAACATTTTGTGGTTGTCTGAAGGCTTGAGCTCCATGTTTCCTTACAAACACACAGAAACTTGTATTTGATGACTTGATTGGGAGCAAGACATGTGTAAGATGCGGTCTTGAAACCAGATCAAGACTTGGGTAGCACCTGAGATACGGTGTCTGCTGAGCAAACAATTTATTACTCTTCTGGAAACAGCTCTGTAAAAATAATTGAAAATTCTGTCTATACCCTACAAACTGGCAGCCTCATTTTCCTCTCTGAAATCTGCTGTTACTGTTTTTTTTTTTTAACATAGATTACCAACTTTCAGGTATATTACATAGTTTGATTGAGAACTGATCCATCCATGCTCATGCCAAATCCTCATATGAGATACACTCAAAAATAGATTATGTGGTTCTAATTGACATGTCTTCTAAGAGGCTTTTTGTTTACTGTCCACAGGACCCTTTACACGTCCCCATCCTGCAATATGGAGAATGGTTTTTGGTAAGTTTAAGTTGTATTTCTGACTGTTTCAGTGCTTCCGCAGCCATTGTAACTTTCAGATGAATGGAATTGTCATGAAGCATAATTGTGCATCAGACTTGTGTGAATGTCACTTCCCTCCCACTTCTGAGTAGTTCCTTCTAATCTGTTCTTAATTATAAGATTATAAATTTATCATTGTCATTGTAGGTACTCTGTGTCAGGATGGTGTAAATTGAATAAACAGAAAGGGATCACTTCATTCTGACAGTCTGTTTTAATCCTGTTTTCTCTTTGTGATTCCTAATCTCCTTCTCCCACACCCTTCATACTGCTATCTCTTCCAAGCCAGAAAGGTTTGGGCTTTTTAAGGCTAGTGCTTATAGTATCTCACTTCTAACTAAATCTGGTTTAGTAGGGTGCTGCTTCTCATTATTGGCAAAATATGCTATTATTTGATATGTTTATTAAATTGCGTCATTGTATAGCATAATATAAATTTATTAACATTCTTAACATGTATATATTCATATTCTTAACTTATAATTTCATATAGAGCTAGGCACATTTGATTTAAAAGCTGGTCTGTTTCTTTTTAAGGAGACTGAATGTTTCTCTCTCCCGTCACCTTATATAGCTAAAAATAAGTAGCCTCCCAAAGTAGCTGATTACTCATCTGTTGACATTGAGAGAATACTGCTGATTAGATACTACTTGTTAGAGAATCCTGCTCCTTGTGAAGCTTGGGGAACTCAGGTCCCCCTGCTCACTTCACATTTCAGCAGATGTAAATTAAAAGGTCATTCTCAATGTTGATACTGTCAGAGCTTGACCCCCTGTACTTTTGGGAAAAGGCTGCACACAAAATCAAGAGCAACATTTCCCCCTTGTAATTCTGCTGCTTCTGGCATTGGTTTATTTAGTCATGCTTGAGGTCTCAGACCAGTTCAGTAGATGAAAGGGAAGGGTCCTCAACATTTTGGTATGCACCCTTGCCTGCAGGCTGTACTTCTTGTAGTAGTTTGGCATCTGTTTACCTGATGTGTTTTTAGGATGTTCTGCAGAGGACAGTGTGGTCATGTGTGTGTACTTGAACAGAAGCTATTCCCTAGCATACGCTGGGGATTAATGACAAGTGAGTTCTGGTTATAGTTTAAATATCTTTTTAGAATTGCTATAGTTTATTTTGGATGTCAGATACTAAAGCTTATTCCCATTAATCTTTCTACCTTCCGTGACACTGCTGCAGGACACACTAGACTATGGAAATGGTGTTAGTATTTTTATGCTTCTTCCAAATGTGGTCTTAGACATCTGTGAACTCGTGAATAATTTAAAGATATGCTCCCAACAGTGGCTTCAGCTACCCAGAAATCTACAGCTAGTACTCTTAACTTCTTAAGAGTTTTTCTTTTTTAGAAGAATGCATATTCAGGCATTGGGAAGAGAGAGATGTTAGTCCCAAAGGTAGTACTGTTTCGTAATTCATAATGGTGTAAAAACAATTCATAATCATCATTGTCTTTAAAAGATTATATTCCAGCAGTAAGTATTCCAGCTTACAAAAGTAACTCAAACATGCATTAGTTTGTATTTCTAACTACTCCTTATAGCCAGCATAGTTCAGAACTGCCAGGTGCGATTATTCAATTGATCTTTGTGTTGAAATCAGCTTAGTGACCTGCAGTAGTGATACCAAGATTTCTTAAAGCAAAGGGACAGAGCTAATCCAGTCCATCTCTTACTAAAGAGCTTCCCAATCACAGCCTTGTACTACTCGTGTCTAAACTGTATTAGACTGATGTTGTTTTGTTTGGGTTCATGCAGTCGAGCATATGTTCTATCACTTGAAACAGGAGGTGATGCGAAGGTCTGAGTGCTCCACCTGACTTGTATCTCAGTCTTTTTTTGCCTGTAGCCACTGTATGTAAAATACTTATTTGTGAAAACTAGGCATGTATAGAGCAATAGTATGAAAGCAACTTTTTGGGCTGTTTGTGTCCCAAGGAATCTTGTGAGTGAACATGATTTTAAAGCTGAGTCTTTTTGCAGGTCTCAGTGTGCTCTATTTTCTGTTCCTGGTGTTCGTGCTCTTCCTTAACTTTGAGCAGGTAAAAGCAGTGATGTACTGGCTAGATCCTAATCTTCGATATGCCACAAGGGAAGCAGATATTATGGTATGTATCCATGCTGCTTTATAGGACATTTTGACCACCTTAGGCATGTTTTACATGAGCGGGAAGGGATAAATCTTAATTTGCTGTCACGAGCAGTACGAGTTTTGTGCTTGCTCTTGACAGAGTCAATGAGCCTTTTGTATCAACTGCTATTTCTTTACATTGAAATCAATTGCTGTGGAAAACAGTATTCTCTGTATCTTTTTGTAATGCAGACGTTCAGGTGAGTGTGCAGTTGGGAGTGTGGGAGATGTTTGCACTGGGGTGGCTTTGGATTCCTTTACATAATAGAGATGAATACTGTAGATATGTAGATGAATACTTTAGATAATAGTATGAATACTGAAATAGACTTAGCAAGGCAGTACCTAAATAGCCTCTGTGGTGTGTGTCCCCCTACATGAGGATTTTTCTCAAGCCGTAGCACTGCACTCAAAGAACTGTGGTCTTGCCTTACTGCTCTGAGCTTAGTACATGACTGGCATCCTACTGAGTATGTGGAAATCCAGGTACAGCAACTGCAGGGCTCTGCTGCCTTCCAGTCATCTAGCTAAGCCACTGGTGCTGTTACCATTGGGAAATTACTGCAATAGACCATGGTCTGAAGTGTCATGAAAGGCCAGGCTTGTTCTGCCTGTTGAGCAGCTTGCAAAGAGTTTTCAATGCAGAGAAGATTTATCTTCAGGTGAGGACACTGACACAGGAAGTTGAGGTATCAAAAGAAGGCCTGGGAGAAGCGTGAGGTGTGTTGAGAAACAGGCAGAAGAGGATGCGAGTGAGCAGTTGAGCACCAAGCAGAAGAGGGTTACTGCATGGAGAGGCAAGAGTTCCCAGTCTTGGCCCCTTCGCTATTGCATGAGATTGCTGCCTGCCACCCGACCAGTAAGTTTCCTTGCTTGCTTCCTTGCCCTTAGGTTTGTGCACCATGGTCCCCTGTGGTATAGCAGGTGCTGTTATCAGACTCGTGCCTCAAGAGTAGGGACATACACTGTGTGTCTTTGGCAAATAACAATTTATTGCATACACAGACTGCTGCAGAACACATCAGCAGTGGCTGCCAAATCCTGCCAGCACATAACAGGGAACAGAAATCTTTACAGTGCAGTAAGCTTACATTAGTTGATCAAATTACCTGGAAAGCTCTGGATGCTTCATGTGTTGCACCTCAGCTGATCAGCAGTACATGTTGTGCAACTCCCAACACCCAGAGTGGGGCTGTGACATTGCATTTTGCAGGAGACTGGTAGTGGTGGGACGTGGGCAGCCTGCTGTTAGGGTGGTGGGAGGACACGTTGCTAAATGGAGAATGAGCATGGGGGTTAGTGGTGTTGCTGAGCAACTAAAGTGAGCTGACACCAAGAGCCTCTTGGTAAGTCAGATTCACCTGGTTCTCCTGTCATTTAAGTTAGAAATAAATAGGTTGAAGTCAGGGGAGGACTAGTATTACTGTTGTCACAGAGCCACCGTACAGGAGATTCCCTGACTCTAGCAGTAAGCGGAAACTTACTCTGTATTACTTTGCACTCCTGATACTGTCACTTAAAGTTGGAGTAAATTTTTAAAGTGGAACTACAATGAAGACTGCAGCTTGGTTTCTTGCACAGGGCTGGCAAGGTTGCTTGAGATTTAAAAGGAAGTTCAACACATTTGAGCATACAACTGGCAGAGCTGCAGCTGAAGAGATCAGCTGGAGGTGAACAAAGCCCCAGTGAAAATAAAACAAAAAAAGCGAGAGCTCTGAAAAAAGTGGGTGTTTTGGGTTTTTTGGTTTGGTTTTTTGTTTGGTTTTTGGGTTTTTCTGTTTGATTTTTTGGGGTGGTTTTTTTTGTTTGTGGCTTTTTTTTTTTTTTTTTCAGACCAGAATTTAAATCTTTTCTGCCATTCCCTTTTCATTGTCCTTTTGTGCAGGATTAGTAATTGCTCTGGCCTAAACGAGAATCCTTCCTTCATTTTACAGCACTGAGCAGTGCTGTGTTGTCACCTGCAGGTGGCAATGTATTTTAGAAGGAATTTTTTGTATGTGTGTTTCCAGTTGGGAATAGTTCAGTTTGTGCCCAGTGATGAGACAAAACTCCACAGACGCAGCCTCCTGATGGTGCACAGACTATTATTTTTTTTTTTAATTGGGCAGCGATTTCTAGTACTTGCTGTACAACATTATGAATGTAGTTCCTTTGTTATTGATGACTCAAATATTAATTAATATTCTTAAGAAATCTGCCACCCATCTGTGATGGGACAGTTGCAAATTCCCTTTGGTTTGGTTTTTTTTTTTCTTTTTTTTTGTCTTCCTGTGATCAAACTTTCTCAATATGAATTTCTTTTGGGAAATTGCTTTGGTGAGAAAAATAAGACACGAAAGACAATAAATTGAGTGTTGAGTAACATAACATCACAAACTGGTGAGAATTATCCACTGATGAGCCACATTAGAATGTCAGAGAGCATGAAAATGGGGAAAGGTGGTTATTTCAATCAAGACCCCAAAGAAAAGCAAGTAACTATTTTCTGTAGTACTGCTTGCTGGTTTTAGTATTATTGATTTTTATTGCTCCTGCTGTTCCTCTGTCACGTAAGAAATATGTGATCCTTCAGGAACCAGGGTGTATTCTATCTCCCTTTAATTTAGAGCTTTACTATGATGACAGTGAGTCTTAACACTGGAAGTTTTCTTGCAGAGAAGGACAATAAAGTGGAATAATGCATATTTTAATATTCTTACTATTTCAGGCTTGTTGCACTGCAGAGAAAGAAGTTTCTTTATTCTGAAATGGCCTGTTCACTGAGGTTTTCTTATTGGCTTTTTTTTTTTTTTCATTAACAGGAGTATGCTGTGAACTGTCATGTTATCACCTGGGAGAGAATCCTCAGCCACTTTGATATATTTGCTTTTGGGCATTTCTGGGGCTGGGCTATGAAGGCTTTGCTGATCCGCAGCTATGGGCTGTGCTGGACTATTAGCATCACCTGGGAGCTCACTGAGGTAGGCCACACATTTATCTTAATTAAGCAAATGTATGAGACTTGGCTTGTTCTTAGAGGGAAGCACGAATGTTACTAGAGGGATGACTCACTAGTTCTCAGTATAGATTTACATTTTAAGCCTTATAAACCAGATGCTGAACAATGGATGCGGTTGCATTAGCAGACAACAACAAGCTGGGTTTTAGGTAAGTGACCTACTACTACCTGATTAGGAGGGAAGTCTAGGCCAGCCTATGGGTGCCATTCTGCTGTTATGGGAGTCAACACTCATGCTACTTCAGATATTGACTGGTAATCCCTGATTTAGAACAATTATTCTTCTTTTTCACCTTGGGATATCTGTGATACAGTGTCATGATTCCCTTACCTCAAATACAACAGTATTACACATTGTTTATAGTCCTGCACACTGTACAGTGAAATGGAGTTGAGGGATGCTTGAGGAAGGTGTGAGGACCCATGAGGGAGAAGTCTATAAGGAATGGCAAGACACCATTTGGTATGTTGTTTTCTGTCACGATACCCGAGTACATAGCCCTTCTTTTGTTGAATCGTAGCACAAGCCTAATTTAGTCATGTTAACTGACATAAAAATGTGATTTTTTTTTTTTTTACTAGACCTGGGTCTAAGCTAGTTTGTATGCAGTGTAGTCCCCTGCACCACGGTTTGGAAGACCACATTTTTGTTATCCAGTTTTACCACAGTTCTCCAAAGCACATGCATAAGTCATTTGACTGTAGTGCTTTCAAATGCTATTTTGGCTAAAGAAAACCAAAACACACAAATAAAACTGCCAAATAGTTGACTTGATTCAGTCAAGTGACTGTTGCTTGGTCTGCTAGTCCTTAGTGTTAGATCTGTTTTAAGAATTCAAGCTGATTAATTGCTACTCTAAATATCTGCATTTGCATGTAACCTATAGCTTGATTAGTAGAATATGTGTTACCTAAAATCCAAGAATACGTTACCATAAAAATGAGTTTAATTTCATTATATTATTTGCTTGGAAAATTCAGAGAAAAAAAAATATCCAATTTTTATTACCTTTTGAGACAGCACAGTCTAACCTGTCACACTTGAAATACTAAATGTAGATGTAAACACCTAATTTCAGTCTTCAAAAGCATGGTTCTCCGTAGCGGTTGCTGTCTTGAGAATGTTTGGTTTATCTGATGAGGGATTTGTAATTCAGAAACATAGGTAAGGATTTAGTTGTCTGAAACTGAACTTCTGGGTTTGAAAATACTGGTGCTGTGAGTTCCTTTTCAAAACATGCTTTTGTTCTGTGGCATTGAAGGATATGCTGTTGTCTAAGGCATCTTGGAACTGCTTAAGGTTGGAATTTCACAAATACCCATCCACAAAAAACAACTTTGCTAGTTATTGTACTTATTTTTTCTCTCTGGAGAAGAATAAATTTGGATTTGTTTCACACACGTTCTTATCATTTAACTGATCATTACACAACCATCATCTTCAATTTGACACCACATGGGGTGTCTAGTGTTCCCTGTTGTTGAAAGGCAGATTATTGGAACAGACAATGTGTTGGGTAAGGTTCAACGTATGGAGAGGTTATCACCACTCAAATGGATTTTTAATGAATTAGTTAATTCAGTAAAGTCACTAGAAACCTACAGAAGTTATCAGGGCAGTTACACAGGGATTTAGCTATGCATCTCCTGTTAGCATTAATGGATTTAATCTGGCTCCCCAGTCTGAAATGGGACACTTGGCTCACGCTCCTTACTATTGCATTAAAGCTGGAATGCAGGCAGACCTTGGGCTCTCATTCTGAGAAAACAGCTGGCACCTTAGAGGTGGTCTGACCTGCGCTCTCGGTTTTGCTGCCTTTTTATCTGTAACTTCTGGTGGTTTTGGCTGGATTATTGCAGATTGAGATTTGTAGCCCAGTACCCCTTTCAGGTTAAATTAATTTAAAACGTAAACAGGAAAATGGAGCGGGATAATGAGCAACATTATATAGCTTGGGACCTGAAAAGAAATTCTAATTTTCTTTTCTACAGGTTGAAATTCCCATAGCCTTGTCAAGGAAAACAAGTTGCTTTCACGTACTTTTGTGAGAGTTTTCAAAGGAACTGTCACTGTCAATATCAGTCATTGTAATTTAGTGTAAATGGACCAGTATTCTAGCTGGTCCGTTTATAATAAATTAGACACTGATACTGTGTTCAGCTCTGGAGTCCTCAACACAGGAAGGACATGGACCTGTTGGAATGGGTCTGGTGTAGAGCCTCAAAGATGATCAGAGGGCTTGAGCACCTCTCCTATGAAGATAGGCTGAGAGAAGAGAAAGCTCCGGGGAGACCTTATAGTGGCCTTCCAATACCTAAAGGGGGCCTACAGGAGGGTTGGGGAAGGACTCTATCAGGGACTGTAGTGATAGCATTAGTGCTAAGGTTTTAAACTGAAAAGAGGGTAGATGTAGATTAGATACCAGAAACTTTTTTTTTACTGTGAGGCACCTGGAATGGGTTGCCCAGAAAAGTTGTGGATGCCCCACTGCTGGAAGTGTTCAAGGCCAGGCAGCTCACGTCCTTGAAGTATGACATGTACTGATAAGCTGATTTTTCAATGTGTACTTGAAAAGTTAATTAATATGAGTTCTGTGCTGTTCCTCACCCAGAATCTTTTTCCTGTATTCTGTAGCTCTTCTTCATGCATCTTCTGCCTAATTTTGCTGAATGCTGGTGGGATCAAGTCATTTTGGACATCCTGCTTTGTAACGGGGGTGGCATATGGTTGGGCATGGTAGTTTGTCGTTTCTTGGAGATGAGGACCTATCACTGGGCAAGCTTCAAGTAGGTCTAAACTAAAGCTTGATAAACATTGCATTTGATTTTATAATGGTAAATTGATTTCCTCGGGAAGTAGAACTTCTTTGCATATATAAAATGTATGTGGTATAGAAATGGCATGCAGTCTGCATGTGCTAACAATGCTGTAAATTTATTTTAGGTGTTTAAAGTCCGTTTCATAGTACTGCTACTGTACAGCATATATTTGTAAATATGATGTGTATATATAATTTTCCTTTGCAGTCTAAGTTACAAGCATTGAAGCCAAATGAAAATACAAAATAGTAAAGCTATTTGCATTTTCAGTTTATACAAGTTAAACTTCGAAGAAGGCAGTGAACAAAACTAATTGTAATTGTTTTCTCATTATACAGTGTTTTAAACTAGATTTGAGCTCAGCTTGATGAGGCATAAGTATGGCAATCTGTCAACATTAGCTGTAATTGCGGAAGAGGAATTGGGGCTGTACCTGTGTTGTGAATTGCGTTACCTCATTACTGACCCTTTAAAATAAATGGAGTAATTGCAAAATAAAGCAGCATTTGTTGTGCAAAAAGGCAATAGCTTGTGGCCTAGTGTCAGTTCCTGACTGTCTGGGTATGGTTTCTTCCATAGCTTTGGGGGGTTATTTTACCTCTCTCCTCCCTTCTTTGCTGCCAGTTGGTGGCAAGCATAGTTATCTGTATGTTACCAATGGTATAGATGAAACAGAATCAAATACCAAATTACCAAATGATATTGTCTTGGTAGATGGAAACAGCTCAAATCAGTCCTACCTGAAATTCTGTACTGCTTTATTTTCTTATGCACAAATTTGGTCTGAGAACCATGTAGCCTTTAGTCGCAGTTCACTTTTCCCACATTTCAATTCAGGAGAAAGAATAAGCGTTATAGAGTTCGTGGTCCCTGTTTTTTTAGGGAGTTCACCGAAAGTTAAAATAGCAGAATGTCTATAGCAAGACTAGTCTTTACTGTCTTTGTGAAATATTTTTTCCTCATGCTCTTTTAAACAGATGAGTAGACCTTTTTTTGACCTTTAATATGGAGAGGAACTACATAGAATGAGATGCTTTTGCTTGGGCCCTCTTGTTTTTCATTTCTTGTTGAATAAACATGTACCTTAAAGATTAGAGGGTTCCCGCTAACATAAGATCCCATTAACCTAAAAGAACACAACTATCAGAAATAACAAATCTGAATATCATTTATGGTCCAGAAGGGCTAGGGAAATAACAGGGTGAAAACTGACTTCTAGCCCTGCTAGTCCTCTTTCAGAATATAAAACTCCAAGTTTTTCTTAGATTCCCTGTCCTTTGGATGCTGCTGCTCATCTGAACTAATGTTATCAAAAGCAAGAACCAGTAACACATGTCAGATGAACCTCAATTTGCATCCCCTTTCAAAAGGGAATTTAAAAGCCTTCTAGCTTTTAACAGTGCTGTCTCATCTCTCCAGAAGATTCGCATGCATCTAATATCAGAACAACAGGGGTTGTGTGTTCTGGCAGTGTAAGTGTGGAGCCAGCCCTTTATACAACTTAAGAATAACGAATTTGACAGATTCTTGAAGGATTGATGTCCTAGTGAGCTCTAGAACAAGAAGTCTTTGGGATAAGAGCACTGGCAGCATGGACTAGGAAAAAACGTCCTCCAAATTTTCCAAGGGGTTGCAGAATTGCAATCCTTTTTTCTTTCCTTCATGGAGAGAATGATAGATATGCTTTGTAGTTAGTTACTGACTGAAGATAGAGGAGGGTGGGCTTTCACAGCAGCATTCATCCGTACTGAAATGCTTAATAGAGTATGTATCTTAATTCACACTTGTCTGGTACACAGTTGTGTCTCTGAAGGTCTTTACTGTCCTGCAAGAAAGTGTGATTGTTCTGAAACATCAGTAACATGGTTATTGCTTTCTTTTTTTCTTTTTTTTTTTTTGGTGTCTATTCCTTGTATTAACTCCAGCCATTCTCTTTTTCTAGGGACATTCACACAACCACAGGGAAAATCAAAAGAGCTGTGTTACAGTTCACCCCAGCCAGCTGGACCTATGTCCGCTGGTTTGACCCCAAGTCTTCATTTCAAAGAGTAGCTGGAATCTACCTTTTCATGATCATTTGGCAGGTAAGAAATAAATTCTGTGAAATCAAAGCTGCCATCAGCTCAGTTACTTACTGGCTGTGTTTGGCTAGATGATATTCTCATGCAATGTATGTCTGTCATTGAAATACACAGTTAAATGAATTGATAATAGAGAATTGGGCAGGGCATTGTTTATGGGAGTTACGTGATAGTTCAGGAGTGTAATTACAGAATCTGTGGAAAACACTAAATGTTATAGATTGCTATATTGGTCATCAGATTGCTCCTTGCAATTGATACAGTTTGAAAAAACTGCTAGACAGTGGCATTTTGGGTTTGGTTTTTTTTTTTTTGTTTCATTGTGTAGTTTCATTCTGTTTGGATTTGATTTTTTTCTTTCTGGCCTTTATCCAGTAAGACTCCATAATATCTCCCAACTGCTTGGGTACTTTGTCATGCATGTGCTTGCAGGCTTCACTAAAACGTTTTTGTTTGTTTGTTTTTTTTCTTCCTGACATCAGTTTTTAAAAGGAGAGCTAGAAGTGTTTGGTGTATATATGTGTAATTGTCTATATGATCTCTGATCTCTTCTACTTCTCTACCAAACTCGTCTCAGTCATTCGTACCTGACTTAGGATATGAAAGTTATCAGAAGGCCTCTGCAGCGTGAATTAGTGTTTGGTCCCTTAATACATTTCTGGAATGAGAGCAAATACTTTCATAGAGGCATCTAGGGGAGATTTCTCTGTTTTACTAGTATATTCCTTGCTTGTCCTAGAGTAGGAACATTGAACTCCTTAAATGCTCAGTCTCACCAGCAGGCCTATACTAGAACATAAATAGTTTTCCTTCTGTGTTTTAGTTTCCATAGTAATCTGTAGTAATCTTTGCGCATTTTCTGTAGTAACTAATTAAGGGTTAGATAAGTTTAACACTATTAACTACTTTTTTCTTTTTTTATTAGCTGACCGAGTTGAACACATTCTTTTTGAAACATATCTTTGTGTTCCAAGCAAGCCACCCTTTAAGCTGGGGGAGAATTCTTTTCATAGGAATCATTACAGCACCCACTGTAAGGTAATTTTATTGCCATGGTGTTTTGTTAAGTATAAAGTATCTTGATTTTGAAGCACCCAAAAACTGTGTGTAGTTTGTTAATAAGTACAGCACACTTCAAATAAAATTTATGCTTTTGCCATGCTGAAAAGCAAAACAATCATCAATATCAATAAAATGTATTTTCTGCCAAGTAAACTAATAAGGTAAAATGTATGTAAGCATCTGTGTTTCCATAGGGATGAAAAAGCACTCTGTTCCATCTTCTGTTTTGTGTAGCATCTGCCTGTTTGAGTTAGCTGCATATGTTATCCTCAAGGACTACGTGTGAAAGTATCCAAGATGATGAGTCAGTTGTTCACAAAAGTGTAGATGAGGAAAAATAAACGTATTGGTTTCTCTGAGCTGCTTATTCTGTTTATCTACAGGAAATATTAGCATGTTATAAGAAAAGATGTAGCATGTTCTGAGAACAGTCGTTGAGGCCTCATCCCTGGAAGTATTCAAGAGCAGGTTGGATGAGGCTTTGAGCATCCTGGTCTAGTGGAAGGTGTCCCTGCCTATGGCAGCAAGGTTTGAACTAGATTATCTTTAAAAGTCCCTTCCAACGTAAACCATTCTAAATATGCCGCATTACCAGTTGTGCAGAAACGTTAACCTGCGTTTAGTCGTGCACACTGTTTCATGTTGTTAGCAGAGTTCCCTTAATTGTTTTGATTTTTTTTTTTTTTTTCCTGTGCCATAGCTGGAGATACACAGAATTCACACAGTCCTGAAGTTAGAGGCAGGGAGTTTCCCATTCATGAGTAAAGTGATCTTACCTTGGACAACTAAATGGCAGCTGTGCATTGATTTATTCCTAGATAACCAATACAGCTGGTAGTGTCTCAGGTTATGTGCAGTGATTTCACACTGTTAAGTAAATAATTTTAAACATCCTACAAGCTCCTGTATAGGTGAGTATTTTTAAGTATTTTTATGGCACTTGCTAGTATTGTTTTGATTTTATTCTTAAACAGTCCTTATATAGTTGGATTAATAATGCTTGCCTTCCCCATCTGTAAGTGCAAATCAGGCACAGACCGGAAAAAGGAACTTTAGTCCCACTTCTTTGGAATTCCCCTTTATAAACTCAAAATTTAGGAGTGTGAAGAACAGAGCAGAACAATCTCCAGATTTTTTTTCAAGATACTGAAAAATCCTACTCTGTTCTTGAGAAGAAAACATGCCAGTGATTAGAGCAGATTAAGTTTTTTTCAAGATTCAAACTCATATCTCTCAAAAAAATGCAATTGTTAATGAAGGCAAACTGTTGAAAAAGTAGGGTATTCTCTAATTCTTCTGGAGCTGTTGTACTTTGCCCAAAAGAATTGAAGATTCATTGGAGAGACAGGAGACAAATAGATAGCTTTGTTAGTCTTCCAGGCTGGGTACTTTCCCAGCCTTTGCTCTCAGGATTGTTTTCTGTGTTGTTTCAAGTGATTTGATCTGAGTGATAATCTGTCCTAGTAGAATTGAAGCCATCTGGTAGACATCCAGTGTGACTGCGTGTGGCTTTAACCGTCAGCACTTCATTTTCAGTATAGATACATTTGTGACATAAACTTATTTTCTAAATGTAAATATTCTGAGGACTTTCAGCTCCACTGAAGAATTTCCTTGTTTCCCCTCTCAGGCAATATTATGCATACCTGACAGATACGCAGTGCAAGAGGGTGGGAACTCAGTGCTGGGTGTTTGGGTAAGTGTACCTGCTGCATTCTTGAAGCAATTGGACAAGTGTTATGAGTCCAGGACAGGAACAAGCTTTGTGTGAAGCTGGTCCTTGGCTTGTGGTGTTTTTACTATAAATAACAGTATAGAGAAATTTTCTGGTTTTGCAACTTCAGAGGGAAGGAAAATTCTGGATTTCGAGGTAGAACATGGGGTTGATAAAATGAATAACGAGAATAATGGAAGGAAGAACTCGAAACTGCTGGGTAAAGCCAGGCTTCTTCAAAGTAGCATTGGACTTGCTGCCCATGTTCTCAGTCAGGTGAGAAGGATAAAGCTTTTCCCTCTGCTGCTTGCCTGTCATTGGAGCGATCAATGTTTACCTGGTCATCAAGGTGGACATTGCCGCTGCTAGTGGAATCACAACAGAAGACAGTTACACAAACTATTGATTGTCAGCTATTTCTACTGTGTTCTCACAGAGGGAAAAGAATAACACTATGAGCATTGGTTACTGTGGCAACAGTCTCTTGCAACACATCTCTTGGGGGAGACCTTTAAACGAAGAGTTTGTATGATTGCTTCTGGTGAGAACTTCCTTGTCTAGAAGGCTTGGCTAAAACGCGCTGTTCTGGAAACCAGAAGCTTATGCTATTGTAGCATTGTAAAAACTTCTTGCAAATTAAAGCAGTGTAGTGTCCCTTTTGATTCATGACTTGGAAGTTTACAAATGGGAAAATGCAAAAGGTCCTCCTCAATCACGTCTTACAAAAAAAAATTTAAAAATTTAAGAAACTGTTCCAGAAACTAATTTCTGGTGGCAATGATTTTAAATTAAAACAGCCTTTTTATTCACTTTGTCAAGATGAGTATGTGTCTGTCTTCCAGAATTTTCTGAACCGTTTTCATGTTTAGTAGAATAGTCTATTACTATTTTAAATTGGAATAGCATTTAAATGAGCCATAAAAAACCCTCAGATCTAATTTAAAGACAGCGCCCTGGCAAACTTATCTCACCTTTGCTATTAGTCTTAGGGATGCTACAATGCTGGGCTGGAAGACATGTTTCCAGGTGCACTACACCACTGTAAAGAATACCCCTTTCTCAGCATTTAATTGAGATGAGAGCAGAGCATGCTGCAATGCAATTGAAGGGATTTCTACTCTTGTTTTAAATGTACCCTGGAGAACATTACACGTGTCTCCTTGGGTTTGGCTGGGCTTAAATATTCACCTCTTTCACTGGCTTGTCTCCTTCCTGGATGGATCTATTACTGTCTTCAACTCATGACTGTAACATCCAATGGACATACAAAAGACAGCAACTCTGGTCTCTGGTTTTGCTTAGTTTTACTGGTGTTGAGTAGGAGTTGGTAGTACTTTCTGTAAGCCTAAACCTCCTTACTTAGGGAGGATCCCACTCCTTGAAGCATGCGTTATGATTCCTAAGGACAGGCTGTAACATACGCAATTTTTAAAAAGACATTGGATTTTTGTAATGATCATGGCAGAGTAACCTCTCTTTCTGGGTTTGGTATGGATGGTGCTTTAGTACTGAACGTAACTAATCACACAGTTCATATGACTACTTAATTCACAGTTAGAATCAAATAACCTTGCTCTGCTTGTGCACAAACATCTTAGCAGTTACAGATCAACTATATTGATATTTTGGAGATGAGCATTTGAATACAGGCACGTTGCTGAAATCTGTATTTAAATGATTTAGGAACTGAGATATTTATATATAGAAAAGGAAAATTTCCCAACTATAATTGGTAATTGTAGAGTCTTAAAGATGACACATTTTAAACGATTTGATAATTTTGGTGGAAGAATTTTCAAGTACTGCATTATGAAGGGAGAAAGATGAACTTCTCTCTCTTTCATCAAAGAGAAAGAATATGATGCTGAATGTTTGCCTTCTGACTCTGAAAAATTGTTAAGGATTAGAGCAAACATCATCCTTGTTTCAAAGCTCTCACTGAAGACCGTAGTGTAATTTATGCCAATAAATAGATAGTCAAATATCTATGATCACACAATAAGAATTGCAACAGAATATTCATCTATAGTCTGATCTAATGGCGGGAAATGCGCATCAAGTCAGTATGCACTTTGATACTGCTTGTTTCTGTACTCTGCTAGAAAAAATAGAGCAACACTAGGAGTTCCTGTTTGTTGGACTCTTCCAGTGCTTGAACTATCCAGAATATAATTCAAAATGTAACTTCTGAAGTAATTAAAAGCAAGAAGATAGATTATTCATATCTGTGGTGATCAAGAAACAGTGCTAACAGCGTGGACTGAATTTGCAACAGCCTAACCATGGGAACAGTTAAAAGCAGTGCTTTGCATTAATAAGAAACTATATTTTCCGTGACTTGATATATACTGTAGCATCACTCTCAACAGATGCATAAGAAGTGATAGAAGGCATGACCAAGGCCAGTGCAACAGGCCTGCTGGGTATTGTGCGGTTCTAATTAAGATGAAGTCTTTCAAAAAGTAATACCTGTTAGGATGTTTGTTACAAGATCATTTTGATGGAATGAAAATTTATAGTGTCTTTATTTCTCTTGAGTGTTCTCATCACCCTTCAGTAGGACACTAACACCTTTCAGTTGTAGCATACTTTTATCTTTTAATTAAGACTGTAATAGCTGTCTGACTGTACAGTGTGCTTAACCCAGGTATTCTTGATGGTTATAATAGAAGGAACATACAAATGCAGCACAAGCAGCTCTTATAATTTTTTGAGTTCTTGTTGAAAATAGCCTATTGTTTTGTTTATACATTTGAGTGTATCATACCTTCATGTCTTGTTGCTGATGGTGGTCTTTCTCTTCCCACTGCTGTAGTTCAGTTTAACTATTTTTCAAATTTGCAGCTGGATCATCAAGATAAAAAAAAAAAA
>VXBJ01001528.1:2089761-2152106 GCA_013400055.1 Nycticryphes semicollaris | reverse complement strand
AAAAAAAAAAAAGAAAAATAGTTAGTGGTCCAACAGAATAATATGGCAGTTTTTCCTCTTGCACTTCTCCCCAAAATCTCTGATACTGTATTGTGGACCCAGGTTTACTCAAACTAAAACAAATGTGTGGATTCTCAGATAGTTTGAAATGCTGTTTCATGTTAATTTTCTCATTAAAATCCATACGAAGCAAGCAAAGGAGCCTATTTAGAATTGTAGTAAATTTACATCCAGTAGGGAAACATCCAAAGCACAGTTCTAGTTCACCCAACAGGGAGATTATTGGTTGGCCAGCACTGAAAAGGAGCTTATATCTGGTAAGTGCTGAAGCCCAGTGGTGTAGACGTAAAGAGAAATTCTCTGCTATTGGTGCATGCTCTTGGACAAGCATGTAATTGTGAACTTCCAGTCAATTGTTTTTTGTATGCTGCTTATACTAAAGAAAAGTATAGAAAGAAAAAAATTTCCCAAAGTATTTCAGTTAATAGTGGTGTTAATAGGTGTGTGATCACTAAAGAGTAGGGCTTGTTTAGAACTGACGGTCTGGGGTCTGGACTGTGAACATGTGAGTTAAATCCTTAGTGTTTGTAACCACTTTCCTTTCTCTCTCCCTGCCTCCCCCCGTTCATTTATCCACAGGGTTATTGCTTTCCTTGAAGCTATTGTGTGCATAAAGTTTGGACAAGATCTCTTTTCCAAAACACAAATACTATATGTTGTGTTTTGGCTTCTCTGTGTGGTAAGTGAGATTTCTCATGTGAAACGTTAAGGATGGCAAAAGTGTTGACAGCACCTAAGTAGCTTCCTCTCTGGAACTCTGGCAGCAGGAGATCATTGTGGGAGAATGCTGGTAAAAAACTTTGTACACATCCTAGGAAAAGCAAATGCAAGATCATTTAGAACATTCTTTGAAGGGACCAGAATAGCTTTTCTGTTTCTTGACATAGCAGAATATAGTTTACTTAACCAGGGTTTAACAATGGGACAAACACTGATTATAGGGCTTTTTATCTTTCAGAAAAAAATGCTTGTTTGATGGAGATTAACTTTGGAGGTGCTTCTTATTGTGCCCACTGGAAAAGAACAGGAGTCAGTGAATAGCATTAGTGAATAATGCACGTTAACACTGTTTTCACAACTACATAAACAACCCTGCTTTATCAGGCAAATCATTCTCACTCTGCCTGCAACTTGCTGTACTTCAGTGTGATTACTGCAAATGCAGCATGAAATGCCCATTTTATAACAGTAAATGGATGTTTGTCTTGCCAGACTTGTAACTCCAACGCCAAGCACATTTTTAATGGTCAGCAAAAAATAAGGCATTTATAATGGGATGACAGATAAATACTTTGCCCTTCTAGTTGGGAACACAGCTTGAACAGGTGACAAAGTCAGAATTTATTGTTCTCTAATTTAGCATGACGATTTTCTTCCTGAAATTTCAGAGGAGAAAAGTATTGAATTGCTTCCTGGACCCCAGAGCACTACAAAACAAAACATGTCACCCAGCCTGAAGCGTGTGGCGAGGAGAATTCTTTTTCTCTCAGACTGGTTGTTCCTTACAATATACCTGCAAGTGACTACCCACTGCCTTTGCATGATGACTGTAGACGATGAGGACAAAAATCATACTTACAGCGTCTCCTGCATGTATGTGGGTGATCTGTATGTATTCTCGTGCTCCCTTTGAGAATTATTCTATATACCCCATGGTGGCACAATGTACACATACCTCGAGGTTGAAGCACAAATCTTTGTGCATTCTGACAAAAGATAGAGAGGGAAACAGAGCATGAAAGTCTCTGAATGCAGAATCTCCAGGGACTCTGAGACCTTGAACCAGCAAGGAACTTGGAAAAAGTTTTACAGCTTATTTTTTTTCTTTTTCTTTTCCTCCCTTGTTCAGGCCTTTACAACTTTCCTGTGTTTATATGGAATGGTTTGGTACGCAGAATACTATGGCCACCGAGAAAAGGTACTTCATTAGGAAGACTGTATTTGTTTTATACCAGAATTAAAACTGCTAGATATTAAAATTCTTTACCAGAGCTAGTATAAATGGGGGTGAGGGGGGATGGTCCAGAATATAACCGAAGTCAATAGAAGGAACTCTGAATTCAGCAGGCCTTGGACAGATCCCAAATTACACTGTGGTTTCTAAAGAATGCTGTCCTCTTAGTTACTCAAAATGAGGCCGTAATTTTAGCAAAGCGTTCAGGGATGAATGGTTAGCTAATGTTCCCATTGTACAGGTGGAATGCTAGGGGAATATTAAGAATACTTGGTTACACAACGGATCACATGGCAGGTGGTGAGTTTTTATTGTATCATTTATATTGTACCTCCTAACTACGAAGGGAAAAGTCCTAAGTACCAGCCAAATGTTTTATGAGGACTACTGCCACGGTTTAAATTTACAAGTTTAATTGCAAACAGAAGTGCTGATCACAAGAATCAGCATCCAATGACACGTGTCCTTCTTGTCTTTGCAGACCTTATCAGAAAGTGAAGACAGCCCGTACAGTCCAGATGCTTCCTGGCTGAATTCAAGATTCAGTAGAGGTATTGGCACTTTTACACCTGTATTCTTGAAGTGGTACCATTAAGGCTCAGCATGAGGAAATGAGGCTTGAGAAACTTACCTTGGAGACTACTGGGCTTATTTAAACATCCCTGCAAGAGCTGTACAGATAAATCATCTGCAAAGCTATTTGGCTTTGCTGCCTTTTTTCTTCTAACTCTTGGAAATGTATTTATTTTTTAATTAACTGATTTTTTTCTGCCATTGTTTCAGGCCATTCTTATCAGTTTAGGGTTTTATGCATTTCATAACTGTTGTGGACAGGTTTTCTCGCTCAACATTACATGTTTGATTTGAAACATATGAATGTGAATTGTGCTTTTATTCTTGCTTGTAAGAAGCAGTCAAGAATGTACCCTGGAGCTTGTGTTCTTGTTGACACTTGCCTACTCGATTCAGTTCTCATGGTCATAAACAGCTTTCTCTGTCCTAAACAAAGGCAGCCTCCTTCCCTGAATTCTTTTCCCTACACTAGAGGTCAGCTAAGTTACCTGCCTCCTCCATTAACTCTTTGGTGTGGTCTTGCTTATTGAACAAATATCAAGGTTCACACCTGGAAGTTACTCTGTCAAAGTTTGTGCTCCGGGTGTTTGTATCATTAAAAACATTTCTTATTTATCATATGCTTGAAAAGCACTTACAGCAAAGCTTCTGTTTATTTCATACATGCTTTTTCTGGATGCTGGTACTAATTTATTCTCAGTTTAGCAAATGTGTGGATTTTTATATTTTGGAGAAAAATCAGAAAGTTTTTCCCATTTGTATATGCCAGAGAAATCTGGCCAAGCGAATCTTTCTCTGACTTTGTTACTTCATTAATTACAAAGTTCATGTTTTGCTCTTGAATTCTTGTTTCAGTCCCCATTGTCTCACTCTGCTTTCTCAGAGTCAAGGAGGTCTGTCATATGAAAGACTGAAAACAAGAAATGTACTCCCACAAGGATCTGTGACCTCACTTCCATGGTTCTTAATTTCTGATGGTAGTATCTACCAGTAATAAAAGTGTGGAGGTTTAATTATTCATGTCATTTAAAGTGGACAATGTTTCACCACTATATTCTGCAAATTTCTGATTTTTTTTTGTTTGTTTTGCATGAGGAAGAATTTTAGATGTCTTAAGAATTGATTTGTTGGGGTTTTGGGTTTTTGTTTTGTTTTGTTTTGTTTTGTTTTTATTATAAAAAGGCCACTAGATGGAGTACAAGTATCAACCAGCTTGTATTACCCTGAAATAATCCATATTGTGAACACTGTAGCTCTAGAAGGCCTTACTGTCTTTTAAACAAGAGCTTAACAGTGTCAAATATGTATATAGTAATAAAATATTTATTTCTCAGCAGGTGCTGACAGTAGTGTACCAAAGCATTCAGTCAATAGTGAAAGCCATTCATCTAGGAGGAGGAATCGTCACTCCAAATCAAAAGTAACGAATGGAATCGGCAAGAAGTAAGAATGGTCTCTGAAGATACCCTACAGTGTGAGCAGAGGTGACAAAGAAAATCAGACCTGGCTCTGAATTTCCAAATGGAAGATTGGCTTTTAAATTTAAAGGAGGTGTTGAAGAAAAGGATGATGAAGATGGAGCCACCAGTCTAGTGCAAATCATTGCCATTCACTGATTTAAATCTAGTTTCTTCAGCATGTGGCACGAGAAGCTAATGAAGAGTATGCTAGAAGGAAAAATAATTTTGTCCTAGCAGGTACACCCTGTTTTGTGTTCAGGTGTTGCAAGTGCATTTATAATATCGTAGTTGAGGACTTAAACACAAGGTTAGCAAACTGATAATCAGTTGGCATATTGTTTTGGTTTTTTGTTGTTTTGTTTTAATGTGGTTTTGTTGTTTTCTAGAAGAGTATGCAATCCTTTGACTAAAAGCAACTCTGCCCTTCTTTCCCAGTCTCACAACTAAACTTTTCTATACAACAGTTAGTAAGTATTTAAAATTTCCATACTTGTATCCCTCTGCTTGGTTTTATGTAAAGGCTCTCTAGACCTGGTGACAAGGTTTTACCAGTGAAGAAATGGGTCCAGGCTTCTTGTAAAGGATGTGAAATTGACCTTTAAATACGGTTAATTTGTTCTGCTTTGTCTTTCTGCTTGATTGTTATGAATTTAAGTTTTTAAAATACTTCTACAAAAACCTATTGCAAAGTAGAGGGCCATGCCTCCTGCCCTCAGAGACAGATGTCATGCCATGTAGTTGTTTTTCTTTCTTTACTGCAGTGTTTTGCATCTTCAAGTGCAAATATGTATTTTTTCAGCTGTGTTACATTGTGTACAATGTTTCTTCCCACTCCCCTCTAATTTGCCTCTGCCACAGCTGGAACCAGAAGTCCCAGTGTCTTCAGATTGTATCAGAAACTGCTTTGAAGGCTCTGATGCCCTACTAAGCCTGGTGATACAGCAGTTTTTTGCTGGAGTTGGGTTGCTTACTACTTCCATAAGCATAATTACATGTGAAGACTTGCCGTAGTCTTTGGTGTCTGAGAGGCAGCATGATATTATTATGATACACCCCACTGCTCTGGTGTTTCCCATCATGCAGGCAGATAGCCAACAGCAAAGTCACTCTTTCTTGCAGTTTTGTGTGTGTGTTGTTTTTTTGGTTGTTGTTGGTTTTGGGGTTGTTTTTTGTTTTTTGTTTTTTTTTTTTTAATGTATTAATTCTGATATCTAGCAAAGTGGATAATTCTCCAGCCATGAACATTAACAATTACATCAAGAGGTAAACAATCAAGAGCAATCAGTTCCTGTATTAAGTTATCCAATGTTTTTGTGCCAATTAGATTTTAGGATTCCTGGGGTTCAGAGGGCTAGTTAGCTTAAGCAAGGATAAGTAACACCCCTTAGTCACTTAGTCTTCATTAGAAAATTGGATTTCGTTTTTCTATGAATAATGTTACTGTGACTTGCTACAGACTAAGTGCTAAAAAAATAACTGCAGCAGAGACCTCATGCCAGTGTATGATACTGTAAATAGAAAACAAGTATCCTGTGTAATCCATTAATTCCTGTGTGCCACAGGTTATCAATGTTTTCAATGCACTTAAGTGTTGCTGCTGAACTCCTCAGACGGCCTTCATTTCCCAACCCCCTTTTCAATCAAATGTAAAGTGTCCAACTTGGGAAGTAGCACAGCAGAAGCTGCTATATCGGTATTGCTACAGTGACATTAAATGTTACATGAGACAAAAACGTTAGGAAGACTTTCAGGCTTTCCTACAACCACTTGGGTTTTATTTTTCTGACTATGGCAATTCTGCGTATTGTCTCCTTGTTCATAATGTACTACATATTGATGAATGTATTTGCAGATTTCTTTGGATACTCAGATGTGTTACTTCTTTATTTTCTTGCTTAATAACTCAGTCCGTGTAAGACTGAAGAATGGCATTGTAAATTTTCTATCGATTCAATACCAAAGCAAGAGGTTGGAAGTCTGATGGTTTAGGTATTTTAAAAACTGTCACTTCCAAAAGTGAGAGACTGTTTTGTGCTTGCTGGGTGTGTACATGCCAACTACGTACACAAAGCTGAGGCCTGTAAGCAGGTGCTGATGTACAACATCTACTTGGCTGTGGGGACAAGCACATATTTGTAAAGGCAGCCCTGGTGCTCACACTGTTGAATTGCACCCTAAAAATATCGGAAGGGCAAATATTGAAGGGTCATCTTGCTGGAAGCTGACTTTTGTATACTGTTACAACAGCTTGGCCTTGAAGAAATGTTGTTTGACAACACCTTTAAAAGTTTTTCCCATTAAGTCTTTTTACTTTATTTTTGTGTGTTGGGTTTTTGTTTGGTTTTGGATTTTTTTTCTGACTTCAAAAGAGAGTTGGCTACGCAGAGGAACTATTCAAGTGCTGCTTGGAAAATGTGTCCTCTGTCAGCAGTTCTGGCTGGAATTCACATGTGTTCTCACAAGTTCTCGCTGACTGACAACTGTATTTCCAGCCCATCGTCTTTGGATGTGAGCTTTGCACTGGCAGGCATTGGAAAGGTGCTATCGATCACTGCTGTAAAAATTAGTGATCCCAATTTTATCATTTCCTGCGCTATTCCTGAATTCTGTATCTGTGTAACACCAGTGACAAGTCACTGAGCTGTTTAGCAACAAGCATCCATGTATGAATTCTGCTGCTTGAACAGTATTTTGTAACAGTCACGGATGCGCTGTCCTCTTTTTAATGACTTGTTCTGTCACAGCCTCTCGTTCCTGCTTTCCTGGTTCTGCTGTTCTTTCCTTTCTCTGTCCTCTAGTGATCTCCCCTGCTGCTCTGGAGAGATCTGAATTGGCCCTCCAGAGGCTGTCCGTCAGTGTCAGTCATTGAAGGGAGGCTAATTCAGGGCAGCGTGGAGTAAGCAGAGGGTAGGTAGTGACAAGAAGTTTTAAGTAGTGGATTAAATAAAGATGGAAAGTTTTGAAGTGCAGGTATACAGCGAACCAAAGCTAGCCTTGAGTACTGGATTCCAGTGTTAAAGTTGCTGCCCAGATGATACACCCCACCTAATTAAATATCTGGAGTGTGATCTCAACCAGTGCTTTTGTTACTCTTCTGTGAAGATCATAATTTGATGTTCCAGATGTTAAAACTTCAATATTTTTTACTTTATCACAAGAGGACACAGATGTTACCATGTATTTAATAGTTTTTTGAATAGACTTGCTCTGTATTGATTGCAAAGTATTGTATTTTGCAATAACTCAGTAAATCAACCCATGTCACCACTATGTGTGTTTGTCTGTACCTGCAAGGCATAGGAAATGATTACATTCTGCCTTTAGAAGCTATTACCTTTTACGCTGTATAATTGCATGCTGACAAATGCAGTGGTTCCTGAGCAGCCTACAGCACACATTAAGGTCTTGCTGTAACTTATAACTTCAGAGCAGCAGATCTGGGAATATGAAGAGTTACATTACACCTTCTGAAGCTTCTGTAGTATACAGGATAAGTCTTGCCCTAAACTTAATTGTTCTCTTTTGGATTTGTTTTATTATTGGATGGGAGAGCTGAGTATGGGGATGTTGACCCTGGGTGGACACCGGGTGGACACAAGGTGCCCACCAAAGCTGCTCTGTCACTCCCCTCCTCAGCTGGACAGGGGAGAGAAAATACACCAAGATAAAGACGGGGAAATCACTCAGCAATTGCTGTCACGGGCAAGACAGACTCAACTTGGGGAAATTAGTTTATTGCCTATCAAAATCAGAAAATCAAAAACCAATAATAAACCTAAACCTTAAAATGCCTTCTCCCTATTCCTTCCTTCTTCCTGGGCTGAACTTCACTCCCAATTTCTGTGCCTCCTCCCAACCCCAAGCGATGTAGTGGGACAGGGACTGGAACTGACACCAACCCCATCACCCATCCCTGCTGCTCTTTCCTTCTCACGCTGTTCCGATGCTCCAGTATGGTCCCTCCCATAGGACACAGTTCTTCACAAACTTATCCAACATGAGTCCCTCTAGCAAGTGAGAGTTCTTCACAAATAGCTCCAGCCTGGGCCTTTTCCATAGGGTGCAGTCCTTCAGGAACAGGCTATTACAGTGTGGGTCACCCCCGGGCTCACAAGTCCTGCCAGAAAGCTTGCTCCAGCATGAGCTCCTCTCTTCATGGGGCAGTTTAAAAATATTGGAAATAAGCCCAACCCCCTGGAGTGTTGGAAGAAACTTCTTTAAGAAGGAACACTTGAAAAGTGTGCTCCTTCATAAGCACGAGGCTCTGCTTCCTTTGAGGGGTCGCTCCTTGGTTTGTCTTCGGTAGTGGCTGTTGTGAGCAGAGCTGTAATTGGCAGTGTCAGGGTAGGGTCAGGTGATCTGGGTGACTACATTTCTGCTCCATCCTCCTGTGGCAGAATGCACACACTATTTTGATAATGTGATTTGGCACAGATTGGAAGTTTAGAACCAAGAGCTGGCACGGTACTGATTGAAGTAGGTGTTGGTGGCCATGCCTACTTTGATACCTGCGGTTCATTCAGGTTTTGTCACTGGCACAGGAATTTATTCTGGAACCACTAAACCCGTTCTGCCATGTACTTGAGGAACTGCTGCTTTGGCTAGCTCTTTCCCTTGGAAAAAGGGAAAGAGCTTTCCCTTTTTTTTCAGACATGAGTGCTCACATTCAGCTACATCCCCTTAGCGAGCCCATAGGCCCAGGCGCTGCTCTGTTGTGCCTCTGTTTTCCCCCTGGCGTTTCTCCTGAGCACGCTGGAGCACTAAGGACTACACAATCGCAGGCTGGGGTTTAGCCAGAGGTTTCTGAGCCGATTTTAAGCTTTCTATGCTTAAAATACTTCCTGCAATATCCCATCTCCCTCTCTTCCAGGTCTGCTTTTCTTCTCTACTTGTTGCCACCATGGTTTTGGTCTCTGGAGCCCTGGCAGGGACTGGTCCTACTTGAACAAATTAAGGTAGTTCCCCAAAGGGGCACTTTCAGAATTGGGCAGAAATGTATTTTGGGCAAACATCCCCTCCACCTTATTCACTTTGCTTTTGCTTTTTCGCATGGCTGGTGGGGAATTGAGAACATACATTGTTTTTCAAAGAAGGTGGGACTAGAAACCACCAGGTGTTTGTGGGCTGGGCTGAAAGCACAAGAACTAGCTAGATGGCTAGCTTCTGCCCAACAGGATGCCTGGTCGCTCATCTATCAAGGCTGTAGCTTCAGGTGTGTCTCAAAGGATCATCCTGCTGCCCCCAACAGTCTAAACGCCATTGTGGTGAGACCAAGTAAGTTTTAACTTCCATTCAGGGGGAAAAAAAAAAATCTGGGAAAAAATGTAAATTGTAAACATTGAATTCCTATAATCGGCAACAATGTAAGTGCCAGACTATACAAAGCATACACATGGGTTTAATTTTCACAGACCTCAGTTTGCAGAGGACCATGAAATAACTGGATAGCTTATTTAATGTTTTTTGGAGTAGGAGAATTTATGGCAGTGGATGTTATCCAAAGTATGTTCTACAGCTGCTGTGCTCCCCAGTTCAGTATTTTGGTGGTTCTTGCTTAAAAAATGCATAAAATACTTGTGAGTATGTATAGATATATACAATTCTACCAGATGAGCTTCCTCATCAAAATGGTCAGAGCCTGGTTGAGCGTAGTCTCTGTGACAGGGATCGCTGTGCGCCTGGACATCTGGAAGCATCCAAAGTCTGTATGTTCCTCTATAAAGTCCAGGACAACCAGGTGTTAATCTCCACTGCAGCCCCTAGGTGATGCTACAACACAAACACACTGAGAACGTGACCCGGATTTTTTTCAAATGGTGCTTCTAATGTGGGGCTACTGGCTGTAGCCACCCTGGCTCGGCTTTAAAGACTTCGTCACTCCTGTTGACTTTAATTACATGTGCCGTACACACAGGCCTGCAAAGCACCCGTGTTGTCAAACTTGCTACAGAACAACCAAAGCAAAATAAAATCAAATGAGTAGATTTGAGGAGGCTTTTAATTAACATGCTAAATGATAGATCTAGTCTTTGGAGAGCAAGAGCAAGAGACTTCTATTTTGGTTTCTACCAAGCACACAGACTACCAATTTGTTGCCTAAGTACTTCCCCGTTTGAAGTGAGCTCCGTTCTCCAGCAGATCTTCAGCATGAAGCTCTGGGCAGGGTTCTTCTGGCTTTCCTCCTGTTCCCACTGCCCTCTGTGTAGGGCATCAGGGTGGGACAGGGTGACCGCTGTTTGAAAGCATTTGGTTTCGGCTCCCAGGAACTCGGCTGGAGCAGGCCGCGGTCTCCAGCGCTGCCCGCTCGCCTGAGGTTCTGGCTGTAGCAATGAAGTTGTGAGTTCATCTGTTCACTCAGGTGAGCACGTCCCTCATCCCCGCCATTCTGTTTGGGAAAGGGAAGCCCCTGCGTGTAGCTTGTTATTGCTTCATGTCTTTACGTGGCTGAGAGTTCAGGGTGTCTCAGTATGTTCCAGCAAGCATTCACAACTTCATACCATCTGCAAAGAATTCCCACTTTTCCACTAAGAGCCACTGAGCACTTTTTCTAAATATTTGGAAAATCCTGTTAGTCACAGACCTCACAGGGCACCCGACTTGTGCCAATTACTGCGACTTCTGTCTGTTAACACAGATTGGCTTAAGAAAAAAAACCTCATTCAACTTGTATATGGTCAGCTGAAAGAAGAAATAGCAGCCTTCTTTCCTTGCAGGAGGAAACATGGTGACCTTGCCCTTCTCAATCCGGGTCTGTACAGGGTGGCCACTAGTAGAAACCTGTATTGGTTTCTACTTTGATAGAAGTAGAACTTCGGTACTTAATGGAGAGGAAAAAGAATACAGTAAAAATACCACTGAAGGACACTTATTTCCATTAATCAATCTGGAAGAAAGCCAAGACCTTTTATTAAATTAGTTGAGACATTTAAGTTGGGGTTTTCCCCCTATATGTGTGCTGTAAGAGCTGTAGGTGACACAGAATGATGCTTACAACTTTTTAAATATTCCTATTTCTGCCCATTTGCTGACTTTGTCATATTTCTGGATCTGCTGACTTTGCCAAATCTGGATCTGCACATTCCTTTTTGCCCACATTTAAAATGCATCTAGTGTAGCAGGACAGAGATTGGGGCGGAGAAACCAGATAGAACTAAATTGCAATTTCCTGGTGACATGTTCTCTAAACATCCCAAAATATCTCTCAATGTGAAGTGTTCCACTTGTTGACTTCAGGTTTCGGGAGAACACGCCGTTCATTCAGTCCCGGTGCTTCTCACAGGGGTGGAAACATGATTACCAGTAATGATATTTCATGCTGTAGAGTTTTCTTCTCACACCACTTCCACGTTGAAGGAATTTCTTTCAAACAATGCATAGGATATTGCAAACGATGGAGGGGGTGTGGCCAGTAAATTCATGTTAAAGATTAGAAATGGGGACAAGGGGTAAGTGACTTGTCTACATTTCCTCAGGAAGCTAAAGACAAAGAGAAGAGTAAGATCCCAGACCTTCAATTCTCGTGCTGTTACCAGAAAATTATCATGGGACTTGCTAAAAAAGGGCTTCTTTAGTAAATCCAGGAACGTTATCTACATCTCTAATCTCTAAAAGTGAATACATACTGTGTTACACAAAGAGGGAACAGGAGTGAGGTGATACTGCCCCTCCATTTGTATATTCTGGTCTTAATTTTATTTTGCTTCAATTTATTTACCTTTTTCAGTGAGCTTTCATGGCCAATGCCTCGGCCGTTGATTTAAAATTAGGGTTTGCTAAAGACAGGTCAACACGTGGGGCAAAGTAGAGGATCTTTGGATCTCCAACGCATGCTGGGGCACCATGGTTCTGAACCAACCTAATGGCTCCCTGCTTTTCTTTTGTTTACACTTGTAGTCCAATACATTTGACTTGTTCTAAAATAATAAGGCAAACGGTGTTTTGATCTCATGGGCTCCTTGCCGCTTGTTTGGGCACATGGAGGGCTGTGCCCATTCTCCCTGCGGAGCCGCACTCTGTTGAGATGCTCCACGTATGTCTTGGGGCGTGAGATTTTGGATCTTTTGCTTCTCTTGGGTGTGTCCATTTCTCATGAGCTTGAATCAGTTTTGTCTATCAGCTAACTGCAAGGCTGTCGTTACTGAGGGCCTCTACAATGACCACCAGTGGCTTCTTGATACTCTGACCATCTGACCCTTAGCAAGTTTCCAGAGGGCCTTTCTGAGACAGGCTGCTGTGATTAGCTGATAGCACATTGCTCCTGTGTCTCTCTCAAGATTGCATCTTTCAAATTTAGCTCTCATTAGCTTAGTGTGAAAACCCAACAGAACCCGGGACCTAACACTTGGTTATGGAGGTGGCTATGAATACTCCTCCTGCACCCCTGGCTGTTAAAAGTGGCATGGGCCACAACTCCATGCCAAATAAAAATACACTACTATAAATCACTTGGAGCGCCAAGCACTGAAACAGCAGTCACCCCTCTGAGGACCTTGATGTCTGCAGAACCGAAAGCTGGGGTAATCTAGGAGTCTGGCCATGGCATAAATTTAAATTGTCTTTATTTTTTGATGAACAACTCCACGTTGCTGCGGAGAAACCTGTTTGCTGTGGGTTTGTGTGCCCAGACATGCATTGCCGCCTCGCACCTGCATGAGGAAACTGTAATTTGTAGAAGCGGGTGAGTATGCACAAACCCACCACTAACACCAGGACCTTCAGTCCCTCATGGTTTTGCAATTACCAAAATTGCTGGGACAGTTGATCTCCTTTGCATCATGCTGTTTTCACTTGTCAGAGCAAGAGTAAAGGAGACAGTGACTCAAGTGAGTTTGTATCAGGCTAAGAAGTTTCAATTTCTCCTCTTTAAATACTGTTCTCAAACCAGCCCAGGCCCTGGTGTTTGCTTCCATCAGCCACGCTCTTCTGCCTTGACATGTCAGAGATCTTTCATCAAGGACTAATTACTTGTTGTACTCAACAGGAGGATGCCAACGATTTTAAAGTGGAACAAAAAAGGAACCAAAATGCAGCTTTTGTTTCTGAGCTGGGTTCCTGGCTTGTCTCTGTCCTTCCATCTAATGTGATCCCACGAGGCTTCAGCTTTCAGTGGGTGACAGAGGTGTCCTGGTGACAGTCTGATTCTGTGCTGCTTCGCTCACAGTTATTTTTCACCCCTTTCTCCCAGCAGCCATATCATTTTCCCTAATGCAGCAGCCAGCCTCTCCCCTTCCAGCAGTGGAGACAGGATGCCTGGATCACCTCTGAATTTGTCTCCGCTTGGGACAATTGACGGAAGAGCCTAAATTAGGTGCAGAGTCCCCATAGGCTTCCTTGCCTATATTCATATAATATTCAGTAGGCACCTTCAAAGAGCAAGGCAGGTTGTGGGTGGTTTAACCACCTTCTGGAGTTGCAGGTGACCTCTGAAGGAGCCTCCACTGCCAGCAGCAGGCGTGTAGCTACACCAGTCTTCTCATGGCAGCACCGCCTGGAAGTGCCTGAATTACAAAGGATGAGTCCAGGCCCTTATCCTACATTGCTCTATCTGTAGGTCCTCACAGTATGACGCTGTTTTCCAAATGCAGAAGTACTTTATTCCAGTGATGGATAACCCCCATCTGATGGGAATTATTGCAGTTACCCCTCTTCCCGGTGGCACTGTGTGCTTTTAAGATGCTGCTGATACTCTGAGCCTGTTACAGGGTCAAAAAGGAAGTATAGAACCATAGAATCACAGAATCATTCAGGTTGGAAGAGACCCTTGGGATCATCAAGTCCAACCCTCAGCCCTACTCTACAAATTCCTCCCCTACACCAAATCTCCCAACACCACATCTAAATGACTCTTAAATACATTCAGGGATGGGGACTCAACCACCTCCCTGGGCAGCCTATTCCAGAGTCTGACCACCCTTTCTGTGAAAGATTATTTCCTCATGTTCAGCCTAAACCTACCCTGTTGTAGCTTGAAGCCATTCCCTCTTGTTCTATCACTAATCACCTGTGAGAATAGACCAGCACCAACCTCTCTACAATGTCCTTTGAAGTAGTTGTGGAGAGCGATGAGGTCTCCCCTCAGCCTCCTCTTCCTCAAACTAAACAGTCCCAGCTACTTCAATTGCTCTTCGTAAGATTTGTTCTCCAGGCCCCTCACCAGTTTCACTGCCCTCCTCTGCACTTGCTCCAGCACCTCGAGATCTCTCTTGTGTTGAGGTGCCCAGAACTGAACACAATACTCAAGGTGTGCCCTCACAAGTGCTGAGTCCAGGGGTACAATCATCTCCCTACTTCTGCTGGTCACACTATACAAGCCAGGATGCCATTGGCCTTCTTGGCCACCTGAGCACACTGCTGGCTCATGTTCAGCCACTTGTCAATTAGAACCCCCAGGTCCTTTTCTGCCAGGCAGCTCTCCAGCCACACGTCCCCAAGCCTGTAGGATCCATGCCGGAATGAAACGGTTGTTCACCTGCATTCTTACAGGACCCACTGAATTTGAGGCTGTTTTCCCGCTCGTATGATAAGCAGTATTCATCAGTATTCTTCACAACTAGCTACAGCTGTTAGAAGAGGGTTAAACAATCTCACTAGGAAGCAGAGAACTTTATCATAGCTAAGGAGGATTAACACACGCATAATCCCCTTACAAAGCCACTTGCCTTCCAACTCCGGTGCATAAAAATAAAAAAGGGATTGGATCAATGTTATTTTTCTCATATCTAATTCAAGAACAACAGAGCACATTAAGTAATTAAAATGTTCACCTGTAAGGTGCTTAAAAGCAAGGCTACTGGCAGATATATAATTAGCTCCAGTTAGCTGCTTGCTTGTTTACTTCAGTTAATTTACCTAGTGTGGGGTCTTTGGCCTTGGAGCTTTATTTAGAAAACATTTTGTTGTTGCATAAGGTAATGAAGTGGATAGGCAGGGACCAAAGACAGAAAAACAGAAAAAAAGATCATTTACTGAGCCAACATACATGCTAATATATGGCATTTCAGGTCCTCTTTGTTATGCCATCTGCAGATGCTGATGATTTATCTTTTCTCAGAAGTATAGTTCTTAATAGATTGGGTAAAATCACCCCAAATGTTACTATTTTTCTTGAGTTGTTTTTCTTCCTGCTCTGCCCATCTCTGTGCACAACATTAAAAGCAGTGGGTTTTCAACTTCTCTGATGGAAGGGTGACTTTCAGGAAGGCAGAGCTGCACGCTCCCATGTGGACATTTTGAAAAGAGAGAACGTATCAGGGCTACCACCTGCACCATCAGATAAAAAAACAGCTTTAAATTACAACACATTGTTGTTCCCGTTGTGTTTGTGTGCATGCACGGGGGATGTGGGTGAAGGGGTGAAGAGCAGGATTTTGGCCTGGCTTCACATGTCACCTGTCATGGTTTCAGCTGGGATGGGGTTGACTTTCTTGCTTGCAGCTGGTGTGTGGCTATGTTTTGGGTTCAGGATGAGAGCCGTGCTGATCATGCACTGATGTTTTCAGTTGTTGCTAAGTGCTCAAGGTCTTTTCTGCTCCTCACACCACCCTGCCAGCAAGTAGGTTGGGAGGACCCAAAAAGCTGGGAGATTACATAGCCTGGACAGCTGAAACCAACTGACTAAAGGGATATTCCATACCATGGGATGTCATGCTCAGCAATATAAAGCTGGAGGAAGAAGAAGGAAGGGGGAGTTCAGAGTGATGGTGTTTGTATTCCCAAGTAATCATTACGTGTGATGGAGCCCTGCTTTCCTGGGGATAGCTGAATATCTGCCTGAGATGGGAAGCTGTGCATGAATTCCTTCTTTTGCTTTGCTTCCGTGTGCAGCTTTTGCTCTACCTATTACGTGGTCTTGTTCTCAGCCCATATGTTTTTCCTCCATTTTACTCTTCCAGTTTTCTACCCTATCTCACCTAGGGGAAGTGAGCGAGTGGCTGCGTGGCTGGGGTTAAACCAGGACACCACCTCCTCCAGCTTCATGGCTGTCTGAAAACCGAAGGATGCAGGTTTACAGACTATGGCAGGATGGACAGACAGACAGTCGGAGACAGGAGCAGATGGAAGGGGAGAGGAAAGAAGAGCAGATACAGGCTGCAGTTAACAGCTTCCTCGGTATGAGCTACAGGCATCACTGCCCATGGGTCAGGACCATTTATTTCACTTGGGTTTTGTACAGTGTCCTTAAAAAATCTGACAGTGCTGGGAAAACAAACCTTGGGAATGATTTGCAAATATTTATTGTCTGATTTACATGTGAATGGGCGACACTGCAGCAGAGCCCACAAACAGTTGGCATTTATGATCTGGAGAAGACATATGGGAGGCTGGAAGATAATGACTGACGCTGAGGAGGAGGGGGAAGTATTATTATTATATTGATGTTGGGAGAGCACTGTAGAGGAAGTGAGCCTTTAAAGTGTGAAACCTCCGGCACTTGAAATGATAAGCAGTGCCTACAGAAATCAGCTTGTGGGATCTGTTTCTCTTGCTAAGCTGCCTTTGAAGGTTGGGGGGTTGTTTTGCTTTCAGTTCCCCCAAGGAAGTCTTCCCGCCTTTCTAGTCTTGCCTGCTGATCAGAGCTACACCCCCAGATCTGTAGGCGTCTGTATTCCCGTGGCAGGCTATGAAAAAGCCCAGTGGTTTTTTGCACAGTATAAGTGATTGTACTTCCCTGTAGGTCTTGAGCTCAATAGCCACAGGAGACTGAGCCTGTCAGCAAATGAGTCCTTCATGGCTTTTGCTTTCTTAGTGAAGTGTTAGTTTCACGGCTCCTGACAAGTGCATCTCAATATAAAAATCATGTGTGCGAGTTGACTTTCCCCCTCCCCCGCTTTTTTTTTTTCCCCCCAGTGGAAAACTTGTCTTTTCCTTCCTGTATTTACTCTCTTGCTTAAGGATTGAGAACTAAACACTGGCCTGCCAGCTCCCCTGCTGAGCCCTGGGCTCCACCTTCCTTCCCTCCAGGAACTGCATGTACTTTAAGCAATACCTTGATGTTCAAGTGGCCTTGGACACACTAAAGATCTACAGAAGCTCCTCTGTCACAGCCTGCTTCAGCCTTTCCAGCTGTCACCAAGCTGGAATGAGATGCAGGCAGCTGCTCATCTAGGATAAGGCCACCAAAACTAGGGGAGTTTTACCAAAGGTGGATCCAATCATCAATTTAATTGAAGCCAAGGCCAAGTTACTCAGGTTACCTATTTACACTTATGATTTACTACGTTTGATTCAACCAATGAACTAAAAAATTGACTATCCTGGAGGCAATGTGGTTACCCAACTCTTTTAAACCCCAGATACCCACTACAGGGCAGGGGATTTGTTTAATGCAAGGCTGGCACCTGGCTCCTGTGACACTTGATTGCTATTATAGCTCAGTATCTCCAGCAAGAGCAAACTGAGCAGCTCAACAGGGATGACTACATCAGTTCCCAGCCCACAGCCACATACATGCCTTTCCTTTGCAGAGCAGCTGCTGCCTTCCTGAGCTTGCCTGGCTGGAGCGCAGGAGTCAGCTGTCCCATGCCATGAGACCTGCTCTTCCCGTACTGCCCTGGAGCTTACACACCACCAGCACTGTGAGATGTCACAGCCCAGCTGCCAGTCCAGCTCTCAGCTGACATCCAGGCACACGTACAGAGCCTTGCAGCTCAGCTCAGGCAACATGCACAGGAGTGCAAAGCAGACAAATGCCAGGCATGGGGCATTCCCTGTCTTTTCTATCCCCTAATCTTTCTTCTGGCAGCCTGTGTTTGACCACTAGCAGGTCCTCATCAGCTAATCGGCTCTCACAGTGTGCTCTAAGTATCTCCAGCTGGTCCTCACCAAATGGTGAAGGAGGTTGTGGAGCTTGGACATCATCATAGAGACCCCTGGGCTCCCCAGGGAGCCCCAAACTATGCTTGAGATATCCTCCCAACCTGCCAGAAGCTGCAGGAAAGAAACATGATCTTGTGTCCACCAAGCACAAAGCCAGCTACCTCCAGGGTTGGGCAGTGATGCTCTGAGTGCTGGATATGCTAAGGGTAGAATCATAGAATCACAGAATCATTCAGGTTGGAATAGACCCTTGGGATCATCAAGTCCAACCCTCAGCCCTACTCTACAAATTCCCCTACACCAAATCTCCCAACACCACATCTAAACTAGTCTTAAATATATTCAGGGATGGGGACTCAACCACCTCCCTGGGCAGCCTATTCCTGTGTCTGACCACCCTTTCTGTGAAAAATTCTTTCCTAATGTTCAGCCTAAACCTACCCTGTTGCAGCTTGAGGCCGTTCCCTCTCGTTCTACCACTAATCACCTGTGAGAAGAGACCAGCACCAACCTCTCTACAATGGCCTCTATGGTAGCCAAAGAGGACACCAGCTCCATCAGAAATGCCTATGTGAAGAGTCAGGATGGAGAAGGAACTTGAAGCCGCATCTCCAGATGAGAAACTACAGACCTTGAGAGACTGTCTCGGAAATGGGACAAAAGGTAGTAATTGTGTTTGTTTATCATTATAAAGATCTGCCTCACCCTCTGACTTCACCCTCTGACTTCATCCTTCCTGTTTCAGATGGGTCACCCTGACCTAATTTTCAGACAATATTTTTGGATTTCATAGAGCCACGATGAAGTCTGGATAAGTAAGAGCACAGAGGGCTTTTCTAGTGGGTTTGCAAATGCTGGCAGGCTTGGACTCAGGTCTGGAAAACAACGTAGTGGAAGAAGGCCTCACCTGTATTTCTTTCCCCTGGTCCTGGAGTACAGCATTGTCTTTACAAACCACTCTGTTACGGAGATGGCTGATGACAGGTTGCAGTAATGTGACCTAAAGGGCCGGTATGGGATTGCATGGGGCTACAGCAGGAGAAACATGACCTGGGGTTTCCCATTTAAGCTAAATCTCTTCCTCCACAGCAGGGATAAAGGCCAAGTCAGCTATGCAAACTGATTTCTGTTCAGCTACCTGTAGTTGTAAACTGTACTTTTTGCTCCTGACGAATATGGATATGGTATTTGCTCTGAAAATTCATGGTTTCTCATGCAAATCTTTGCTCTTACCATTTGTGTCTGAGAAGTTGAATTTTGCCTGGCAGATGGACAGCACAGGAGGGTGGCCAGGCTGCATGGGAAAGAGTGAGTGCCTGGCATATGAGGAATCCTCTTTTCTTTTGAACTCTCCTGCAAGTCTTACTCATTTAATATGGTGAAATGTAAATGGAAAAAAAAAATGTTCTTCCAAACTGTTGAGCACAAAGAGAAGACATCTTCCAGTAAGAGAATGGACAGGACAGTGGTGGATTCAGCCTGTAACATAAAACTTGTTTCAAGTCATTTTTCAGCTTAGAGGATTGGATTTAAATAAGGGAGCTGTCAGCATTCAGAGCTATTATTTAAAGGCGTAGCATATTTTTTCAGCTGTCCTCCCTGTATTGCTGTGCCTTTGCTCTGGATGTAAGGGTCTGGCATACAGACTTTCCTAACTAACTGGAAGGAAGCACCCACCTTCAGTCAACTGATAGTTGTTACCAAAGAGCATCCATTGTGACCAGCTTGTCACAGGACTCGTCATAAAAATTTTGGTAGCGTTAAGGGAGTCGTATCAGACACACGTCTCATTTACTCAGCCAGCTTTGCCACTGCATGAAAGAGCTAGCTGAAATGGATCTCTCTCAGTCTGGAAGCCTCTCAATGAAGAATTTGTTGAGAATTTGAAAATGTAATTTTTAAAATCTTCCCACTCTCTCTCAAATTTGGCTGTCTCTGGCACCCTCTGTTTTTGGAATTATCATCTCCATCCTGTAAAAACCACGAAATTACCTACAAAATGTCAATCAGACAAACTTCTAAGAAATTTCTGTCTGGGCTTGGGGAATAATGGAAAAGCTCTCCACATGAACATTTTATATTGCAATGACAAAAAATGCATATATATATGTGTGTGTGTATCTATCTAATGTTCTTTGCTCTGTGATCTGGGAAAATAATGAAGAAAAATTATTAGATAATATTATGCTCTTGGCCACAGAACTGTTTTGAGATTATTATGCAGCCTGTTGCCCTCAGCACAGAAGAGCTGATTTTACATTCTGCCTGTTCCCAAACCCATCACGTTAAACACAGAACTAAACCACAGGCACAGAACTGAGGACCATGGGAGAAATGGAAAAGCTATTCAAGAAGCTGGCAGCTGACGACAAGATCTTGAAAAATTATTTCCTGGGATGCAACAGAATTTTTTCTTCCCCTGCTCCAGACAGGGCTCTGCTAAGAGACAGCTTGGTCTGCTGTGGTTGAACCAGCTGTTGGAATCCCAGCCAGTCCCTGAGCAAGTGAAAAACTAATCAGAAGTTGCCTTCAGCACGTTCTGCTTTCCTGAGCACCACTGTCTCCTCACCCAGGCAATGTGCCTGTCACCCATCACCAGATCAACAGGCAGCTTATTCCTGCTTGTGCTTCTGCCTCCTGGCCCCATGTTATGCCCTGACTGCACACCCATGCCGCACATCCGTACCTCCAAATGTGGTTGTTCCTAAGCATGGGGAACTTACCATGCTGGTAGAATCACACCTACTAGTTTGATGAGCTCTTTTTGAGATAGGATGATCAAGGGATGTTGGGAGGTTTGTATTAGCGTTGTATCAGACTTCAGCAGGTCAACCCTAGAGGGTCTGCTGCTGCAAAGCATCTTTAGGATGTATGTGAGGTCTTAGGGCACCATTCTCAAAAGCACCACAGATGTGAGGGGCTAAACTGGAAAGGTGGAGGAAAATCCTAATCTGAGGGTGCCTCTCCAGGAATAAAGGTTATTCAGCCATGGAAGCTCTCCTGATATTGGTACAGCTCTACTGGAAAAACTTGGTTACTGAGCTGTTACACGAATGTGTGTCAAGTCATCTTCATCAGTGAAAAGTTTCTGGTATTCCTTGGTTTATTCATTAGATTTCTGTCAGCACAAGACTATTGGTCTAGGACTAGGGCTGTTTGCAGACCTGACCAGCAGCCCTGCTCTGGGCTTTGATCTGATGATGGCCAGCACACTGCCTGGGCAAGAAGACAGCGGTACTCAGGAAAGCAGAGCTTACTGAAAGCAGTTTCCAATTAGCCGTTAGCTCATTCAGGAGCTGGCTGGAATTTCACTAGTAGGTTACAGAATTTATTCAGAAGACCTCTATTCTGCCCACTTCTTTGCCTTAGTGTTAAGCATGACTGCACGCCCCAAAAATCAGTGCCTGCCCCAAGGCATCCCTGGGTTCAAAAGTTGAGCCAGAATTAGGGCTTCTGAAGTATGGGTTGTCACTCCCATTAGTGTTTTCTGACAGCCCCATGTCCTCACCTCTAATCAAATGGAGGACACTTCAAGGCAGTGGGACAACAATGTGTGTTTCCTCTTTGTGCCATTGTTTGCAAGACTGATGTGGATTAAAAAGGACCAGTGTTTCCCAGGTTGGCTGTCCACCACGGCTCACTGCATGGGTGTCCCCACCGTGGCAGAACAGGGCATGACGAAGCTGCTCCATCTCTTCCAGCTGCACAAAGAGCTGAGCTCAAGCTTGCTCTGCCATATGGCTCTGCTGCTAATCCTGTGGAAAAGGCAGAGAAGATGAGGCTGGACTTGTGGTTTTAACAGTTTAAACGTAAGCCCAGCTAGGGCTTACGCTGAGGTCCTGGCCTGACATAACACCCAACACGAAGGCACCTGTGGGTGGCATACTTGGGTCCTCCTGCTACAGAGGTGGCCCCAACTGCAGCCCTCCATTGGTCCTTCTCACTCACATATGCTGCAAACTCGTCGATGATTAGATAAGAGGAATTGCCCATTTACTTTCATTTCAGTTGTGCGTGACTGGATCAAAGGATGTGTATGCTCTTTGCTTCAATTACGCATTTTGCTATAATGTAGTCCAGATGGCTATTTCATCTCAGCTTTTATATTTATTCATGGCTTTTCTATTTAACTTCCCTAAAACAAATACTCACTCGTAGGCGTATATTAATTCAGGGACAAGAACTGCCTCAATCAATGTGTTGAGGTTAAGTTTCTATACCACAATAGGTCCTATGTACAAAATTTCTATTTTTATTACCCCACTGCTAGCCTCAAATACACGAGCAATTTTAAAAAAGAGTTTACTTTGGCTTTTTCCTAAATTTAAACAAATTACATCTTCCCTGATTATTAGATTTACAATATGCAGATATTCTTTCATTGACCTTTCAGTTAAACTGTTCTGCAAACTTCGGCTGAATATTTGCACATTTACAAAAATACTGAGGAGCCCAAATGTTTGCTAACATGATATTGCACCACCTCTGACCACGGCTCTCATGTCCAGCAGAGGGTAAAATTTGTTGACGAATTGAAGTGAAATCCTGCGACCAATGTGTGAAAGCAAAGAGTGGAAAAGCTCCAGAGACCAACGACACAAAATACCCAGCCTTTTCAGTTTATATCTATATCACATTTAAACCAGAGCTGAAGGCTGGGTGTTGTGAATTGACTGAGGTGCTGGTGGTGGAGACCCGAAGGCAGGAGACCTGTAAGCTGGAGATGTCTGAGGAGGGGCAGTGCCTGGCTTTAGGCTCAGCACCGAGACAGCTACACATGGCCGAGGGGGTGTGGGAAGTCACTGTTTAATCTGTCTGGCATTTGATTTGAGCTTTTGGTCCTTGTTTGGATAACGGGATTGCAATTCCTCTCAGTACACTTACAATAAGAACACCTGAAACTCAGCTGCAGCCAGGAAACAGACTTTCATTTTGGGTAATCCGATTTTAGCTTTGGTGATTAGCTGCTCCATTGTCAATGGCCAAATCTAATTGTCATTGTAGTTTTTCTTCTGGAGCCAATATCTGCTAATGTCTTACAAGCAGGGTTTTGTTTCACGCCTTCTCTTCTCAAGTAATGCCTCCCAAGGCATTTGCAAACATAGCAGAGGTGATTTCAGACTTAAGCATTAGGAAGCTGGTAGCAGTCACTGGTCAATTTTTCTGTTGCATAAAAAGGACAGTGAGCCACCTTTTAACATTCTTAGCATTAATCATGGCTTGAAAACTTTATTTTTATATATATCTAAATATATAAATTACATGTATTTATATATATGTGTTTAACATTCCTAATAAAAATCTACTTATTGTGACATACATTAAATGAAGAGCTCCAGAACCAGATTCTCTGCAGCATTTTACACATTATATTCATGTGTGCATGTGACTGCTCCAGAAATCAGTGTGAAACTGAGACTAGACAGGTTGTTCCCTTCCTGACCAAGTTGGCGATTAAAGAAACTTTAGTTTTAGATCGATAGCCCAGCCTCCAGGCCCACCGGCTGCTCCCAGAAGCAACTATTCCAGTCTTTTCCTTGGCTAAAAGCAGAAATAAAATGCTGTGATGACTTGGAAGGGCAGATGAAAGACAGTCTGCTCTGTTGCATGTGGTGGGATAGAATTGCTAACACCACATGTGTATAGACCAGCATCCGTACAGCGCTGCTTAACAGCCTTTGGACTCTCCACCCATGGAGCTCCCTTTGGGAAACCCTTAAAAGCCAGTTAAAAGTCATCACCTCCCAGTCCATGCTTCAAAGAAAACCCAAAAAACCCACACGTGAGAAAACAAGCGCTTTCCAATTAAATGACCTTGGACTAACTGGAAATGCTGGAACAGTACACACTCACCCTCAATACAACAGCATAAGACTTTGCCTGCACAAATTAAAGTCCATCCATCTGTCAATATTTCTCCAATTTCTAGGCCACCAGTGTGCTCGCTTTTCCCCAGTTCTGAGCCACACTGGCTGCTGAAGGTAAGCACATACTGTCTGGGTCTGCCAGGATAGATGGAGGCAGGACCCGCTGGGCTGGGTGCCATCCTCACCAGTCCACTGAAGTTTCTAGGAGGCTAAACCTCTCCTATTCCACTTCTAACTGCTATCTCATCTTCTTTGCTTATAGTGGTGTGGGTAAGGCTGGGGCTGGCCTCAGGTGCATGGACCCGAACAGTATTTTCCCCATCAGCTGGGTACTTCTCCACTCACATCCATCAGCACTGACTGCCATGGGCAAGTGACCACCAGTCCTGGTGGCAGCATGTACAGAGACAGTGTGGGAACAAGAGGGGAAAGAAGAGTGGATAGGGGATTTGGGGGGCTTATGAGATTGCCTTTCTAAAGAAAGGACAGGGAGATCGTTTCCCTCCGAAAACCCCATTGGCAAAGGACTTGGCGGAGAGCCTGGGCTAGAAATGCAAACTGTAGCTTGACTTCAGAGTAATTGTGCATACCCTGAGCCATACAAATACATTCAGTTGCTGTGGCTATAAGAAGAACTGTTAATTAGTCAATTTTCTGGGTAAACAATAAATACACGTTAGGATAAAATCCAACCACAAATTTGCTGGTTAGAATTTCTGTCCCTTAAATAACATCTTCGTGAACACGTTTGTTCTCCAGATCCCTTCCCAGACTTTCCCACACCAAGCCACCCGGTACTTTGGAGGGCGTAGGCTTGTGCAGGGCCAGTGGCTCAGGGGGACAGCACAGCGTTTTGGGTTATGCTCACCAGTCCCTTCATTAGCAGCTGAAGCCTCCAGCAAGAACTTGAATTATAACTATTATTTGATGCATCCTGCGCACACCCCTGTAAGCATCACATAGAAATTTAGTAATTTGTAACGGTGTCAAAAAGAGGAGCCACGTTTCTTAATGTTATGCTTATTATCTTGGATTCACTTTATTTATTTTCTTTCCTCAGTTTTAACTCAGACTCACAGGCCATCTTTAGCCAGATTATTGACAGCTGATTTAATTGGTGTTATAGGGATGAATTCTGAGAGAGTCTGATGGTATAATATCAGCTGCCTGGAGCTGGCAACCAGTCGTAACATACCCTATTTAATTTTCCTTTTCCATTTATTTCCATAGTGTTGAGCAATGATGCTCTTCTTCCTAAGTGGATGGTTTTTGGACAGCACCAGGATGCTACACAGTTTTGAGAGTTTGTTACTGTTTTTAATGAACATCACTGGCATGTCAGGTGGGAATTTTGCTTCTGGTTGGAAATCAAGAGGCCATCAGTTCTACACCCACCTTGGCTGGACAGGCTGAGTCAGTCGCGAAGGAGCTGGAGGCAAAGCAGGTCATTCGCAGCCACGTGTAGGGTGCTGGGAATGGACTCTGTGCTGCCCCTCCTTGCACCTGGGGGCAGGTTTGGCTCCTTCTGGCAAGGACACTCTCTCAACATCACTGGGGAGAGCAATATATGTGGGTGGTGCTGCATAAGTGGTATCACTGGCTCTTCTAGCATGAGATCAGTATCTAGGAGGCATCATTTTTAGCAACAGAAAGGGACTTCGTGTTAAACGGAAGTACACAGAGAGCTTTGAGTAAAAGGCACATGACTACAAAGAAGGGTGATTACTTCCGAATTGTGAAATAAATGAAAGTGGATTGTATATTGTCTTTCTTCAGTGGTACTTATAGACAGGAGTGGTACAGCAGCACTTGAGTTTCCTCTCTGGAAACACACTGTAGACCACAGGAAATTGCTAAGTCTAAATAAACGGCCTTATTAACTAAATAGGAAAGCTACCAAGTCCGGAGTCCCTGTGATCACATTTCCCATTACATTCTGGTAACTGTGTGAAACTCAGGCAAAAATCCTGAAACTCCAAGTAGCTGGAGCCATGTGGACTGTCCTCAACTTCAGCACAGCTGCACGAGGACGTGAAGAGGGACGGAAGAGTTGAGTCATGCAGCCTTACTAATAGATATCTCACCCAGCCTTCACAGCGTGGGATCTCACACAGCTCTGACTGCCCAAAATTTTAAATTACAACTCTCCCATTCCCTCGCCATTTTCTCACTTGTTACCAAGGCTAACTTCACACTGCGGAGCTAATTGCTACTGGCACATTGGAATGTGGTGCTTGTCATGTGCCAGAAATTGCTGCAACCGAGCACGCCTGCTTCTGAGATCCCACTGAAATGACTTGACTCACCTTGGAAACACTGCAGGTAATGGCAGGATTGTATGAACTTAGTACTGCCATGAAGGAAAAAACGAATCCCAGGGAGACAGGCACAAGAGGCTGGCAATAGCAATTGCTGCCCACAAGATATATTGGAAAAATATCATACTGAAAAAATGGTCTTTTACAGCCTTTTGATTCATTGGTTTCTTCCTTGGAAATGTGAAAGAGGTGGAGAAAAATATCCTAGAAATAGAACAGAACTAGGCAATACTGACGTTCAGGAATAAGAAGGAGCCTTTTGCTGCCATAGCATTGACTAAATGCCATCATCAAAGGTCAATATCTGAAAACAGCACTGGCCAGCATTTCTGTAGCTATCTACAACACTGCAGGAGTCAGATGTTTGATGCTGCCAGTGGTCTTCTGGGAGCACAGCTGGTCCTGTACTGATGGGAAAATAGAGCCTAAAGCTTCCTAGGAACTTGAAGCTCCTAGGTCACTGACAAGTGATTCAACAACTCATTAAAATCCTTTACTAAATGGATCAAGCTCCATCTTAAAATTCATTGGCTTCTTTTGTTCCCACTGCCCTGACTAGGAAGCTGACCCACAGCCCCTGTGTCCTTGGATGGCTAGAAAAGGCCTTAGAGGCAGCAGATGCCCAGGCCTTGCTTTGGTAGGCTGGAGGAACCTGCCATGCAGTCCTGTCTAGTAAGAGGAGACTGAGGCAGTCAGAAAGCCAGAAGGGTAGGAATACTCTTCAGAAAACACTTGAGGTGTCATTCCCTTCACTACCCAGGTCAAGGAACTGCCCAGCTCTGCTGCATCTCCACCAACCAGTCTCCCAGGTTTCACTCCTCCAAAACCTGTAGTGGGGACAAGAAGGGTACGCGCTGCCAGCTTCTGCCCAACAGGATGGGATGCACCTGGCACACTGACCAAAGCCAGGAGCTGAAATCTTCCTGTGCTGGACAGGTTGGACTGCTCATTCCTTGCACTTGTTCCAGACTTATCTAACTGACTACCGGTAGCCAGAATTGAACACATACCTCTGTGTTACATCTTACCAGCACCTTGAAAAACAGTATGGACAATTCTCATTTCTACTGGTCTCTACTTGTGTCTCACTACTTACTGCTTTGTCATTCACATTGCATTCATGAATTACAGCCTGCTAATAACTGAGACACCTACATTTCCCCCTTCCCCTATTCCATTTAATTCCTGGTTTTTGTACAAATCCTCATTTGTTATCCCTAAAATCTTGAATTTCTGCCTGTCATTCCATTTCTTTAATTCCCATTTGTTACCTGTGCCTTCAAAGTAACCTTGTGCTCCCCATCCAGTATCCCATTCCAGCCTGGCAATATTCTGGGGCTCTGTGTCACAACCAGACTTTTTAAAGCCAGTGCTATATTTTGTGTCAAAATCATTTATGAAGCTAGAGAAAAAATAATAAAAAAAATCAGTTCTCAGTCTCATTTCTTAATTCACCATTCATGTTTTTCCATTCCCTATTTCTTTTTCTTTCTCACTGAGATCCCTCTTCCCCATTTCAACAAATAATTCCCCTTGTGTCCTCCCATCAGCTGGTTCACTGAAGTTCAGACAGATGAGATCTGTGATCCGTAAAAATTCCATCATCCATATGGTCGGCTCCTTATTAAAGAAAATTGTCTACATCTACCATTTCATCCCATTTTCCAGTTACGTCCATGCTTGTAAATACCTTTCCTTGCAAAAAGTATTTTAAATTGTGCAGAGCCTTTCAAACTAGACTTTATGAGGGTTAGGGAAATAGTCTGGGGATTACCTCAATTTCCCCTCTGCTCCCTTTTTAAATATAAGGCTTTCATTCTCTTAATTCTCAAGCTGTCCAGTGGGGTTCCTGATGTGAAAGATTTAGAACAACTCATCACTACCAAATCTTCACTTTCACAGGGCAGGTCTTGAAGGAGAACTTGAGCTGACTGGTCTCTCCATGTACTGCTTCTTCTCCTGACATCATCACGATATTTGATGATAACGTGGGTGGCTAAATGATGCAAAAGGTGGATTGACTGAGCATCTTGGATCAAAACTTGTAGGGGATGTCCTGTGCTGTCCTGTGAAGCACATGGCCATGGAGGGCAGAGCTGAGCCCTGTGCTGCCAAACAAGAGCAAGATTCTGCTCTTTCCTCTGCCAGAAGGAAATGAGTTCAGGCCTTCAGGATGACAGTGTCAGGTCACTCTTCCTTCATGGAGAGGATCTTTGATGTGCAGTTATCTCTCTGTCCAATTAAGAAACAAGGCTAATGAGGGCTGTCCTGGCAGAAGGCTGTTGTCCATCTGCAGAGCCCAGAAGCGCAACTCTGGGGATGAACCCGATGGGACTTGGCTGCCATTCACCTAAACACCCCGCAAGCCCCTCTGGAGTCAGTCTCTGTAGCAACTTTTTAAAGAGATGGATTTGGAGGTTGATTTCAAAGGGGATTTGAAGCACTTGCAATTTTGTATTACAGCCATGTTATGCTTGAAGGCAGAAGTGTCCACGAGGTTTGCTCAAATGCTATTTTTGCTTCTGCAAACAAAGGAGCCCTTGATACTAAATGAGTGACTATATCCCCCAAGTATGCTGGTGTGTCTAAATATGGAGATATTAGTAAGCATTTATTTTCATTGTCCGAAAAAGGAGGTATTACTCTTTCCATTCTTTTTTTTCTAAATTTTAATGGAGAGGGGGAAAAAAAGCCCTTTGGACAAGGCCACTTTTTTATTTTCCCAAGAAAAATTACTGCTCTGTGTGCAATACTGGCCTTGCTTCTGCAACAAAAATATTCTTTCAGGATATTTTGATTATGTCCCTTGGGTGGACATCATCATCAGCTGTTTTCCAGATGTTTTAGTCCTTCTTAATCATACTTTCTCACTAGCTGCAAGATCTGATTCAAAGCTGAAGAACGTCATTCCATCCGGCACAGCTCTCCTGAGTCCCCAGGAAGTGTTTGGTTTTTGCAGCTTACAGACATGAATTTAATTAAAAGATAAACTGAAATAAATCTATATAGAGGACATGCCATTGGCAGTCTAGAGCTACCAGTGTTGCCCCTAGGAAATATATGTGCAGCAGTTTACCTCATGTGTTTTATGAATCAAGTTGAACGTTATAACTCTGTCCTAGGAAACGCAGGGTGCCGTGCTACTGCAAACACTCGCTGTTATCAGAAAATGTTCTCACCTTGCTGCCCACCTCCTTGTCTGAGCCTGCTGAACAGCAGGTCCCAGCACCAATTGCAAGAGTCTCGTGGCAACCTTCCTCCATTCCAAGAAGTTATGTTTTGTTTCTTCTTGTAACCAAGCCTGTAGTTTCCTCAAGGCACTGGTGAGGAGTTTTGTCAGAAGCCTTTGGTCAAAGAGGCCTAGAAAGGCAGTATGGTTATCTGAGTCAGCCAAGAGTCAGAGTGCAGTGGTTCCTCTACCAGCTCCACAATGTGGGGAACTACCTTCACCCCAAGCAGCAGACTTCAGCTTTTAGACTAGAATTCTCCATCAAAAAGACTGTTCTCCCAATTGCTCCACTCTCTCAGTAGTCATTTATTTCTGCACATAATAGACGTAAACTGCTCCTTAATCAAAACCGTACCCTCCACATACATTTCCTATGGTATAATAATAATGACTCATTGTATACTTCTGCTCTTAAAAGTAAATTGGCTGTGCATGTATCAGGGAGTTTACACAGGGCCTTGTTCGGTGGGGTCCAAGATGCGAATGAGGTCTCTGGGATCCCCCTGAAAGCCTAATGTGCAGATGACAGCCCTTCTGTGTGACTCAGATTGTGTCTGCTCCACACATTGCCATCCTGACATTTTCCTTGCTCCATCGAGAGATGTAGTCCCCAGCTAGCAAAACAAAATGTAGGAGAATTTTTTAAGAATTAAGCTCTGACTATTTCTTGAAAAGGAGGTTGGGAATTTTTTTGAAAAGTGTTTTTTTCCCATTAGTTTCTGAAAAGAATTTAATATTATATTTCCATTGTTTTTACATTTTTTTCCTCCAGGAATCTTTGTTTAGAGGCATGTTGAGTTCAATGAATTTCTCTTGTTTTCATTCATAAAGGACCAAGTCCTACAAACACTTGAGCACTGCAGATCTTTGTGGGTAGCAGACATGGTTTAGTGCTGTTTTTTTATCAGTTATGTTGATGGTTGGACTAAATGATCTTAAATGTCCCTTCCAACCTGGATAATTCTATGATTCTGTATGAGCCTATTAGAGGCATGTTGAGTTCAATGAATTTCTCTTGTTTTCATTCATAAAGGACCAAGTCCTACAAACACTTGAGCATTGCAGATCTTTGTGGGTAGCAGACATGGTTTAGTGATGTTTTTCTATCAGTTATGTTGGTGGTTGGACTAAATGATCTTAAATGACCCTTCCAACCTGGATAATTCTATGATCTATATGAGCCTATTTATTTGTTTTTCTTTCAGAAGGGAGGATTCTGTTTATGTGGACAATGAAAATAAATATTTTTAAATGGATACCAAATGTTAAGCTAACAACCTTGAGAGCTTACTCATGCCTCCTAAAAATGTAGATGAAGGGAAAAATTCTCCATGTTTTACTGTGTGTTTTCCCAGTTACTAGACTCCTGGGATTTGCACTTTGGGGAAGAAGGATGTGGTGTGGCTTCTTGGCTTCACAGAACCCAAGAGAGCACGAGGTGTCCTTTTGCCAGATTAAAGACAAGACTCACCACCTTCTTCTCGCTCCCCCATCCTCTCTGCAGGGCAGAGCATGTCAGAGCAACCATGGCCAAAGTCATGATGCCACCAGCATCCACAGATGAGCCAAAACCCCCTGGCTCTGATTGTAAGTACTCATGTTCCTGGGTTGGGGAACTGGCTGGGAAATGTGATCCTACAGGGCTGGTCTCAGCTGATGTAGCTGCTCATGTTTCTCTTCTTTTCCTCTGCCATATGTAGACACATGTTAATACTTTCCCAAGGCTTGTTAATAGCCTGTTCTTAGCACACATATTGTCAAGGTCTTCACCTTCCCTGTCCATTTCATTATTTCTTTGTCTTCAAATACATATTGGCAGTCAGCTTGGATAGTGAATCTTAATTTGAGTGTTTGTACCTTGGCATTTTGCTACGGCCCTGAGGTTGTGACCTCATCCAATCCTGCCTTCCTTATGACAGAATCAGAAAGGAGAAAAGAGCCCAAACACCAAAATTCTCAAAAATGTAAGGTAGAATAATTAACTTTCTGCCATTTATTTTTGTCACCAGCCTACCACTGCCATGAGAGGAGAAGCATGTAGAAGTGGAGAGTGAACCATGGGGATTTTGCAAACCTGTGAGCAGTTCTTGTTATTGCTGACCTACCTCCGGGGGCTGCAGAGTCCCACAGAGCCAGAAAGGGAAGTTTTCCTGATGTGGGAATGCCTGAAATTGTTTGTGCACCTGCTGACATACTTCCACGAGTCTCAGTTAGAGGGAGAAAGAACCACAAACCACAGGAAGAAAACATACATTGGAAAGTAAGAATTCCTGGGTTTTATTTTTTGGGGATTTTTTTTTGATTTTGCAAAGGAAGCAGATGCAGGTAAGCGAAGAAAGGAATGCAGTTTCTAATTTCTTGACATTCAATTACTCAAATGCATTAGAGGTGCAGCAGAAAACTAATCTGCACCTTGGCAGAGTACACTACCATTATCCCATAGGAAGTACAGACCGTTTATTTCAGTGCTATCACTTTCTGATTTATAACTCCCACGTAAATGCTATGCAGACTTCACAGAGGAGGACTGTGGCAGGTTCAAGGATTAAGGTCTTTACTGTACAGTTACATTAAAACAAACCTCACATTTGCCAGAGGCAGCCTCCAGTTTGTTTTCGTAAAGAGGAAGTGCAGTGAACTTCTTCATGGAGACTTCACTTATAATCTTCCTCATTTGTTTTCCCCTTCATCTTAAAATAGACCTTTTAGGCTGAAAGTTGACGGTTCCACTTTGTACATGGAAAGCATAATGGAACAGTGTGAGATGAAATGTAGGAGCTAGTCCAGAATGACGCAAGGAAGAAAACTGCTTCAGCTGCAAATGCTGAAGCAGTCAGGATGTGAAAATCATTTCTCTCCTTCAAGCTGAAACAAAAATGTAACTGAAAATATCATTTCTGGGCAGCATGAGCAATAGTCCAGGGATCAGTTGTAAAAAAAGTAATTTTTTTAAATATATGAACTTTGTGTTATGAGGAGGGCAGACAGCAGAAATTATTTGCTAATCTTGCCATAATTTTAGAGGTTTTCCTCATTTATTCTAGTCACATGCATATGTACCGATTCTTTTACGATGAAGAACTATTTATCCCACAGAGACTCACATTTCAACATGCATGCATTGTAAAACCACTATAGGAAGAGTGTTTAGTGAACAGTTAATGACTTCCTTAAAAGGATAATACAGTTAACAGTTGAGAGGATGTACAGCTAAATATGGCCCTTATAAGACTTAGCAGACTCCATTAAAAAACAGACGTGCAGGAAGTGTCTAGTTCCTATTAGAACTGATTGTACACAGTTGCATGGGAAGAAATAAATTTAGTGTACAGAATTTTACATCACATCCTTTGAAAGCACTGGAATTCTCTGGGGTCCACAAATCTGTGCATCTGGTCCACATACACATCCATACACACACACACAAACAATTAGCTGGTGTACAATTACTTTAAAAGAAAATACGTATTGAAGTCAGAGCCTACACATCCTGAAGTGAATGGCAATGTCCTGCTGGCTGCAACAGTCCTGGGTTTGGTTGCACCTGAGTCTGCAAGTAGAGCTAAGCTGGGTTCTCCTCTTAATTGATACTGCATTCCCCCAGGGAGGCTCCGTGCCCGTACAAAGGAGGGGTAAATCCACTCCTGTAATTTCTGCATTAGAAAAGCCATTCCATTCTCTTATTGGATCTAATTTTCTGTTTTGGAAATTAAAACAAAGGTAATGCTAAAATTTCCATCATTACATTAATCATTTATTATGAGCAGCAACAATGCAATCAGCCTTGACTCAAGTTAACTGATTTTATGGGTTTCTGCATGTTTATTTTCAAGGTATTTTCAAGAAAAAAGATCTGGAGCCAGAATCATCTAGCATTGAACAGGAGCCTGCAAAACCTTTCTCAACTGTATTTGAAATGATTTTTTAATTCATTTGCAAGGACATCAGACAACCAATTTGCCTCTAGCCACAGTCCTGACGCCGGCGGGCAAAGTCAAGGAAATGACCCAGAGAGCATTGAGACAAATCCCTGATGAAATCCAAGGCAAAATTGTCTACCAGAAGCCTAAAGAACTGAAGTCAGAGGATGTTCATGGACCCAAACCCAAGTTTCTTGTTCCCCAAAGATGAATCACTTCCCATCAACACTCAGTGAAGTTTTGAGCCTGTGCTGTGAGGATGCCCCAGCTGGGTTCAGGACCTCAGGAGGAGGCAGTTTTCAGGCATTTGGGCTCTCACCTCTGAGCGGTCGCTTGGGCTGCTCCACATCTCATAGTGGGGACAAGAGTCCTGAGGGTCTTCCTTGCTCCTCTTGCTGCCCTGTGGCCTGGGAGATATGCAATCATTAAGGAAAGAAATATTTAAACCCAAACAACCATGAAACCTCTTACCCTGCAGCACCCCAAAATAATCTCCATCCTTTGATGCCCAGTCCATCAAAAAGAGAGAAGTTAAAAATTCAGATTAACAGGAGAAAGCAGCAGCCATTGTACCACACAAAAGTCCTTCTTTGGCAGGTTGATAACAATGTATATCCAGTACTGCTTTTTTTTTTTTTTCTTATTATAAGGAGAAAATTAAACCAGTGGGGCAGACCCATTTGGGCTCGCAGTATCAAGGGGCAGGAGGGAAATGAAGAGTATCACTGTTGAGAGGGAGAAAGTTTAAAAAATGAAAAGAAGAGGACTTTTTCATCGCAAGGTCTGGATTTTATGTTTTTTTACTACAGATGGTTTTGTGTGGAATATGATGGCTATCCTGCTGTGTTGGGAGAATTATGTTCAATTTTAAAGCCTGAATTTCCAGTCTACAGGTTTTGTAGGAAATAAATAAACAGTTTCACACAGGAAATGAGCAGAAATCTCTCTGTGGCACACAGCATTTACAAATCATTGATTTGTCATCTGATATTTAATGGACTACCTTGCATCCAGAACATGGAGACAAAAAGTGAAATTAAGTGACAGACACAGTCCAGCAGCTGCTACCAGGGCAGAATTAGTCTTTTGTCTAACCAAAGGTGCTTGTTGCAGCCATGCCTTGGCAGTTCCAAAGTCCATTAACTGGCATATGGGATTGTTTCCATTGGCATCTGCTGGCTGTGATACAAACCTGCACAGCAAAGCCTCAGTCCATGGCACTAGCAGGCATTTCTTTAAAATTATGTTTCTTCAAAGCTCTGGGAGCACCTGAAGTTACAAGAATTCAAAGCAGCAGCAGAACATTATTGAACAGCATGCCTAACTCATTGCTATTATTTACTACATGGTAAATATTAGATATTATTAATAATTATTATTTTGTATGGATTTTAAGAGCCCCTGAGAACCACAGGAAAAGAGCTGCAGCAATTTTTTTTATGTTCTTCATAAATGTTTCCTAACAAAGCCTAAACAATTCTCCTCTTTAAAACTATCCAAGCCACAGAAATGTTTAGTAACAGGAAAATGTATAATTTTGTACAGTGTTGCTTAGATGATTCCTTAGCTGAATTTAGCAGGTGAATACTGGATATTGCCATGTTAGAACTATGACCTCCCTACATGGCTAACCCATGTTGCTTCTTGGGACATCAGTATATTGGAAAGAAATTTTATTTTTGCCCATTACCAGCAGCATCAAGCTTCTAATGAGCAAACTTGTCTTCAGCATCAACAACCAGCTTCCTAAGAGCCTGTGCAAAGTGAGTGGAGTCCCCAGGATTTCTTGTCACGTCCCTTTTCCAGCTCTGTTGAAGTGCTTGGGCTAACAGCTGCCCTACCTGTGACTTTTGCATAGTTTGTCCTGAGGTGGAGTGATAGATTTATGTATTTACACATATAAAAACACAAGTAGGTTGTAGAGGTGTTGCTTAGAAACCTCTTTTAGGAACAGAGTCGGCAGAGATCTGCTTCTGCTGAGTCTGAGTTGTAACTACTTAACAAGGGCTAACAGGAGCTGCTGCACAAGACAGCAGCTAGCTCTGGCGTCACTCTTGTAGGGCTGTCACCAACCTCTTCCTTGCCCTTCCCAGACTAACCAAAAGGCCACTAACATTGCTGTTAGCACGACAGAAGTCCTAGCACATATGAAAAACATGTTTTGCCATATTTGCCCAAGATGTCATTGCAGGCTCAGGAGTTTCTTACATCTTCCTCCCCAACAGCAGCATTTCTGGTGTGATTCAGGCTCCTGGGCCAAGGGCAGGCAGCAGCTGTCCCAGTCTTGTGGCAGCACTGCTGCTATCTGCAATCCTCTGTCATGGCTTGGACCTGCAAGATTTCCTCAGTGTCACTGGGGAAGAAGTTCATTAGCTCAGTTCTGTAACATCACATCACATCACATCATGTTCGCAGGCACAAGGACACCAGCGGCCACAGCTGTCTCTGAAGCCTTCTCAGGCAGAGTTGCTGTCTCAGCAACATTTCCTCCACCTCTCAGGGTCTGGAGAAGTTACCACTTTGTCCACCCAAGGTGACATCCTCATGTAATTTGAGCAAGCCTCTCCAAGCACTTTCTCTAACTCTGGTGCAGAAGATGTTCATCTTCTTTTCAACTGATGGTTTATTCATCCTGTCCTGCACCATTATCTGTTGCTTCAAGCCAGCAGCCCACTGAATGGGCACAGGACAGCAATTCTGCAGGCTCATGTCCATGCTCTTCACAATGCCCTAGATCTGTGGAGAACCTGTTGTGCCCCTTGTGCATTCCATAGCCCTGTGTAAGGCAATGTGGATTTTCCCGGCATGTACAATTTGGTGCCATTTCTTTGTGCAATCCTACTTCAAGTTCCCCAGAATTTTCTGCCTGATGCCTCTTTTCTGACAGAGCCACAGGGTTGCCTCCTCTGGCTGCAGGACCAGGGCAATGCCTGTCCTCTGTAAAGTTAATTCTGTACTGAATTATTTCCTTTGCCTGTGACAGGTTAAACATGGGTCTTCCAACTCCCTATTACAAATGTCTTCAAGATGTGGGTCCTTTCAGTTAAGACAATGAGGATCAGAAATAAGTGGCCTTCCTCAGGGGTCGGTATTGGGAATGGTGCTGTTTAACTTCTTAACAATTTTGTTGGGGTGACATGGACAGTGGGGTGGAGTGCACCCTCAGGAATTTTGCCAACACCACCAAGCTGTGTGGAGCGGTCGACAAGCTAGGGGGAAATGTGCAATCCAGAGGAACCTGGACAGGTTTAAGAGGTGGGCCCTTGTGAACCTCATGAAGTTCAACAAGGCCAAGTGCAAGGTCCTGTAGGTGGGACACAGCAATTCCATACACAAATACTGGCTGCACAGAGAATGGATTGGGAGCAACTCTGAGAAGGACTTGGGCGTGTGGGTTGATAAGAAGCTGAACACGAGCCAGTAATGTGCACTTGCATCCCAAAGTGCCAACCACATCCCAGGCTGCATTAAAAGAAATGTGGCCAGAAGATCGAGGGAGGAGATTCTGCGCCTCTACTCTACTCTTGTGAGATCTCAACTGGAGTACTGCATCCAGCTCTGAGACACTCTACCTAAGAAGGACATGGACCTCTTGGAGCAGGTCCAGAGGAGGGCCTCAAATATGATCAGAGGGTTGGAGCACCTCTCCTCTGAGGACAGTCTTAAAGAGTTGGGGTTGTTCAGCCTGGAGAACAGAAAGTTCCGGGGAGACTTTTTAGTGGCCTTCCAATACCTAAAGGGGGCCTACAAGAGGGATGAGGAGGGACTCTTTGTCAGGCAGTGTAGTGATGGGATGAGAGGTAATGGTTTTAAACTGAAAGAGGGTAGATTTAGATTAGATACTAGTAAGAAATTCTTGACTGTGAGGGTGGTGAGAGACTGGAACAGGTTGCCCAGAGAAGTTATGAATGCCACATCCCTGGAAATTCCAGGCCAGGTTGTATGGGACTTTGAGCACCCTGGTCTAGTGGGAGGTGTCCCTGCTCCTGGCAAGGGGTGTTGGAGCCCTTTAAGGTGCCTTCCAACCCAAACCATTCTATGATTCTATGATTCCATGATTCTATAATTCTATCATTCTGTGACTGTGACCTCCTTGGAACCAACCACAGTGGGTGAAGATGTTGACTAATGTAGTTATTGCAAAGGCAATAACTGGGACTTGGCTAAAGTGATGCTGCTGCTGAATCACCACTTTGCTCTGATACCTGAGGAGCTCCAGGAGGAGGAGGAGAGGAGCAACATCTGAGATCTCTCACAAAGACGGTATCCAAGAGCCAGACCTACATGACACTATGGGTCTCCTCTGGCAGTTTAGCTGAGAAGGAGGTTGGAAGCTAGAATGCAGGAAGATAGACCCTGACTCTAATGGCAGCAGGTATGTTGACTGTGCAAGTAGTGTGGCCATGAAGTTGGAGATGAAAGCAACAAACGACTGCAACCAAAGAGACGAGACCCCCACTCAGCTCCTCGGAGGCCATTGACTCCCAAGGGGACTAACTGAGAGGGAGGTAGCACATCCATCCAGCCACCTTCTGGATGTACCCCCATCCAGACATGCCCCAGGACCAGCGTCAACCCTCACCCCAGGATGGCTGGGGGCTCCTGTCCTTGCAGCAGCCATCTGGCATCAATGTCCTCAGCCCTGTGTGCATGCCTCCTTGTACCTGAGGGCTGGCAGCAGAAGCAGCATTTTTCCTGCACACCTGAGTCTGAGCACACACAGGGGGTACTCGAGGGTCTCCCTCAGGGAACCACTAACAGCATTAATGGGTGCCTCCAAGTGGGAAATAGCTGCTGTAATGCAAATTAGAGGTGGATCAGCCACTCAGGTGCTGCAGCTGCACCTCTGTGGGTTGTCACCCACACTCAGTCCCCAGGGAGCACATCAGGTACAGTCCTGGCTAATTACTGGTGACATCTGTGCTTAACACAGGTCAAGCCCTAGCTCTGCCTTTCTCAAAACAGACTTAATAATTATTAACTTCAGGCTGGAGGAGGAGAAAACAAATGTTAACTAATAACCTTGATTTCCTAGTATACACAAAACCAGTCTGTTTTTTTAATTTGGGCTCCATTTGACTTTCTATTTGCCTGGGAAACGCTGATCTGATGCTTTGCTTCTTTTCTGCAGTTCTACACGGAGGGAAGGACAGAAAATCTGGAGTGATGAATCGATGCAAAGTGAAGTCAGACACATGCCCAAGTCAGTGGGTATGTGGCCGTACCGACAGAATGAGGACTGTTTTTTCTTCCCCGTACCTTGTGAATTAATTTGCCATTATGTCAGCTCAAACGTAACTAAACTGGCTTATTTTCTTCCTTTTTTTTTTCTTTTTGTTATGATGCACTCTGCAGTGCTTCATGTAGCCTGAGGGTCTCGAATGGCACGTAAATGGATATTGCCCTGCAAGCTGCACTCTGCCGTACAATCGCCATCATCTCCTAAGACTTAAAAGCCAGAGCATGATGTGAATTATAGGCTTTTCTTCTCCATGTGGGGCTCACAGCTTACAGTCCTAAATTACATTTTGTCAGCCTGTTAACAAAGCAAGATAGAAGACCATTAAAAAAAAGCTGCAGTTATGTAAGTGTTCATGAGTGTCTAAATATTAATGTCAGGACTCTGCATAATGTAAGTGCTCTAAATAATCCTTTTTAGCCTTTGTAGTTTAATCTTTATTCGTATTTTATCCATTAGTTACCTTTAAATAGCAGGATTCTTTTGATAGGTAAGAGGCTGTGAATAACATTCACTAAAATTTCAACATTCTTGTCTTTCGCTGCTGCAGTTGAAAATGACTGTATTCCTGGGGCCTCTTGGTCTTTGGTATTTTAACTGCAAAGGAGCTATGCAACCTGCAGCAGTTTAAACAAACAAACAAACAAACAAAAAAGCAAGCATCTCGGTGACCATCTCCTGCCTCTGTCTACCTTCTGCAGAGGTATTTGAAATCTCAGCCCACTCATGCTATCAGCGCTTAACTCATACCACTTTTCTACATGGTGTTATTTACCAGCTTCCAAAGCTTACCAATGAAGTGCTGCCGCAGTGATGTCAAGGTGATGAGATAAAATGATAAAAGGCAGGAATTAGAAGCTTTCACACTGTGCCTGATTATCTTCCAGTGTCCACAACTGATCTATCGTGTCAGTGAATTGTTGGGCTTGGCTGGAGTTCCCAGCGGTGGGCACCATGGACACTTTAGCATACAGCTGCTGAAAAGGAAGGCTTCATTTATTTCATATGCTCTCAGTATGGTACAATCCCTAGCCTTCCAGGGCTTTAATCTTAAAAACAAAATACATGAGCAATGCCTGAATGCAAGGGGTGCAATATTTCCACGTTAAAAAAAGGACCAGAAGTGGTAATTCAACATGTCATGGTAGCAGGCTGGATCTTGTGCATGGGCAGCCAAAGCACTTGCTGGAGTCCAACAGATTCTTCTCGTCCTGTCCTCCCTCTCTGTCAGCACATCAGTTTACCATATGGTAGTTGCTCTGCTACGATGGCAGGTTCATACAGACTTCATCCTGCTGCATGGGTAAAGCACACGGCCACCAAAGAGGGTTTCCCCCTGCCCACCACTTGATGCTCTCCACCATGGCACACAGAGTTGTGTCAAGGCTCCCAGTGCTATGTGAGGGTTTCTGGCTGAAGGCTTAGCAAGGGGAATGCACAACAAGGAGCAGAGACAGGCCCTGGATGCAGCCAGGGAATGAGTTTGATGGGAGAAGGGCTGAATTTGGTTCACAACCCCTTTTGCAGCTCTTGTTCACATCCCTGCATGGTCAGGACAGCCTGTGGGGTGGTGCATTGAGTAACTGGCATCAAGTACTCGTGGGTTTGGTAAGATAAAAATAAATTCCATAAGTATTCTAGTCCTCCATTTCTCAACAAATGCAATGAGAATTTCATTGCTTCAATATTTTGTAAATAACTGGTGATATCATGTGGTTATAAAGTTTTGAAATCTGTTTCCAAAGTGCTCAGTAATTTGTTTGTTAATTTAGATGGAACTTATGTAAATAAAATTAGCAAAAAAAGAGGGATTTAAAAACTGCAATGATACTTCCAGCAGGAGAACTGATACTGTTTAATGCACTCCATCATAGTTGTTTAGGGCCACAGCCTTTCTTATGTGACCCCAGAACCACGGCAATGCCATGCAGCCAGCTGAGAAATAGCTGTCATTAAGGAATTCCTCATCATTAGATTTATGGACATGGATATTTTCTGGGTTGAGATGCAGTCTTGTGTCTGAAGATCCTATCGTGAAAGCTTTGCTGTGGAGTTGGGTTTCTAAGGAAGTTGGGACAACAATATGCACCGATGAGGAAGCACTACATGCTGGTGTATGATGATTCACAGTGTCACACTGGGGCCTGTTGCAGAAATAGCTACTGGTAGCAGAGAGCATCCCAAACTCTGGCCTACAAAGCAGATCCTACAGCATGAATCACGTGGGAGTGATTCTCCCTCTTTACTTCCAGCTGGTCAATTTCTTAAAATGCTGTTAAAAATATAACTATTGCTTAATATTACCCTTATATGTACTCTTTTTGCAATATCATCTTGTAAGCTGCATGGGGAAATCCTCCCACTCATGTAACAAAAATTTTTGATAACTCTTCAAAATCTAAATTTTCCAGTGGAGGCATTCACTTTCCCTATTTTAAACACATCCTTCCTAGTTTAGTCAAATGAACGTGATCTGCAAGGAGGTGAAAAGCAACTCTCAAAAGGAAACACACCCCAAACCTTACTTTTTGTTAACCCTGAAATGTGTTGGTGCAGACAGTACTTTCGGCAGTGGGGAGGGACTGCTAAATTTTGCTTTTCTGCAGCCCTGAAATCCTGCTTGGCACTGGAGCTGCCCAGCTCCCGGTGGGAAGAGTCATGGAGCAGCAAGGGGGCATAGTGTGTCACTGCCCTGCTGCAAAATGCCTTGGGTGAACATCACTCTTTTTTGGAAATATCCACATGGATATCTGGCTTTATGTTTTATCAGGGTTTCTGTTGATGGTAGTAACTTTAAATGACAACATAAATATGCATTCTTATTATCCAAGCTCTCTAGAGCACCCCAACGTCCTGAATCGAAGCAGAAATAATTAGGTACCATTGCAATGTCTAAATAATATTTGCTTTTGACCACTGACTTTAAGGAAATCAATGGCAAATAAAAATTCAGCCCTCTGATTTTTTCTGCTGGGGATTTTTGGCTGCTAACCGAGCACTAAATCAAGGCAGCATTCAGAGGTTTGGTGCTGTAATGGGTTACACTAAACATTTCTTCAAACATTGCGGAGAGGTTGCAAAATGATTTATTTTCACAGGAAAAGTCTAGAACCTGTTCATGCATACAGTATTTGCACAAGGTTAATATTTTCTTTTTTTATGTTTGTGTGTCCGCATGTGCCCCTATACAAATGCACACAAGCAAAGCTAGATGATAAAACAAATCTACATTTTTAATATATTTTTTAATACCTTGGCTTCAGCTTGCTACAAATGGTGGAATTATCTTACTGACATTTTGACAGTGTTTAGACCACTGTTGATGTCTACAAAAATCCTGGGGAAGTTGATGATGAACTCTAGAAGAAACGTGTCTTCACAGCAGAACGGCATTGTTTTCTGTCTGCCATTCTCGCCTCTTCTCTTTAAAATACTTCAACCGCCTGATCTGGGATCAGAAATGACACCATGTCACTTAAATTGCCAGTTGCACAAAACAAATCCTACATAGGCATCGGCTGAAACAAACAAAGTTTATGCACAACCCATAATCTGCAAATCATCTGTCCAAGTAATTCAGTGACGGCTTACGAATAAGAAATACATATGAAGAAATGGGTGGGGGCTCATAAAATGACCTGCCCACCACCATCCAGGACAAGGTATCCACAGCCCCCAGCGATAACTACTTTATTAGCATGGGAAAATCAGAGTATGGTACCTAGGAAATACTTCTAGGGCAGTCTGCAGGGACCTTTCTGGGCTGCCTAATATTGTGAGTTGAGCAAGGTCTTTGAGGCCATCTCCTACAAAGCTCTGACAGGAAGAGGAGGGATGATGCTCACCCCCTGCTTTTAGATGTTTCCAGCACTGGGCAGGATTTTTTGCTAAGAAATCCTGGCAAAAGGTACCGGAGACATTTACAGAAGACACAGGGAGGGATGGTGAGGAAGGAGGGATGCAGAGAGAGGTTCAGCAGCACAGGAACATGGGAGAGAGCTATTGCCCAAGCAAGGGCTGAAGCACTGTGTCTCTGTGTGGCTTGAACCCACACCCCGGGGGCAAGGAAACCACTTCCTTTCTTAACATCATATCTCTTACATGGCCCTGCAAAAAGCATACATGAAGAAGCATGGAGTAGTTACGTTTTTCATCAGCTGCTGCATGCGTGCCAGAGATAGGCTTTAGTTCTTTGCTGGCGTCCAGTGCACATTAACAAAATACATTGAAAGCGATTGCTGAGCAGAGGCAGAACCGGAGCAAGCCACAGGCTGAGAGACTGTGAAAAATGAATGGCATCCCTGCCCTGCTACCCAGCGTGAGCGTAGGTTGCATGGTACTATTGGGATCCTACTAAATACAATCACTGAGCAGGCATCACATATTTCCCAACTGCCTAACCAAAAAAAAAATTTTTTTGCTATTTTCTCTTCAAAATCTTTGGAAACTCTGCTAGAATAAACTCTCTAATCCTGTTTGAACAAGTGTGATTTTATATTCTCCGTGTTTGCTTTGTGTTGCATTGCAAACCCCCATAGCCACTCACTTGGAAAAATGCTTGTGGCTCAAATACGTTGAATAGCTACAAACAAACACTGTTTACTTTTCCGATTGAATTAAAAGCATTTTATTTAAAGTGTTTACAAAATCTTCTGCATGTAATAGGAATTCACTGCAAAGTTGGAACAGTGCTTTTAGGACTTTTTGAAATCGTTGCCGAGTAATCATGGTAATTTGATTATGTTAGCAAGGCTGTTTAAAAATTCAGGAAATTGGGTCTCTATTCAGTAAAATGAAAATAGGTTGTAGGAAAGAGAGACTCAGGCATTAAATGCTACAAGACATTCTGCTGTAAATTGCCAGATGTTCCCATGCGGCGTACCGAACGTAGTGAAAAGTTTAGATTGAGAATTGCCACATGCTGTAAAGAATAATCAAACTGCCCTCAGGCAGTGGGATGAAACTCCTCGTACCCTGCTGGAATTACCCACGGCAGCAAGTTCCCATAATCTCCTGGCTCAGTGCATGGAAGCGGCTCACACAACTGACTCAGTGCACATGTTTAGAGTTTGTCACTTTGGGTTTCATCAGCCTGTGCGTGTGCTTGGCAATAGGTATCGGTTCTGGAGAAACACTTCTCATTCAAAATCTTGTATATGTGTTTGAATGCCCCGTGTCTTGAGTTCACCTTCTGTACCTGCCCTGTCTGCGTGCAGGAGCCATTCAAAATTCAAATGACTGTGAAACAAGTCCTGAGGAATTTGGCTTTTATTGCATTTTTCACAGTTAAGGTATGGAAACCTGTGATGGAAAATCATCAGCTGGTAGCAAACATACAACCACGTTGCGTAGTCAGTTCTTGGGTACAGCAGCTCTACACTTCGGCTGCCTATTTCAGCTTGCTAAATGGTCAGAAGGAATTTCAGTGACATCACTGGGGTTACACATTCACTCTTCTTTTTTTATTAAGGAATGCCATGGGACTGATCTCTGACCTGGAGAGCAACACAGAAGTGACCTATAGCTCTGACCTCCCTTCCTCCAAAGGACCCAGCTGGGTGATGGTCAGAGCAGTGACCTGCCAGCCCTGGGATGCTCTGTGAGTGCAACCCTCAGTCACAGTGATCTTGAAACAAATTTTCCCACTTGCCTATGCTTTGATTTTAGTAGCAGATATGCTGATGCAGGCTAGTCATTTTCCTTGGTGTGGCCTGAGACCCTCAGCAGTTTGGCAAGGAATTATTGCCTGAGGAGCAACAAGAAAATTTTTAAGCAGTGGCATAGCTGGAGAAGATACCCTTGCACTGTGCCCGCTGTGGTTTGGCCCCATTTCCACCTGGGTTAATTAACACAGTTTCTGGGAATGCTCTGCACCTGTGTGGTATCTGGAGGAACAGTACCAGAGGCAGGGGAATGTTAACAGGAGAAGAGCAGGAGTTTCAGCTGCCCTCTTGAAGACATTCAAGGTCTGGTTTTGAAACTAGAAGGTGAGTGAGGACTACCTGAGCTGCAACACCACTGAAATCTAGAATGTGATTATTCCCTGGGATACCTGTGGTCATGGGCTGCCTGGGTTTTCTTTGAGTCCTTCTTGCTAGTGTTTATTTTCACAGGGGGCTGCACTGTTCTCTCCCCTAAGCTGTACAGGTTTCAGGAACCTCTGCAGGAAAACCTCCTCTAGTTTCCCCTAAGTAAGCATACCACCATTCATACCTTCCTCGTGTCCACCATGCTGTGAGCAGGCATTTCTGGCTCCCAGTGATGCTCCCCTACTCCCTCTAATCTCAGTTTCTACCTGTTTATCCCCTACTTTGGGAAACTTATTGTGAAGCTGGTACAGATGTGAACCTCCACCCACTAGGTCATAACTGCTGAAAATCACTACACCGTTTATATCTCCCAAGGGTTTTTCTTTAAGTACTTGTCAGCAGCATTTTTCAGATTTTCATTAAAAAGACATACTCTTTATCTGCTATATTGTCACTACTCAGAACATCTTTCTAATCCTCTTCAAAGAGCAGGTCCAGACTAGAAATATGTGTTTTTTGTAATACATAGAATACCTTTTAATAGTTTCATCATAATGTTGTATCATGGTTGGGTTACTTTTCTACATTCCTTTTTGTTGCTGGAAAACTCTTGTGAGAGGCAAAGGAGGGCACCCCAGAAGAGCAGGTTGGCAGAGAAGGGCAGGAGGCCCAGTCTCCATGATTGTCTTCATGTTGTGCTGCACTGTGAACCATGAAAAGCCTGGGCATTCAAAGCACAGTTACAGAAGCAGTAAAATATATCAAGAGTTTACAAATACTAGTGTAGCTGCATGTTGCCATCACAAAGAGCTGAGGGTGTGGGAAGCTGCTCTCAGTTATTGATATGGAGGAAAGCCTCATTGTGTGGCATTCATGCAGTTCATACATCCTTTCTCCTGTCATTGACACCAACCATTCAGCAGAATTTGGAGTCTCTAGACAGAAAGGACCCATAGTAGTCTCTAGTGGAGAAGGACTCCCTGTGGGGGCTTGCCTGGCCATTGCATATCAAGTCAGAATCTCAGTGGAGCACCTGAGTCCATCTTGTTCTCCCTCTTTTCCTGTAGATAAAACCCAGAGTATGTGAGGGGTCCTGAGATCAGGCTAAATGTGCTCATTCAGCCTTGTTCTCTCCAGGCAGGACTATAGGGTTGGAGTCATGCACCACTGTTGCCCAGCACCGTGACATTAAGAACTCAGCACTTTATGGAGACCTTTGAAGGCATTGGTTATGTGGTCCTTCCTGGGCACAGAGTGATGTGCACACAGCTTCTTATTGATGTGATACTGGAGCACCAAGAGGCAGCAAATTGAATTTAGCTTCTTAATAGCATTTATTTAGGTTTGCTTTAGTAAAAGGCAAGAATAAGGGCCTAAGAGCCCAGGAGACTATAATCCTTTTAGACACTCAGGCTCCCAAGCAGAGTTAGGTGAATCTCCAAATGTCATGTAAAAGACACAAGTGACTCAGGACTGTGCCCTGACCATGGGAAATGCGGGGTGTTCTGTTTGCTCTGAAGGAGGTGAGCAGATGATGGCTCAGAGGTGGTTTCTTTCCTGGCTTTTAGGTATTACTGGGCTTAACAACAAGGGTCATAAAGACAGGGACTGAAGTGGCATGAAAATTAACTTTCTGCATATCTATAAGATATAAGAGTCATTTAGATGTGGTGTTGGGAGATTTGGTGTAGGGGAGGAATTTGTAGAGTAGGACTGATGGTTGGACTTGATGATCCCAAGGGTCTCTTCCAACCTGAATGATTCTGTGATAACAAGCTGTCTCTCTTTTCCAAAAACTTTGTGAGAAGCAAGGAGTTTTTTGCAAAATCCGCACCTTGATGGTGAAGGCTTGAAGATGCATCGCTCTAAGCTGTAAAAGTATCAAATCCTTCAGCAATGGATTTACCAAAATGCTCAAGTGAACTCTTCATAACGTGAAGTGGAGGTAGTATCCTTGGTTTCTTACCAAGTTAAATAATAACGTAGGATTTTTGAAGCAAATCAACTCTTGGAGCCTACTGCTGTCACTGGGCTTTTTCATCTCAGGAAATTCTGAGGACTCTAACTGGTGAAGATTTATTTCACTGTGTACTTCTGAAGAAAATCCGTGTTAGAAAACAAGGGCTGGAGTTGTGGCAGATGGTGCTTTTCTGGAGAAGAAATTAGTGTTTAATAAAGATTGTAATAGTGTGAACCAGATGTTCATCTCACATTTTATCTTTGAAAATATTTGGGAGGATGCCAGATAGATACATATGTGCATCACAGATCTTGAAAAAATACACAACTGGATCCCCAGGGGCTCATTAAGGGAGGAGTAACTTTCTGCGGGCCATCAAACTCAACTGAAAAAGCAAGGTCTATTTAAGCTGTGACTAAGTATCTCCTAGGAACTCCCTTTCACCTTTCACATGGACAGGCATCACTCCGGAAGAACAAGGGTAGCGGTAATCTGGTTTTCAAAGGGAAAACAGTGACTTTAGTTTCATGAAACATTTAGGAAAATAACTATACAAGGAAAGCTTGTAATGAAATGCTATCCATATCAGGCATTGTCTAGCTCTCCACTGGCATACAGAGGTGAGTCCCTAGCTATACAGGACAGCGTTTTCAAGTGCCTGTGGTAGTGGGCCATCTGGCAAAGCATGGCTATATTTATCATGCCTCAAGTGGTCCTGTTATGTGACAGCCTCCCAGCCTTCGTGAGCTGTCCCGATTTCTTCCCGTGTGGTAGAGAAGCGCTCTCACCCCTGCTCTTTCCACCTGCAACTGAGCCACCCTAAGGCTCCACCTCATACTAGGTGCTCCTGGCAGAGCAGGGGTGGGAGGTCAGAGCTCCCACTCTGGTGCTGAGATTTTGCACAGAGCTATTTGAAACCCTGTGTGCCTGTTGCTGACCTGCCTGTGCCATGTTCAATGATCTTTAAGGTCTCTTCCAACTGGAACTATTCTATGATTCTATGCACACTCTCCAAGCTGTGTCTGTACTTTTGCCCGGGTGCGAGGTCCTCCCTCCATCCATCCCTCAGGCCTGGCTTGTATGAGAGTGACTTCACTGGACGGACGCGGCTGCAGAGGATCTTGGCTGCCTTTCCCTTTTGCATTTACAGTAAACAAGTCCTGGATTCCAACCAAAATCTCCTGCCCTACTACCTTCACTTAGCAAAAATACAGCTTGCTGTAGAAAAAGGGCGTAGAGAAGAAATGCATACGTGCCTTACAAACACTTTTCTGTGCTGAGCTGCTTGTGGTCCCAAGCCAACAAAGCTGCCATTGACGTGTCTAGGAGTTGGATGCAATACCTTTCTTTTTAGGTGGAGGATCATTCCCAAAAGACCATGTGCAGTAAGTACCGATGATGGCAGACGTGTTACTGCAATTAAAGCAGGTGCCCATCATAAGATGTAGCATTTATTATGGGCTCCTATTGTTACTGTAAATGCTGTAAGTTCTCCATGTGTCTGTGAAAGGTGAGGTTAATCAGTGACCTGTGCGGTGGTTATTTAGCATTACCGTGTGTGAGTGTGTGAAAATGTGCCTATCTCCCTGGGGAAAATCCAATTAAAAATACAGGTGGCAACTATTGGCTGCAGCAAAGCCTTGCAGCACCAGTGGCTTCTCACAGTGCTGGGAGCAGCATCCCAGGAACAGACACGCACTGTCTGAAGCTGGCAACTACCTTTGACTGGGCTGCAGAGATGGCTTCTGGCAGGATGGGGACTATTCAGGTGTGTTGTCCTATGTCAGGGGCCTGGCAGTACCCATGGCTGCAGTCCTGGGAGTCGGGAGAGCTAGGAGCCCTGTGGGAAGAGGCTGCTCCTCCAGCAGTAGCTGCCAGCCTGTGTTGGTCCTTCTTGCTGCAGCAGTAGAGCTATTCTTTGTTCCCAGCATTTTGAACAAGGATTGTGTCATAGCACTAAAATAATGACCAAGGGACTGTGAATTTTTAGTTAAGCCTGTGATTTTGGGTCTCTTTCCTGCAAGTCAACAGGGAGACCAATTGGGTACACGCATGAAGGTCTCCATTATATTGGGGAAGATCCTCTGAATTCCTGCTGCCCTCCTTTAGCATATCTCTGCAAGCCTGCCTCAGCACACAGACAAACTCAGAAAGCAAGGGTGCTCAAATTAAGCAAGGCACATGGAAAATTATTCTACCTTAAGTCCACGGTGGACATAATTGCCAGGCCCTTTTTTCTGGGCATGGCACTTGTACCCCTGTGTATTGCTGAGGGATTCAATGACATGGACATTTTTGCTGTTAGATCTCAAGGTGTACTATCTGAAGAACTTCACAATATGTTTTGTATAAACACAAACCCTGCCTTAATTAATAAGATTTTAATTAAGAGGATGAGCTACATTGTACACACTTAAATTGCTTTAGAACTGATTTACATAAATTTCTTTGCTATCAGTCAGTTGTAAACCAATTAAATATGTCCATGCAGAGGACTTGACTGGTATAAAATGCAAGACTGATTAACAGATTTCTTGTACTTACATTCCAGTTCAAGGTCTCCTTGCAGTGGGGACAGACACTATCCTGTAAACAACATGCTTATCTTTTCCAGCTTATTGTTTTCTTGTGGCTCAGCTACAAAACTGAACTACTGTCATTCAGTTGTAGAGGAAATGCTTTAGCTTAAAACTCTCCCACCAGTATCCATGCTTAGTTGCCTCACCTTGCAATTAGAGCAGGTGAGGAGTGCTCAGAAATGATTATTGACATCCTGGGAGCTCAGCTGAAGCAAGGTTAGTTACTTAACTCAGTTGTCTGCTGGAGTCCTTGAACTAAAATAAAGGTTATTCTCACTGACAGCATCTTTTGTGCATGCAAAAGCACAGGAGGATTCATTAAGGAATTTATTCTTTGAAATTCTTAGGGGTCACACCAAAACCCCATGGCTGCTAGATGTGGCCTTCCAGAGTTGGAAGTTAATGAATTTAAAATGTTGTTCATTACAGAAAAGAAGAAAGAAGGGAAAAATCATAAGTGTCATCACATAGCATTAGTGAAGAATTTGGAAGGGAAATAAAGATTATTTTTTTTTCAATGTGAAGATATTTGCAAGGTTTTCAAGCATTCCTGTGCTACTACAAAATCATTGCAGCTTGTACTGTCAAACCTATCCTATTTCTGTGAAGAATTTCAGAAGAATATTAGAGTAAAAGGAGCTGCAACCTCTAAAGTGAAGCTCACTTGAGAGAGAGCACACCAATATTCAGAGCCCTCCAGACAACCTGGGAACATGGATTTATTGTTGACCAATGCCCAGTGAGCCTTATGCCTGGAAATCAGCAACATCATCCACCTAAGCCATCTGTATATCTATAAGGCTTAAAAAGTGGGATTCTACTTCTTTGTGCCCATTGCTGACTGTTAACAAGGGAAAGTCATACCTAATTTAAACGAACTGTTCAGAACTGTACAGACATCCTTCTCTGCTTACTCTTACCATTTGTGGTTGTCCATTATCCATGTTCCCTGTTCAGGCAACATCTAAATAGAGAACACTGTGGGACAGAAGCAATAATTTTTCTTGTGCCTAAAGAGCTGTTGTAGCATTTCAGGCAATGCCTAAGACAATAATTTGAATGGGACTTTTGTTTATGATTTTCTTGGCCATGGAAGACCTCCTCTTCACTTTTGTTCCAATCCTGAAGGCCTCCAACACTGCCCAGTGTCCATTGTACATTAATGTGTTGGCAGGGCCAGATGCTGCAAGTCAACACGAAGAGAAGTCACTCACAGAGCAATCCCAACTGCACACACGTGGGAATATTCAAGGGACTTCTGTTACTCATATGGGTTGCCATTAACAAAACTGGGCCTTATGATAATGTTTATGACTGTGCCCACTGCCCCACATAAAGAGGGGAAGGAAGAAAGCACCCACTGCCTTTGTCAAGGTGCAGGAGATAATTCCCACTCCAGCGAGTGTTACTCTTTTTTCTCCTCACTGCTTGCGCCCTTCTCCCTCCCTCTTTTCCTCCCATTTCCTTCCGCCACTACAAAGCCCTTCAGAGATCAAAGTCATCATTGACCATGAGTTTGCACAATGTTTCTGCTTCGACACTGGCTGGGGGCCAGCTGGCATGTGTTAAAAACCATCATCAGAATCTGTTTAATTACTGTTCCCAATGCAGTATTTTAACAAAACGCGGGAATGGACACTGTTCCAACAAGCTGATGCCCAGTGATGGGACACTGCAGCAGCACAGCCATAACTTTGATTTTGGCTGTTTTGATACACTTTTATTTCACACTATTAATCCACTGTTTGGCCCACTTTGCAAAGATGCCTTTGCAAACACAGTAAAAGGAAAATCTTTAAGATTTTCCCTTATTTAGTATAAATTTATCACTAAAAGAGGTTGCATGTAGATTTGGATTCAAAACATATCACTTGCATAAAAAGATGCTCTTCCTGCTAGGGCTCCCCTCATCTGTGACTTGGCAATGGATAAGGACACTCTCCTGGTTAGCCTTGGAGCATGATGATTAGCTGCTCTAGGCAGTGCTTGCGATTAACCTACCTGTTAAATTAAACCCATTGCAGTTGCTTCTAAGCCTTTTCCTGATCTTTGATATATGTCTTGACTTCTGGTCCTGCCTCACACCTTCTCTGGGTTCTTCCCTGGTGCATGACCATGTGTTTTTGCTGCCTCCAGGGGATCATACACAGTACAGAGCAGGTTAGATATGCTCAGGTAACCAGTAGCTACCTATATTGAAGGCCTGTATTGAAGTACCTCATGCTGTGCATCTCTCTTGCCAATGGCACTCACTTCCCTGTCAACCACGGTTTCAGCCACTTGCAGACAGACAGCCAGCCAGCCTGGGCATGTGCCACCCAGGTAAACAATGCTACCTGGCACAGGGGTGCTCACAGTTACCACTACCGTCGTAACAGGACAACCAAACCCTCTACCCTCCTTAAACTGTGCAGCTGGACACCCTCCATGTCATTCCCTGTTTTGTGTCTAAGACTTTGTACCTCTGGTAATTTTACCCACATGCTTTGACTGGAGGAGGAGAGATCTAAAAACATATGCCGGTGTATCATCTGCACTATTGCCCAGAATTATATCACAGATTTGACAGCCCCAGCACTCCAAGTACAGCCAAACCATGGAAGTGCAAAGACTACATGGAGCAGGAGAAGTCTGAAGTCTCTGGTGGCAGAAGAGCATCCAGCACAATATGCAAGGGAAAGGCAACGGCATTGCTGTGTCACTCAAGTTGGAAATGACATCTGTGCAGCTGCAGCACCATCCACTGAAAGACATCATTGGGGCAGTCTCTGGCTGATGCACAACTTGTCCCTGTTTTGAGGCGTGAGACTATGTTATCACAACAACTTTGACTATGGCTCGGTAAATGTCAATCTTTTTGGCACCCAGGAATCTGAACTGCATGTGCACAGCGTTGGATGGGGATGACAAGGCAAGTCCTGTAGTGGAGGACATTGCTGTCCTGGCAGACGTGTCCTCCCGTGAGCCAGAGAACCACTCCTGCCACTCTGCAGCGCATGGCCTCTTTGGCAGCTCAAGGGACTGTGAATAATCCTTTTGAGTTCCTGCCACCACTCCCAAAATGTAATCAGTGTGCAATGACGCCAATGACATAGTCTGAAACTTCTCCTGCTTCGAGTGGCTGGGTTTGAACAACAGTGACAAGAAAGAGCCGGGATGTAGGGGACATTCAAAAGGACTCTCCCCTTCACACAGATGCTGTGACAGGAACGCAGTCACCCCATCAGATCACAGGACAGTGTTTCACACAGATCACGTGTTAGGGATGTATTGTCCTGGCCGCATGAGGGGGATACGCATCCCCACCTTGACCCTGGCTCATGTGACAAGTGTGTCTTCTTGTCCCAGTTCCCTTGTCCCATCACACAGCCTGATGCAGACCTCAGCCCTGACAGGCCTGACACTTGTCCATGCCCAAAGCAAAAGACAGATGGGGAAATTATTCATCCTGTTCATCACTGCTAATGCCTGGGAAAAAAGTCTATCTTCAAGATCTCCAGGATGCTGGACTGGGAGCCTCAGCATACAGGGTCCCCCAAGACCAGCAGGACATCGCATGAGCCTTGTCTAGGGCATGCAGCACTGTCCCTTGTAACCTGGTCATGTTTTCACTTCTCACTTGCAATTCCTCTGCTGTTCTTTCCTGTCTATTAATAAGCTTCATCTCCTCTGTGGTGGAGGGTTAACTGCTCACAGCTTTTCTCAAAGAGATGTCGGACATTTCAAATACTTAGTTAACCTATCTCAGTAACCAGGGTCTGCAAACCTAGCTGAGAATTATCCTGAGGATGGGGTTAAAATCTCACCTTTGGAGAGGTCGAATGAGAATTTTACCATAGATTTTATCGTATCCCTGGAGCTGGGGTTTTCCCCAGTGAGTTTTCTTAGTGCTTTAACTGGGACAAAAGACCGCACATGATGTTGTCTAGCACGTGTTTAGCTTTTCTGCTTCCAAGCCTGGCTTGACCTAAGACGAGATCTGGGAGTGGAAGGGAGGAAGGGGAGACAGGCTGGGCAGGAAACAGAGTCCAGTGAACTTTTACAAACCTTAAACAACTGCAGTTGGCTAGAATTCAGCATGTGAGATGGACCAAGGTTCATGGTGATTTATTTTATCTGGAATTGTTTCACATCTCTGGATGTAATGTGTGGGGTTGGCTCCCCCTCCGAAAGAAAGTAGGCCTTCAGAAGAAGGCTTTCAAAACCATCATCCATTTATCTGTAGTGCAGCATTCGCCTTCTCTGCATTCACAAATTTGGAACTAATTCCCTGTACGACAGCATTTAATGAGTTTGTCTCCTGAGTTCTGCAAAGCATTTAAAATCCTTTTGATGGCATTTTCTCTTTAGTAATTAATGTCTTATCAGTGAGTTTTGCGGAGAACAATGGCCTGATTCTCCTCCGATGCCATTTTACATCTCTGTAGCTTCACTGACTACAAATGACTTACTCCTGCTTTGCATAGTGGGAGAGGAGAATTAAGACCTTAAGCCTACCACTATTTAATCACATGCTTTGAACTCATTTTCTCTCATTCAGAATTTGTCCTTTGCTTGCAGCCCTGAATAATTCCCATTTTACTATCATTAGGAAGCTGGTCATTATCGAGAATGCATGTACTACACTTTGATTTCAGAAACCCCAAATAAGGGATGTTCCAGACAGGGGAAACCCCACACCGTGTCATCTCATGGCGGTAGGTTATGGCTCTTCTCCTCGCCTGGTTGTCAGACTTCTCACAGGGACTCCTCTGCAAGCACTGAGGGGCACTGGTCATTATTTCATTCCACCCTAATCAGCAGCCTCTTCTACATACCTGACGAGTTTGCAATTACACTCAAAAAACAAAAAGCTTGTAACATGAAAACGAGGCTTTTTTTTGTAGCATGAAGAGTCCAGCTGCATTTTCTCTTAGAAACAGTCAGACCACAGCCTCTCCTTGTACTGCAGACTAATTTGTTTTGATGCTCACAGGATGTATATCCTAAGACTGGAATAAATATGCTGAAACATGTACGACCTGGACACATCTTGATTTTATTCTTTTAGCTCTGGATCCAGTTCCATCCTGAGAAGGTAAAAACAACACCAACAGAGAGAGAAAGAGAAATGCAAAAAACCCCAAATAGCTGTGATAAGGCTTGATCTAGACAAATGTTCAGTTGCTGTTGGGATATATGTTTATTTTTAAAATATTTATATCTGAACAATAAAGTATGAGCAGGCAAGGGGTAATACATACTGTTTCAAAATATTTTCATCAATTATACACAAATCAGGACTAACGTTAGCATGCTCAGAATATTATATGGCCAAGTCCTGCAGTATCTATTTACTTCCATAAGTTAGGAGGTGATATGTGGTGTCAATTAATTCCAATGATTTTTTTCATGTGTGCAAGCATTACTCATACAGGTACAGATTTCCAGGGCCAGACAATAGAAATCAGTTAACCCAAGCGTGACATGTTGTGCATTATATTTTAAGAGTACCATTAAGAAAACCTTCGCTATGAAAACATTTAAGCTACAAAGCAAAGTGGAGTTGAGAAACATCAGAATTAAGGTTGTCCTTGCAGCTAATGCCTCATGATACCATCTTTAATTACAGCAGTCTTTGTCATTGTCTCTGTAGCTTTCAACTTCTGTGACAAAACGCTGCGTGGATCTTACTGACAACATTACCTCTCGCTACACAGCCTATTATTTATGCTGATCAGCCAATGCAGAGCATCAGGGCAGACAGACATCTTCCCATTGCTATTTGCTGACAGCAGAGGAATTTGGAGCCTTATGGCCAGTGGTGGTAATTTTGCAGTCTGGAGAACGCAGTTGGCTGTTGATGGGCAGTTATCACCTTGTCTTTGGCAGGATCATCTCCCTCCCCTTCTTCTCCTGTCCATCCCAGACTCTACATCACTCTGCTTTCCTCCCATGCTGCCCCTGCTGGGTATCATGTACCATGGGTCTGATGCCCTGGCGCTCGCCCCTCTGTGCCAACATTTTTCCCCACCCTTGCTCTTGTCCTTCTCCTACCATGTTGCTCCCTCCCTGTATCACCCCTCTTCCTCCTCACTCTCCAGTTCTTACAAAGTGGTGCCCCTCTCTTTATTCCTCCACAAATAAATCAAATTCCCTTCGCTTACCCCTGGCTGCGCAGGCACACACAGCAGACCTTGTTCCGCAAGTGCCAAGAGGAAACCTACAGCCAGCCCTTTTATTTGGAGACCAACCACAGAGAGATTTCTGTGGCTCTGAGCTGGAACATGCCCAGCCTAGATGGGATTTTTTGATGTCAGAATTTAACAAGTCTCTACCGACCACGTACAAACTGCAAAGACAGTAGTGTTTAGACATGGTCCAAATTTGGGAATAATTTCCCAAATGTGTTGAAAAGTAAATTTCTGGTGTTTGGTTGACTCCTCTTGCCAAATTTTTGCTCTTTCCTTCCACGCATGGAGGTAAAACATCTTCCCAGAGAAATGTTAGAAGGAATTTTGCTTACCATAGACAAAATAACATATTTTCTCCTAACCTTGCTCTTGGATACAGATGTACCATTCTTGATAAAACTTGCAAAACAGAAATAAACCAAAACAAATAAAATCGGCCTGAGGCTGATACCCAGCATAGGAAATTTCAGCTTGATACATTAAACTTTGGCAAGTATATAAGCAACTGACAACAAGGTATAATAATGAAAAAGAGTTGGGTAATCTCTGCACCTATAATTCATAACTCCTACACATTTTAAGATAATGGAAATTACTCATGTTCATCAGGAATTGAATAGATACCTCTGTTATTACTTGTATTATTCAGTTAGCAACAGCAGCCAAATGTATGTCTAACTGACTTTCATTAACTTCAGCAGTATACCTGGCAGAATTAAAATCTATTTCAATTCAACCCTTCTGTATTTTTGTCCTGATGTACCGCATACAAACCTTAATCACGATATCATCTTTTGGGATAATAAACGAAATCAACAATGCATTTCATTTGTAGGGATCATCACGTATGAGACACTTCCAGGTATGCAAATGTTCTCCGGCAAATATCGAGCCGTGGCTCTAAATGAAACTTTCAGAGATAAAGAATTATCTTTTGCATTTTAAAGGTACATTTTGTCCTAATAAAAAAAAAAAAATAATAAAAAGAAAGAAAGTGTAATAGCTTTGGCTAGAAAGGCAGAGTGGTAAATTTTACCCTGTTCAGAAGGCCAGCATGAAGCGACACTGAATTTCTTACAGCAGTTAACATCCAGAGCCAAAGCTGGGAACATAATGTTTCTTTCGCTAAGTTTCATAATTTTTTTGGTGGTCCTAGCTGTCCGTATTGCATCATTTGCTTTGCTTATGGTGCTTGGTGGGCATTTGCACTGTAAAAGAGACCCTCAAATCAGCAAGGCACTTGAGGCATGCATTTTACTTTTAAAGCTTCAGCGACTTGCTGAACAGCATGGGAATGAGACCTGCTCTAGGAGTACTGCCAACGCCGGGCATTAATGCCAGGTGTAAAGGCCATCTTTGAAACTGGAAGAGTGACTGGTTCAGATGTCACCCTCTAGGTGGGGGTTGTGACTTTCTGAACTTAACTCCTCTGGAAAGCCGGATCTTGCCAAGCAAGAGGTTCCTCCAGATCTGCTTCTGCCAGCCCCACCTGCAGCATCCCCCTCCTCTGCAGCCACCAATACTCACTCCTTTTGTTGCACAATGACAAACACAAACCAGCTCCATTTTTAGGCTTCTTCTGGACTGCTATTCCCAGCCCATCACCTCTTAGGAGGTTGCTGCTTGTGCTCTGCCCATAATGCCAGCCTTTTTTTTTTTTTTTTTTCTTATTATGCCTCCCTACTGCTATTCTCTTCCATGGAAAATTAATTACAAAGTTTTGTTTGCTGCAAGTTTTCTGTTGCTCAGTGAAGTTGCGGGCCAAACTCAGACTTTCTGTTGTGTTCATATAAACCACATACAGTCCAGCTGTATGGCCCTGGCAGTACCACAGCAGACACAACAAGCAGTGGTTGCCTAATGGTGCCCTCAACTCCTGCCATGCTGTTGTTTCAGCTATCAGGAAGCACTCAGTTCTGTGCAGACTTATTTTGCATTTCATATCTAAGCAAAATAAACAGATAGATGGAATAAAAAATAAATAACCTGCATAAGTCTACAATTCAGAAACTGCATAGCGGAAGAGGGCTTTGAATCAAAGAGAAACAAAGATGTCCCAGGGTGTTTTGGGGATGCTTAGAAGAGGTACCCTTGGAACAACAGCCTGTTGAAGAAGAATGTGTGTTCATATAATTACATTGTTAAGAACTGATGCAGAAAAGAACCTTTCAGTGCCACGTTACACAAAGTAGCTGCCACGTCTCCTGCGGTTCAATGCTCCTGTGAGCAGCAGCCCATCCTACCACATCCCTGAATTCAGTTTATAATACAGAAATGAACACCACTGCACTTGCAAATATTCAGTGAGGCATTTTTATGGAAGAGATGGGTAGTTCTACTGCTCTTAGATTAGAAGCATAAAATTTCGGAGTTTGAGGATATAGAAATAAATCTTACTCTGAACTATCCTACCAATATATTTTAGCAACTTTATTTCAGATCATTGCCAGCTTGGGTTCATACAGATTTAACGCCAGATGCTTCCTCCCTTTTCACAGGTTCTGCTCCTCTTTTAATAAGTTATCAGGGAAAACTTGCCACCTCTTAGGACTTTTGATTGTGATGCCAAGACTATTCAATTCTGGGCACAAATACAGCCACCAATCATTTACACAACAAATGTCAGCGCCAGCCAATGCCACTTCATCACCCACTTGACTGCAGCGTGAGGCTCGGGGTTTTGCTGTGTTCGCTGGTGCTTTGGGCCAAGCGTTCTCAATCACACCTTCCAAATCTTAATGGAGAAATGGCATTCTTAGGAGCTCTCCTCCCCATGTAGATCTTTAGCCCTGCTAGTTCTGCAAGTCACCTGGAGGACTTTGCCACACAGAAATGGATGCTTGGGGAGCACTTGGGAACTTGTTAAGCACACTTATGCTTAGCGGTGACTTGGCAGCCAGAGGCTGGAAATCTTTTCCCCAGGATTTCCAAACTTGCTTTTCACACAGCTCCCATCACTTTATAACCATTACTCTTCCTTAAAATTTCAGTAAATTCATGCCACATCCCACTAAAAAGGTCTTGCAAAGCCCTGTCTGTGCTCTGTGATACTCCTAGCTTTAGAAATGTTTGTGTTTGTGTGAAATCACTCGGTGCTTTGACTGCACAGTGAGAATGAGCCAAAGCTACAAATCCAGAAGGTTTATTTCCCCTTAGGAGAGTCTCAGAGCTGAATTTTAAAATTTGGTGGACATTTGGGTTATAGTTGGGGTTTTTCCATAACTGATAACCACATTGCACATACTACATAGAAAGTTTTCTTGCATCCTTCCAGCATTTAACACATTTTGGAAAAATAGCTTTTTGTGAAGTTTGTCCCTTAATCCCACTCCAGCCTGGTTTGACTCAATGTCAGGATTGTGAATGGGTGGCCAGCACCCGTCAAAGGGCTGGGGAGACTTGGGGTGGCACAAGGGCAGCACTGTGATTGCTGCCTGACAGTCTGCATCAGAAACACCCAGGCCTGCAGTTTTCTCTTGGCAGCTCTGTCTCATTGCCTGGCTCTGATTACCCTCTTGTTGCAGTCTTTATTACATAATTCCTTTGGATTAAAAGCACTTGTTTTCAGCTTCACGCTGGGCTTTCCATCTGTACCTATAAAGTGAGGGCAACAAGAGGAGCAGGTGCTGGGGTATTTAGTTGTGATGAGAACCACAGAACTGTAGGGGTTGGAAGGAACTTTCGGAGATTATCTGGTCCAACCCCACTGTCAAAGCAGGTTCACCTGGAGCAGGCTGGATGGGAATACATACAGGTGTGTTTTGGGTATTTCTAAAGAAGGAGACTCCACAGTCTCTCTAGGCAGCCTGTTCTAGTGCTCTGTCTCCTTCAAGATAAGGAAGTTTTTCCTCGTGTTGTGATGGAACTTCCCATGTTCCAGTTTGTGTCTGTTGCCCCTTGTCCTGTCATCAGGCACCACAGGAAAGGAGCGTGGCTGTTCTCTCTGGGACCACGTGTGGAAATGCTCTTATTACAGTGCTCCCAGCCAGAGGGCTCAGGAGTGTGGAGAGGCAGCAAGTGGATCCCAAGACAAGCTTTTGTTATTTCTGTGATCTACAAGGGCTATTTCTTTTCTCCTCTTTCCTCCTCACACTCGTTTCTCTGTCTACAAATCATCCATCTGGCTTCTGGTCTTCAGTTCTGCTCCTTTTAGTATTGGTGCGCATGCTTAGTTTTGTGTTTGGTGTAAGGGATTGTCCGTGCAAAGGTTTAAGGATGTGTGTAGGCATTTGGAGGTTTTGCAGGTCTTACCCTCAATTTCTTCATGGGCACTGCCTGTATGGACACTTGTGGTCCACAACGAGCCCATTAGCTGCTGGCTTTGCCTGAGAAAGGCCTTGCCTTTGTTGGTTGCAGATGTTATTTTGGTCTTCGATAGATTCTACCAAGTACATATATCCCTGATAATCATGGATTGCAACATGAAAGAAAAGGTGAGATTGTTTATTTGTTAAAGATGTGCCTGAAAGGTCTGAATGCTAAAAAAACACCCTACTGTAGTAAATCACTTGCTACTTGGTATCTCACAACCCTCAGGATGCTTCCTGTACTCAGCTTCTCTGTCTTCGTATTTGCTCTTTCATGTTATTTGTTTCTAATGTGGCGTTCTGTTTTCCTGCTGTTAAGGATCCTGCCAGCATAAGGAATGCTATTGTTGGTTTCCGCTTTGACTAGGGGCAAGATGCAACCTCTTTATCTCTCCCATCCCCGCAGATGAGGGGTGCCCGTAAGACCCTGTCTAAGTGAGGTCCTACAGATTTGGCCCAACTGGAGTTTTCCTCCTTTTGCTTCACTGCACTTCACTCACCCACATCAAACAGCCCTGAAATTGTTGCTTAGTTGGATTGCAATCCTGCTGCTTACAAAGGAAAAGGATACACAGAATTAGGTCCTAAGTTTTTTGAACTTACTTTGAAGGAGAAGGATTACATTAAACAATCTGTTTAATATAAGGGATGTATTAAACAATCTGTGTGTGAAACCCACAAAGAGCAGACCGTTGAAAATCTGATAAGATTTCAGTGGGGAATACAGCCGAAAAATCAACGATGCAGCACGTCCGAAGGGTGGATCTAGAAATAGCAAATGTGGTAACTGTTGAGATGTATCGTGTTCCTGGGACTGGGTCATGTGCAGTGAGAGCACTCCAGGCATGGCCACCTACCCCTCTGGGGACAAGGTCCTGCTGCTTCCCAGCACAGAGCCAGCCACTGTACCCACATTGCACAGGAATCTCCAGGGTTGCGTGTCTGTCTGAGAGGCTGGGCAAGCAATGACCAGGGTGAGAGATTACTCGTGCCAAATTTACTTGATTTTATTTTCCTACATGGCATTCCTGTTTTGATAGGACGGCAACCAGAACTGGAATTGAAGGTGGCTGGGATATCAACACCATCCGTTGACTGAAGCATTCCCCAGAACACAGAGCAAGCAAGGCAAAGGGCATGGAAAAACATCTGCCCGCAAAACGTCCCTGGGCTCTTCTTGCCCCTGCCAGGGTCCTCTAAGAGGGATAGGTTTTGCTAGAGCAAAAGAGACCATTACAATCCTTGTGACCATTTGACTTGGACTAAAAAAAAAAGCTGTCTGCAGCCTTCTGATTTAAATCACAAGTGATGGTTTGTAAGCAAGACTGACATATTTTGCTTTCTTGGTTATTGCTCCTTTCCCATGTCCAACGACTGATGTAATATATGGACACATTCAGTGATGGAAACACGCTGGCATAGGCAAGTGGATCAGGCTGAGGCTCCTAAACTCTGCAATACCACCATTTTCCCCCAGTTGAGAAATATCATGGACTAGTCATAGCAAGACTTCTTGTTTTGACTTCTGGAGCACACATTCTTGGGGTTGTCAATTCCTGCAATATTTATTTTGAAGACATAGCACCTGGATCCACATAACTAGGTGCAAATCACAGCCACCCCCTCACCCCTAAAAGTTTATTGTCTTCTTGTTGAAGGAGAAAAGTTCGAAAAATTGAACTATGGGGCCGAAAGCCAAGTGGAGATAAGAAATGGGCTGGCATTTGGGATATCCCCCATCCCTGTGATTTTTAACCGTTTTTTCTTTTTTTTTTTTTTTTTTTTTTTTTTTCCCTGACACTTGATGCTGCCACCCGGGGTAACTGGGGAGCGTGGCGTGGAGCGGCGACGCGAAATCTGGCGGCCGAGCGCTAAAAACACACGGCGAGATTTCCCTTGAAAAGAGGCAGGTTTTCCACGTCCCGGTTTCTATACCGGGCCAGCCCTCGCTCGCTCGGGCCGTAGCGCTGCTCATGTTTTCCACTGGGGGGGGAGAACGAGAGGGGAGACCAGGGCGGAGGAAGAAGAGGAGGAGGAGGAGGAGGAGGAGGGCAGCGAGGGGGGGTGGTGGGGGAGGAAAGTTGCTTGAATTTGCGAGGGGCGAAAGCCGCCGGCGGCGCGCCGCCTCCTTCCACTGGCTGGGGGAGCTGCCAATCTGTGTTGTAATCCTGCAGGAATTTCTGCGGGGTTTAACTGGGAGCCGCGCCGCCGCTGCCGCGCACTCGGGGCGGAGGGAAGGCGGCGGAGCCGGTATCGCGCAGCCTCCAGCCCGGGCGCCCTAGCGCCGCACAGCATCGGGCTCGCCGGCCAGCGGCGGAGCGGAGAGAGCGCGGTGGGGCCGGAGGGCGCCCGCGGCTTTGCCCCGCGCCCCCCCGGGCGCCGCCGCCCCCCGGTTTCTCCTTTGTGCCCGGCCCTAGGCGGCCGCCGCCGCGCCGGCTCCGCGGGAATAATGCGGGGCGTGTGGCTAGCGCTCACCGTCAGCTTCGTGGCCTGCGCCTCCGGGCAACCGGTGAGTACTGGGGCGAGCGGAGGGGAGATGGGGGTCGGCAGCTCCGCGGGACGCAGCGGGACGGGACGGGGGCGGCCGCCTCGGCGTCGCTGCCTGCCGGTTCGCGGGGGCATCTGTTGATAGCTGAGCGCTCTGCAAGCACCCTGAAAAATAAGAGACCCCGACAGAAGAACCTCGGTGAAGCTAAGCGGAGCACTCTGCCGCCCTCCAGCCAGCCTCATCCGAAGTTTGCCGCGTCGACCCAGCCTCCTGCCGGCCCCGGAGCACCCTCGGTGCCTCTTTCTCTGCCGCCCCGGAGGGAGGGGGGGCTGCCTGGCGGCCGAGGGGCGGCAGCGCGGGGTTGTGTCCGGGAG
>VXBJ01001528.1:1954326-2089710 GCA_013400055.1 Nycticryphes semicollaris | reverse complement strand
GTCCGGCTCATCGCCGGGAGTCACCGGGTCTGCGAGCGGCCGCCCGGGGCAAACGCCGCCTGCCCCCGGTTCGGCGGGTGGGGAGGCAGGAGCGTCTCTTTGCAAAGGGCAGCCCACCCCGGCCGGTTGCTAAAAAGAGAAAGAAAACAGGAAAAAAAACAACACTAAACCACCAGACCAAAACCCGAAACCTCTAACTGGTTTTGGCTGCGCCGTTCAGGACGCCCCAAAGCCTTCAGATACGCAGCGCTGTCCTTGCGCGGATGCGCAGCGCTGCGCGCCTCCCAGCCAGCCGCCTGTCCCGGCCGCGGAGCCGCCGCTCCGCCGAGCCCGAGCCTGCTCCTGGCTCTGCCAGCCCTTTCCCTCCGGGCTTGCTGCGGGATGCAGGGGGTAACGGCGCTGTTTACACTTTTTCCGAGCCACAAGTGTATTTGTTAACTGCGGACCCCTGCTTGATGCAATTAACTCCGTTGCCGGGATTTGTTCCCCTGGAAAAGCCACTCTCCGGAGAAGCACTTCCACCCTTTCGCAGAGTGGAGCTGGTGAAGGCCGGCCAGAGGGTTTTGGTCTTTTCCATCGGTGGATCAGAGATTGTCTTGAGGGAAGGGGGCGTGCAAATGACACGGTTGCAGTGTTTGGGCAAATATTAGGAAATAATAAATTGAGGTTTCAGTGTGAAATTAAAAAACCATGACAATTTAATCCAATTAAAATGAGCTGCTCCACTGAACTAAATAATATCACTAGCTTGGGTTAACTTTTGAAGTTGTCTCGCTATTGTATAAATTATCCCAGTCACAGCCTTCGTGAAATCTGATTCATCATTAGAGATTTCTAAGGATAGAATTGCAAAACACTTTTCTTGAGGACTAATTAAAAAAGGGTTGCGTAGAACACCGACTCCTGTTTCCGCTAAGTATAACTGCACTGCAGAAACACCCTGGCTAATGAGGTACAATATACTTTAATTTTATAGAAATGCTATTATTACGAAGTTCTCTGATGGTGTAGTAACTATTAAACTGCCACAGTAATTAGTCAAGTATTAAGTTTTATGGTTTTTTGCCTTAGGATGAAGGCGCTGCAGCACCAGGAGGTGCGTTGTCAGGTTGTACCGGGACAGTGTGGTTCGGGGGGCAGGGGGAGAGCGAGGTAGGGGGAGCCTGCCTGGCCCTGCTGCAGCGCTCTCACTGCTGCCAGAAAGTTGTGGAGAAACTGGAAAAGTAAAGGCAGGGCATATTTTTTCCTTTCTTTTTTTTTTCTTTTTCCCCTCCTTTTTTTCCCTTTTTTAAATTTTTTTTCACCATGCATCAGGCCTTAAGGTGTGACTTTGTAGTCCAGTCTCTGGGAAAAGATAAGATGTCAAATCTGTTGTCTGTGTAGAAGGTTGTCCTGGTTGTAAGAGGTATTTTTTTATGGATGCTGAAAAAAAAATCTTCTGTCTCTTCAGAGCACTGTCAAGTGGTTTTAGCTCTAAATTTCTCCCCCATTGTTTGATTCTGCTATTAATTGTTATTATTATTTAGACAGAGCTGTAAGGTAAAAATTTAATTTCTGATGAAGTAAATTATCCAGGAGCTTTTTTCCCACAGAGGAAAGGAAGGCAGCTGGAGATTTTGTTTCCTGAAGCAGTGAGTTCCTTGTGTTCCCTTCATGTAACCAAGAAACCTCTTCGTCGGGTGGGCCAAGCTGATGTCAGAGCCATGTTAAAAATGTACTGGAACTGAGACCCACCACTGAACCTGGAAGCAGTTTGCCCGTGCTGGGTGCGTGCTTCGTGTTCCCTGACGTGGGCTGTGGTGCCACAGATGCATTCTGCTGTGCTGTGCCAGCTCCCCTGGGGGAGCAGCCGTTTGGGGACATGGCGGGGATGCAGAAGGTGAGGGGGGGCCCAACCTGTTCATGCTGACCTTCGTGTGGTGGCAAGCGTTGCCCACATCAAAGCTAGTGGATCCCAGCCAGGGCTTGTGGGGTGGTTTGCTGCCATCAGCGCAGCATACGGCCAGATGCCAGATTAGAGTTGGGTCCGGTAACCCCAGCGGGCCTGGAAAGATGTGGGGAGTTCACCCAGGCTTGGCTGAATGGTGAAAAATGTGCTTTTTAAATACTTTCAAGGTTCCCTGGTTTGCTTTTAGGTGAGGGAAAGAGAACGACGGGAAACTGCTGGAAAGAGGTGTCTTTCAAAAGGTTGGGTCTGGTCCTGATGATAAAGGGAGTTGGCTCTTGCTGATTTTAATAGCACCAGAGAGCAGCGTCAAGTATCCAGCTGTACTTGTCAGCTCCCATTCGGAAGAAGCTGATAAACCTTCCTGTTTCATCCTGGTTTGCAGCAGTGGGATGAATGGTTTTCCAGAGCTAATGCAATGGTCTCATCTTCTATGCAAGCCCAAGCGAGTGTCGGGGAACTTTGTTGGCTGGTGGGTTGTGCTGTGCACCAGAGCCTTACAGTGCTGTTTTCCTAACAGAAGGCTAATCCTGGCTCTCATCTTCCTTAGTGAGGATTTTGGAGCCTGGAGACTTTGCTTCACGTCAGCAATGTGTGTTGAGGGGTTGGTTTTTAGGCTTTCAGTGAAATAGAGCACTGGAGCATCAACTGGGTGGTCTTTCTGTTTCTTCTGTAAGCGCCTCAGCACTGATTTGTTGGTGTCAATGTTATTGAAATATGATAGAAAGATAATATTTGGTATGTTTTTCAGAAATATTTAGCATTTCAGAAGAACAATGCTATAATTTCCCTGCATTTGTTTCTAATGGTTACTTTGATTTTGGAAAATTCATAGGGTGATGAAGTGGAAGAATGTTGTTTTTTTGAAAAATGCAGCTAGACTTTGGAGATAATAATTAGAGGAGAAGAGAGGTGAAGGGCTGAAGAGATAGGTAGTGTTTCAGATTTATATGCTGTGTCTGTCTCTCCTAAGCATGTTAAAACTGCATTGCCAAGTAAGTTCCAAAGAAAGGTAGGAAATATTTTAGTCTTGATTTATTTCCACCCTTCCCCAACTCACGTGAGCTTTTTCTTCTCACTGTAGAATTAATAGATATCCATCCATTGCTTTTTGTGGCTTGGCAGCACCTGCAATTAGCCAGCAGCATCTGCTGTGGCTGCTCCCCTTGCTCTGGCTGAACATCTGGGTGCTCCCATGCAACAGCTGTCTGCACTGCCGTGTGCTGGAAATTAAGGGGAGTTCTGGGTTTTGCCACCAGTTTTGGGTATTACAATTCTGGTGCTGCAGTGAAGCTGCCCCTTATCTGGATGTTCTCAGGAGCTGCTTTCTGGGAATAGATTTCCCTCCCAGGTTACCTTATCTTTTAAAAATTAAAGAACAGAAGAATCTTGACCCAAGATCAAACACTGAAGCAGTTTCTCTTTTTAATATCTTAGCCTCAAGGTCTGCATTGGAACTGACTTAATATTCAGGCCCAAAGTGCAGAGATGTTTTCTCTGCATTTTTTTCTAGATCCTTATCGAGGAAGTAGATTAGAGCCTCGTCTTTAGGAACAAGTTGAGACAAATATGGGGTTTGAAGTCAGATACTGGGATTGTGGTTCTTGGGCAGATGATACCTTTGTGGTAGGTTTGAGGCAACCGCTGCAACTAATAGGTAAAGATGGTGGACTTTGGAGAATGAGCTGTAAGCCTTGGGTTTATCTGAAGTGTTGATGGATCTAAGTCTCTGTGGTCCTAATCTTAAATGTAATCTCAGGATGACCAAGGCCTAATTTCTTGAATGGCAGAGGTCAAAGCCTATTTTCTCGGCTAGCAGAGGTGCGACTTATGAAAAGCCCGCTTCAAAAACAGAGCTGTGATGTAAAGCCTCTGGACGGGATGGTGGAGAACTACCTGCTGCCCTTGTTGGGGAACATGGCATTTTGGCAGGGAATCCTGAGCCTGCAGGAGAGCTTGTTCCTCCCTGCAGCAGCTGAGCTCACTGCGGAGCAGCCAGTCATTTGAGAGCTCTCTGTTTGCCCTGCTTTTTGTGGCCAACTGTCTTTATAAAACATCAAGCAGAGGCACATGGATGGCATTTATTAATTACATTATCTAACCAAATTTACTTTTGCCATTGACCAGTTTAAACATTTTCCTTATGGCAAAGAATTATAGGCTTTAGTAGGGCTCAGTGGTTGAACAAAGGCTTGTTGTCTAGTTATGGAAAAGTGCTCTTTTGTCTTCTCGATAGATTTGACTGACTGATTTTTAACAGAAATGTTGTGTTTGAGACTGGCAAGCTTATTTGAGGCCCCATGTAAGACCCAACTTGAACGTAAGCCATAAAGATGCCCTCTGTGCTGTTGCCTTTGAGAGAGGATGCACAAGTCGCAAGCAATTTGGTCCTCATTCAAGTTGCTCTGCTCTCGGCATTGTAGCAAGTATGAGAGAATTTCTTTAGGCTGTTCTGCGAACAGCTTGTTTGGTTATCTTTGGTTCATGCTTACAAGACAATAATAAACTGCTGTTTATAATCTTTTGAGGACTATTAATTTATTCATAGGTTACATGGCACTCTTTAGTGATTTGGGAGCAAGATTCCTCTTGCTCACGGTGAGGTAAAATTTGCAATCTCTTGAGTAAAGGCTGCATTAGTGTTTGACCCTGTAATAATGACAATTCTCTGTATGTGTGTTGTTTTCTTGATTAGCTCAGCCCTGAGGGATGCTCTCAAAAACATACCAGATATTTAGGCAGAAATACAAAATACGAGTAATCCTCAAAAGCATTGGAAAGCTGATTGCAGTAGGAGCGTTTAACAACAGTTTGCAACATGCACAAATTGTTTTCGTTTATGTCTCAAGTAGGGAGTTCATTTAAAGTGAAATAATGACAAATAGGGTGGTGATGAATCTGCAGAACTTGGCTTTGTCTTTAGATAGGCTATTAGTGTGTCACTTAAACCATGCTTAACTAAAGCCTGAGCTGGACATTCCGTCTGAGGTCACTATTTTTAGTTTATATACAAACAACTCTCAGAAATCTCCTTTCTAAGCTAAATGGTTTTGTTCCAAAGGTGAATTGATTTGGGAAAGTTCAAATAAAAACCTGTTTGGCTGCATTTGAGTTGTGAGCATGAAGATAAATACATACTTTGTACTCCTATTAAAGGTGAGGAGACAAAGGGACTTGCAGAAGGTCAAAGAGCCAGTGATAAATGCAGGAACTGAATCAAAATGTTCAGAAACCAGCATTGTGATTAACAACCAGAACGTGTTGTCTGTATTTAAATACCATGTTGTCAGACATGTGTTGTTCCTGCTTGATTAACCATAATAGAGCATAATTTTCTCTAGAGGTGCTTCGACACTAATGGAGGTTGTTTGTCACCTTTTCAGATCAGTGTGAAGTGGCACATCCTTAGTTTTTGAAGAGTATTGCAGAAGTGTAACCATAGTGGTCTCAGAGAGCTGTAGAAGATGGTGTTGCTAAAGCAAAACAGCCTGGGATATGAAGTACTTCTTGGGGAACAGTTGGGTGCATGACTGGTGTGGCCTCAAGATGAAGGATGTTTTGAGCAAAGAAAAAAATGTGCTTGCTGCCATGTGAATTAATAACCTAACTGGGTCTTTCATCTCTCCTACCTGTCCCAGGATCCTCTTAGGTGTGTCTGCTGATGTGCCTCCATTAGTTATACACATAGAAGTAAGCTTTCCTCTTTCTCTGGGCTGAGCTGCATTAATTCTAGCTGTGGTGATTCTGCAGTACCTGCAGGAACATCTGGCTAGACACAGCAGCTGGAGGGCACAGCTGTGACCAGCCATGCTCTGTGTGCTTGATCTCTTTTGGCTTTGAGAGCTGTGTTGATTGCATTTTGGATTGGGTGTGTGGAAGGAGGCTAATGATGGGTTTGAATACATGGTGTATCTCACAGGTTGCAGAGAGGAGACATTTCTAGGAGATGGATTCTTGCTTTGCTCTGTTGCTCTGGGTGTGGAGATCCCAGAATCAGTGTGTCACTTAAACTGATTACTAGGTGAAAGCCTCCACAAAGCCTTTGCTTTTGAATCCCTTTCAAGTGTTGTGCAGATCCACCTTCAAATAGGCAGGCGCGGAGGTGTGACATTGATGGTGTTCTCGCTATTTAAAATGGAAACCTGCAAGGGAAGCAAAGCAGAAAGGTGCAGCTAGTTCAAAGTAATGGAAATGCATCATCATTGGGACATCTGAAAGTTGAGCTTCTGTTGAATACAAAATTGTGACCTTGCATAAATAAAAATAGGTATGGCTTAACCCTATAAATAATAATAGTATGTAGGTCCCGCAGCAAGGATGTGCATAGAATAATGTTGTGAGAAGCAAGATTCTGAGTTTTCTGTGGAAGGAGGGTTGATGAACATTCAGGTCCTGCCTGGCCGTGGGACTGTCTCCTCCCAGTCAGGAGCTCTGGGGCACTCTACTTACCACTGGTGGCAGTGCAAGCGCAGTGAATGGATATGTGTGTGCAGTAAGGAGAAAGAGCATCCATGAACAGGGCGTGCAAAATTTGGTTGTGTTAGTAACTGGCTTGCATAAGTCTCATTGAAAGAAGGTGAAAAGTTCTCAGGAAGTGCTGTGGCAGCATACAATGTTAGAAGATTAATGCTTTAGCATCATTAGTGACTTAAGCATCTGTAGCATATGGAACTTGCAAATCTCTTTCTCCATGGCAGAACGAGAAAGAAGGCTAGTCCTGGAGGTAGACAGGAAAAGTTACTGCAGTGCCACGAGTACCTTCTAAATTCTTGTCTTTGCTGGAGTTGCTTGTAATTTTCCAGTCATGTGCTCTTTGATTATTTCTCATCTGTGAAGGCCAATTTTTTTGAATGTAACATTTAAAATGTCTTGAAATGAAATTTCTAGGAGTACATGTGAAATTTCATGTTCCTAGAGGTTTTCTTCCACAGAACATTCAGCACTGAGCTCTCTACAGCTGTTGCAGTTGTACCTTAGAAGGTCTTTGAAACTTTGTGTATTTTGTATAGATCTTTATTTTACGTAGATCTCTATTTTACATATATTTTTAAATTTTATATTCTTTTGTGTGTGTATCTTTTATAAAAGGTAGTGTCTTGCAAGAGTCAGGAAAGGGAGTACTGTGCAGAATGTGAGGAGGATTCCCAGTTAAATAGAACAAAATTGCTCTCAAAATTGTCTTGATAATTCTCCTGGCCTGAATTAGGATAGGAAGAGCAGCTTCTCTGACCTTACTTACTAGCAAAAAAAAAAAGCCTTAAATAGAAGGTGGTCTTTACAAATTGTTTTCCTCTTCTTTCGCCACTTGTGATTTGATACAGCAATTTGATAACAGTTTTCCTCCCTAAGTATGATTTGATCCTCCATAGCTCCCACAGATGCATTTGGTACAGGGTTCCCTCTGCCCTCAAAGCCCTGGTAAGGGGACAAGCACGTTCATCATTGTGAAATGTGAATTTCTTGGGAAAAAAACTTGGAAAAATAATGTTCTGAAGAGAAGAACAGGGAATAATGGTTAACACAGGTCTGGTCCTGACCTGGCCGGCCTTGGGAGGTCGCACCAGAACTGTTGTGGCCTGAAGGGACGCCTGACTCAGTTGAAACTGTCTGTGCATGTTGAAACTTGGACTGATTGAATTTGTCTTTTGATTAAACCACTTTGGTGGACACATCTGTCTGCTGCATGAAAACATGGCCAGAGGTCTCCAAAAGTTTCCAGAGTGTTTGACAGCGAGTAGGCAGAGGCTGAGAAAGCCCTGTGGGAAACCATGAGATAGTTTCTACTCTTCCGGAAGGAGCTGTGGTCCTCCCTGCAGAGTGGCATGGAGCATCCGTTGGGATGAGGGATAGGATGAGGGCATTGAAGAAGCAGAAATTCTGAAAACTGACTACAAAAAGGTATATTGATGCCATCTAACAGCCTTATCTCCAACATATTTAAAAACAATTGGCAACCACGATGCAGCTTAATGGCCTGGCTGTGCGGGATTTGAGGGGTGAGGAAAGTATGTGGCGTGGCCACCTCTCAGAAGCAGACTCGCTTCCTTAAAGTGTGCAGGTACAATAGTTACTGGTGGCGATAGGATGTTAAAGCCGAGTACAACTGGCTGTGTCTCCAGTCGTGTTGCATATCAGAAATGCTTTTCTCTGTGGTGGCACGTAGCCCAAGCAGCCATGGCCGGTTGAAGAGCAGGGCTATGCTCTGCAAGGGAATATCTCAGTGCCTTTGCCGAAGCTCAGGCTCAGGATTAAGTAGCCTTTCTGCTGGGGTGGGGAGACGAAGGTGGCACACGTGCCACTGTGCTAGGGCTCAGCAGGTGGAACGGACTTCTGAGCTGATAATGCAAGAGCATTGGCTCGAAAATGGTTTGAGACAGTACTCTTAATAGTATTGCTGTGCTGAAAATACCACTTCTTGTCTGTTTTGTAACTGTAGGGCATTGGAAAGGGGAAATGACCTTTCTTTCCTTTTGTTCCTGTTCTTTCTGTGATTCAACTCCTGAAAAGCTTATTCTACCCTTGGCTGGCCTGGGGCTTTGTGCTTTCACTTATGCTGCTTTCTTGACTGTATCTCTCATGCTTAACCAAGAGCTGGTGACTTGGTATCTTGACATAGGTCTCTTCTGGCAGACACCTGCAATTGGTCTTCTGCCTGGTGGTGTAAATTGGCATATACCAAAAGCCAGATAAACTTAATAGTGAAGGGTTTCCTGATACTTTTTTTTGAGAACCGTGGCTCTTGTCCGAGGGTTAAAGAAATATTCTGGGTTTGTGAATATTTAGTAATGTTACTGAGGTCGTGTACCTTTCACTTAATTTTTTGTTTTTCTGACCTGCTCCATGTGCATTGGAAGAATTGGGCAGCTTTGTGTTATGACAGGAAAAAAAAAATCTTAATTTGGGAAAAAAGTGTGGTGCTTCTATAATATACAGGTAGGAGTCTCTGTGATACTTTCTCACCGTGCTCCTTCTTGCTGTTTTCACGTAACATCTGAGGATCTTATTACCACTGTTTTACATGTGTAAAGGTATTTGAAACCTGAGGAATACTGAGGAGAAAACTTCTTCTGGCAGGTGCTGACAGTCTCAAAAAATTCAGAAGGATCCCTTGTCATGAAGACTGTGGCTGTACAGACAGACAGAGCTGTCACAGTTCCTGTGTAGTATAGTAGCTCACATGGCATTTCTGTAGTTGTGATCAGAGATGAAGGGGTCCTAAGGGAGGATTAGCAAGAGTATTTTTTTGGAATTTCTCTGTGACTTGCTAGAGATGCACAGAAAAAAGCTAATCTCCCTCTCTCTGGTTATTTAATTCAGCTAACCTAATTGGAAAACCTCCTTAGAGCAGTCTGGCAGCTAGCTGTAGCAGCTGTACAATTAGTAGTGTCACCTAACGGGGGGGCAAAACAAGGAGTGGTAGGAAACTGGAGGTGGATGTTTCTGTGTATCTTAACAACCCTCACAACAGCCAAGCTTGCTAGAGTGAACTCAGCTGTGAATTTTAAGAACTAAAAAAAAGAGGAAATCTGAGTTTTTAAAAACTTAAAACTCTGTATGCCTCTATTCTCTTACTGACAGTCTTGTTATGCTCTTAAGCTCCAGAAAATGGGCCAGAGTTACTGTCTTGGCTATGTAACCCACTCTTACTCGTTGAAACATCCAGCTTTAGGGTTTGGGCATTGTTGTAGTTAATTTACAGATTGATTAATTAATGAAAACTTACACAAACATGATGGGGTGTGAGAGCTGATGGACGCTATTGGTCATTCCTTAGGGTGTGACCAGTCAAGCTGTGTGGGCAAGAGGTGTAAAATTAACTGCTTTATACAGCTGGGGATGGTTCCTTGGCCTTTGCCCCCTCCAGCTTGGCTACTGGAGTGGGCTTTACTTGGGGCTCACCCTGAAGCCCATTAGGAACAGGAGCTGGCTTGGAGGAGAGCCTCAGCCACAGAGGTGACTGTGCTCCACCAGGGCAGGAGATGAGGGAGCTGGTGGCACTGATGCTCCCTGCCTGCCCAATTCAGGGCTGTGCATAGGCAGCCGAGGGCAGAGAAAGGTTTTGCATTTGAATCGCCAGCTGGGCACTTTCCAGCTTCATGTGGTTAATTACTGTGATGCTAATGTCATTTAGCCATACGTGTATATTCCAGGAAGCGTTTAGTTAAGAGCATGTGCGGGACAAGTCATAATTTCCCAAGCTGTGTGTAGTTATGTGGTCGTCATATTTGAAATGTGTGACCCATGGTTATAAAGGATGGGTTTGGAAGTGCTATTAATCGAGTGACACATGTCAGGGATTGGAAAATGTAGGCTATTTATAATTATCCACAGGTGGAGAGGGAGGCAGCAATGCACAGTACTAGTAATAATTATCGGCAGTAGAGAAGTTCATCTCTTAAGCTGTTGGGTCTAATGCACTAAAAAGTATTTGATCTGAAGTCTGGCACAGCCTTCAAATGGAGCCGTTCAAAGGCGTCCTGACCTAATTTTGCTGCGGAAGTGTGTGAGCCTTCCTCATTCCCTTAATTTCTTGCAGAAGGTTTCAATGATAAAGTCTTCATTCCCTACATGTGCATATATTTTACTGCAGAGTGTTTGAATAGAAGCAGCCATTACAAGCCAGGTGGTAAATATAGCATGCAGCTTAGCAGAAATGACCTTCAATTAAGCAGAGGAGGGCCCTTCTCCTGGGTTTTGTAGTTGTCAATTAGATTTCCTTAAAATTTTTTTTTTATTATTATTATTTGCTGGGTCCTTTTGTGACTAATTGCAAAGCCTGAAGTGCTGTGCTGGCTCTAAGTGTACAAGTAAAGACTTCGCATTACACTGAACTTCTCTTTCAGTGAACATCTCAAAAAAGTGGAGGAGCTTATGAATAAAAGTTTGGTTTCTTTTCCAGGGAAATAAATCATTAAATTATAAAACATTGTGTACGTAGCTATGTAAATGTATCAGTTAAAGCATATAGCATGATTGCTTTGACTTCCCTTTGGATAAATGAAAGCAGATGTATTGATATTATGTCATAATGGGCTTTTGTCTTGAAGAGAAAAGGGGGAAAAAAATGAATCTATTTCTCAGCAGCAGTAGGATAGAGTGTACTGCAGCAATGGGTAGTGCTCTGTGTTACTGTCTGTGTTAGGTGTAGGCTGTTTTTATCAGAAGATAAAAACAAACAAAGCAACCTGAACTGAGGGCTTTTAAATTGTCTAACCTGTCACTTGTACATTTTCTTATGCCATTATCACCGCAGTGGTGGTGTAAGACTGCGAGTTTCCTACCAGAAATGTCACTTTTCGTTCAGCGTGGGTTTTTTGACTTGTGCTAATGGTATTTCTGAGCAATACTGTACAGTACGTAGTAACTATAATGCACATAATTGTAATTTGTATCTTATGTTATTTGCTTTTTTTTTCTCTCCAGTCTCTTGTGCTTCCAACCTCATTAGACTGATTTTTATTTTTTGTCTTCCTCCCTGCTGCTTTTGTGCTGTCAGGCAAGCCAGGTAACTGTTAGCATTGGCACTGCTCTTCAGTCTCGTGTTGCAAGCACAAGGTCCAAGAGCTGAAGAAAAGGTAGATGAAAATCTGGGCCTGTCTTGGTCCTTTGCCCACCCTCCAGAGTCCTTCTGCTTGCTCAGCTCGATACAGCAAAAAGGGGGGGAGTGGGGACGGGATGGCTGGGAGTGACCAAAGCACTGGCAGAGCACCTGGGAGGGAACGGGGGCTGGACTGCTGGCATGTCTTGGCCAGGTCATAATTCAAGGAAAAACCTGGAGGTGACTGGTCTAGAGTGGAAAAGAGTCCCTGTATCAGAGATACTACCTCCACTTCATATATATACATATATATACACATATATATATATATATATATATATATGCTTGTCAGCTGTGTCTTTTTGACAGCACTGGAGCACATGAACCAAGTGTTTAAGCAGACGTGGATGATTTGAGCACCACATCCTTCATCTCCTTTGGCTTTTGGAAAGTGAGTGTGTGGAGCCAAACTTTGCAGCTTGGCATTTCTCTCTGCTCTTCAGGTTTTCTTTGAAGCCTTTATGTTCTCCCTGTGGCCTGAGGAAGGATGGGAATGCTGGGTGCAAGTTGCTGGTGAAGCTGATGCTCCTTCACTGACGTACAGTATCACTTCAAAATTTACTTTTGTGCAAATCACCATTTGACTGTTTAAGTGATTAGTAAGTGTGCTGGCCCAAATGGAGGTGGAGCTGGCTGAAGTTAGGATTAGTTGAAGTATCAGATTGCTGAGGGCATTGTAATCAAGGTGACAGCTGCTTTCCTTATGCTATACTGAAACAGAATATCCCAAACCCTTCTACAAAGCCTTACCAAAGACATTAACCTCGGCACTTCTACTCTTTCCACAAGTTGGTAGAATACTTAGCACTGCTGGTTAATGAAACATGGGAGTGCTAATCTCTTTCCACGGATACCGGAGGGGAAAATGTTGAGTATTGCTACCCCAAGAGGATGGGTGTGCTCTTGCACCAGTGAACGTTTTGGAGGCAGGCAGCGCAGGGAGGGAAGCGTTTTCTCACGCGGGTTTTTGTGCTCCCACAGGAGATGCTGAGGGTAGCCCAGGGGAAGAAGAGGAAGGGTGGGCTCCATTGTGTGTGTAGTGGGGTTATCTCTGGCTCAGCAGCTGCTGTCTGGATGCTTGCTTCTCCATACCCTGCGTGGTGAGCAACCTGTAAACGCAACCCTTTCTCCCTCCCTCCCTTTCCCAGGTATTTACGCTTGGCCTTAGGTAACCATTTCTTTTTTTGGCTACTTAAGCTGACACACTTTGAGATGCTCAGGAGTGAAAAATGGGAGGTGCTAACTTGAAATAGCTCTGATGTGCTGCTGGGGGAGAAGTGTGTTTGAGGAGCAGGCCTATGGGAGTCCTCTCTGAGCTCTATTTATACCTCCCTTCTAATAATACCAGTTTATTTTATTTTAAACAAAAATCTCCTGTGGGTGTCTTAACCACAGAAAACACAAAAATACCTTGCTGGGTTTTGGGTGCAGTTTGTTTCCAGTGATGAAGGGCAAGCATGTGTGGGGAAGAGATTTATTTAAGAACAAGATAAATGAAGACCACAAGAAATTGCTAGACCTGGGCTTTACTGTGGGACTGTGACTAATATTTTAGGAATCGTTCTCTGGTACAAAGCCTTTTCTTAATAGGCTCCTTTTCAGAGAAACTAGTCTTGGTCTTAGTTTCCGGATTGCCAGAGTCTTGTTCCTGGAGCAGTCAGAGGGCTGTAAGTCCTAGTTTTCTTCAAGGCAGAGAGACCTTCTCCCAGGCCCCTGTGGAAGGGTCTGCTGCAATAGCCAGCATCAGAGAAATGGAGGTTGAACTGGGAAGCCTGGATCTGTAAAACCAGCAGGGGTGAGAGACTTAAAACTTGTGTAGGGGAAAGCCGAGAGCAGTCTTCTAATTGCTGAGCCTCACTGTATGGAAAGTGTAGCTTTAGCTGTTATGTGCCAGCTGCCACATCCCCTTCCTGGTTAGGAAAGGCAAGAACAAGGAGTGAAAAGACTCTGAGAAAATCATCTTGATTAAACTTGACTTGCACAGGTCTGATAAAATGCACCAGGAATTTCACTGAGTGCATGTTAAGAGATGGCTGTAAAAGCCTGAGGCAGGTGGAGCTGCAGCAGGAGGGAAGGTGGGCAGGCTCCAGCTCTGTGGGGTTTGCAGGAGGCTCCTTCCTCACCATGAGCTCCTCCACGCAGTCCCTCGTTGAACTGGGCTGCCAGTGAGACTGGAAACCTCCTCTCTCCCTGGCCGCAGAGCCTTCTCCAGCTTATGGAAAAGCACATCTGTATCACTTCATTTGTGGTCAATGACATGCAATGTTTCCCGAGTTGAGAGTATGCTCTGAGCGGTGTTGATATTCCTGTCAGGGCAAAGAAATAGGGTGAGAGTTAAGGTATTGGTAGAGCATGGACTCCCTGTTTCCTGGCTCGCAGCTGCTTGGTTATTTCAAAGCATCTAGCGTAGTCTTTTCTCAGTCGCACCTAACTGGGGCGACAAAGCCTGTGCTGTGCAGACAGAGCGTTGGAAAACCTGCATTTTGAAGCAGAAAAACTGCTCAGTAGTGAGGGAGCACACCTGAGAAATACAACTTTTGTACCTCGTGATTTTTACTATTAGAAGGTCTGGAGCACTTGATGCCCCAATAACAAATCTCCCGTGAGCAGAAGACTAGGTAGTGTACACCACCATAGCCGTGGTTGCATCCAGGCTCTCCAGGGGGACTAGTTAACCTGAACCCTTGCAAGGGGATGGCTGGGGTGTGCCAAGTCACTGCCATGCAGCAGAGATGCTGCACAGCCCCTTTTTCAAAATTTTTGAGGTTTTTTTTTCGTTATAAAGCAAGCAGAGGCTGAAACTGTTGAGGCTGACCTCTTGCATGAGGTGACAACTTCTTTTAAGGGAGAAGGTACAAACACCAAGGAAATTAAAGGGTGGAGTGTTCCATTAAGATTTTTTTGGGGCTGTTTTCCCTGAAATATTTTCTTTTTCCATAATTATTTTTAATCCTCTCCTGCTGGCAGCTTAAGAGGCATCAGAAGAAGGCAGTGTGTTCTTTAGGTGTGGTGCAGGACTTGTGAAGCCTGACCAAAATGAATAGGCTTCACTGGATGGTCATTGAGTACATGCTCTGGAAATAGCTCCTTCATTTTCTCTTGGGGCTTGGGAGATGAAGAGGGACTTTATTTCAGCCCTCCTACTTATTTAAAATAATATGCTGGGATGCCAATCAGAGCAGGATTTATTTTTTTCTGATGCTGGATGAAAGTGCTCATGATTAAGAAACTCTGGCAGTTTGTGACTCTTAGTTTGTTTTCTTGTATTTTTGATGGCTGTGTTTGTGTACTAAGGTGTTCACAAAAGCATAAGAAAGTGTATTTTCGGGAAAGTTGTGAAATGGATGACATTTTCCAAAAGGACAGTGTGTCTCTTGGCAGCATCACGGTCAAACAAGTAAATATGTATTTTGGTAAGAAGCCTAATTTTGAAAACATTTATGCATCTGCCCGATCATTCCCTCCTCAGTGTGTTTGTAATTCTAGCCAGTCTTGGAAACACCACAGATGTAAAATCCAAGTACTTTTGTTCATATTTCATGAATTTAGAATTACTTTTTAATTCTGTGATCAAGCTCTGGATTACTGCACAGTAAATACACTGGATTTCTAACATACTTAGCACAAGTTAGGGAATAAGTAGCCCAGAACTCCAGTAGTTGTGCCTCAGCACTTTCTGAGCAGGAAAAGGTAGCTGGGTACCATCTTCTGTTCACTTTTTACCTCTCAGCTGAAACTGTTGTTAAGAGTTTGTTTGGCTGCTTGTATTTCCAGCGTGGAGGGATCTGCCCTCAACTAATGAAAAATGTCAGGCTTTACTCTGCTGAAAATCTGGTAGAGGGGGATGGAGTAACGCTGCACTGCCACTGCTGCTGGTGTCTTGTGAGTATGGAGGATATAGAGAAAGTCGGAGGGCGAGTTGCAGGGAAAGAGAAGAGTCACGGTGTGATTCTGAATGCTGAAAGTCATCCTGTGACTGCTCACAACCAGCTAACACCATTTCAGAAAATTATGCGTGCTTTGCCAGTGGCTGCAGCAATGAATGGGAGAGGGGCAGCTTTCCCTGAAAAGGAGGAAATACCCTCCAGAAAAGCCACTTGCTGCAACTTTTGATTGCTTGTACTTTTGTTTTTGGTTTTCTTCCATTACATGGAGCCTGCAACTAAGTTGGTTCCTTGCCGTACTCTGCCCAAGAGCCAAGGGAAGTGCTGATAGAGAGTGTTTGGGTAGCCAGAGGTAAAGGAGTTGCAAAGTCTCACCAGTCCCTGAGCCTCTCACCTTCCTCCAAAACTGATGCTTCACCAAGAAGGCATGGTAGTGTTGCAAGAGATGAGGGTGAAGGTAATGATAGATTTATTTGTGGGCCTCCAGAAAGATGGCCCCGGGGAAGTGAAGGTGCTCTTGTGTAGCTCTTGTGAAAGCAGAGGACAGCTTTCACTAGGAAAAGCAGGACACAGTGGCAGCTTGGGTGGAAAAAGCCCAAATACCCCTTTTATTATTTCATATCTGAACTGATGTGAAAATACATAGGCTGATATGGCTGTTACGACAGTAATTAAGCATAACATAAGAAATTTCTAGCTCCTACTGCAACACCAGCAAATTGGTTACTGCTTTGTTATGCTCATGTATGAAGTAAAGTACCTGTATTTTATCAGTTAAAGACAAACTGATAAAAGCTGTGTGATTCAGCTTTCAGCATATGAATTAAACAAGTTAAAGGTTATGCATCACAGTACATACAGTTGTAATGTTCTTACATGATGAAAATTAGCTAATATTTTATATAAGCTATTAAAACTTATTTAGCTTTTACCTAATGAATATTTATTAGCTGCTAAATATCAGTCATTCATAGCTGGTAAATGAGGTTCTCCAGGAGCCAGCTTCATCTTGGAAGGCATCTCTCCCTGCTCTCTTTGTATGGTTTTACATTAAGTGACATCTTTCCCACCTGCTGCTTTTTGCCCACGGTTGGAATGTCCCTTTTCAGTGGTTGTCACCAAGTCTGGATGGACACATGGGTATCTTGCGCTTCCCAGGACTGAGAAAGTGACCAGTTCTCCAGGACAAATCCTCTTAGAGACGTGAATTGGTTTGCTGTGCAAGGAGGATTGAAATGGATCATCTACTCAAGTGATGCTGTGATTTCTCCTTGGGAATTTAGGTAGATATTATGCATGTCACACAGCTGAGTTTCTGAACACATTTTTCTTTTTAAAATCTGCTTCTAAATGTCAATATACTCATCTCTGAAGCTTAAGTATCCAGGAATTGACAAGTGGGGCTTTTTTTGGACTAGACAGTCTTTGTGGAGAGGCAAGTAGGAAGGCAGTAGTAATATAAAGCATTAGACTATTTGGGATCGCTGGTTCAGCTTTAGTATCAAGGGATGGCAAGGCTGGGATGTAATTTTCCAGGACACCATGGGCCACGTGAATGCATGTAGAGATCGGGATGGAGGGGACAGGATTTTCTACAAAACAGGAAAACAAGAATTCATGTATATGCATTATGGCTTTTTTGATCTCAAGGGCAAAACTCCCTTTGTATATGAAAGCATCGTATGTTATAAAGCAGAAAAAGGCATGACAAGGGGGAGCTAAAAAGAATTGGCCAGAATTGTATTGGTTTGTTTGTTAAAAAAACAAAGAGACAAGGTAAAAACCCACCAAAATAAAAGATCCATGTCAAAGTTGAACTGATTTTACCATGATCAATGATAGCCTAGCAAGCTGGCCTCAAACAACAGCTTAAGATGTGCTTGGTCTTTTAAAAAGAAATGATGGGTAGGTGGTATTTTGCTGATGTATTAAGTAGCGGTTTGCTGCTAAATTGCCTTGGGGAATCAAAACAAGTTAGGGACTTTACTTTTTCAAATGTAAAGTTTCTATTGCTTAGCAGTTAGGGATTTCCATGCATCAACATGATCTGAACGGATTATGGAGCTGGATTTAGTTATATACTTTTACCATTTTAAAAAGTCAACAATTTTGTATAAGGAATGCTAGATACTGTATTAATTTACTTTTCTGTCAGTGTGCTTGGTGTTAGTTTTTATTTAAAGAGACCGCAGCATACGAAACTTTGTAAAAGTAACTTTCAAGGGTCTAATTACTACGCAGTTGTTCCTTGCATTACACTTGTTTTGTAAACTGTCGTTATGCGGCTGAACTTATGCTTTGAATAAAGCCTTATGTACCACCAGAGTTAATATTTAAACCAAACCACCAGCTTAAAATTGGCTACCCATTACCCCAGTTATATTAAATTAGAAACTCCGGTAACAAAGTGAAAAGGGTCTTGTTTTATAGCATGAGCTGCTTTCCCACCCTCAGGCAGCAAACTTATTTTAAGTCTCTTGCTCTGAAGAAAATACAGTTCAGTCCTCCAGCTGCGCATGGCTGTCTCAGCGCTGCGAAAATAGAAACCGGTGCTATTCCAAATGCATAATTCATCCCTTAGCTAGCAGGCGTTTGTGCGATATAGTAAATGGTGATGGCTCCTTTGGGCATGCCATGGGTGAACAGACGCACCAGGGCTGCGGTGCCTGTGCTCGTATGGCCCTTCCTGGCTCAGCCTCTTCCGTCCTGCACCTGGTGGGGTGGGTGTGCTAAGGACAATGTGGGCAGCTTGTCAGCCTCGCCAGGGCACGCAGGGACCCCTCTGCTTTTGGTGAAGTGAAGCCTGACCTTGCAGCCACCTAAGTTACGGGGAAACTGAAGCTGGTGTTGCCTGGGTTGAATGCAAAGCAAATAGTTCTAGAAATGAACAGACCTCAGCTTTGCTGCTATCCTTTGGATGAAAATGTATGGTGTTGAGGTTTACAGAACATTATGTTCTGAATTAGGAAACAGCAGTTGGGTAACTGATGTGTGATGTATTTTTCTTCCATCCCTCTTTCCCACACACTAGTATTTCTTCCCCTCCATCACATCAGAGTTACACCAAACCCAGAGCTGGGATCAAGATTATGTTTACTGTTGAATATTTGAGAAGAGCAGCATAAAGTAGCTCATGTGAGTAGCATCCTTTTCTCATTTGTTTCTGAGTAAAATTTACTTGAGGGAGTGCAGTTTGTATTGTAGTAAGTGTTACTCCAGCATACAGAAAAAAAAAAAAAAGCTGTAGCTTTGGAGACACTGAAAGATGCAGTAAACTCAGGTAGAAAGGGAATACAGAAAGATAATGTTGTTTTTCAACAGAATGAAAGTATGACGAAGATAGCCGACCTGCTACTTGTTTTGGTAATACATACATACACATGTATTTCTTTACTGCTTTGATTGTTAGAGGAATAAACACTGAGCAACGAAAACAAATATGGTATGTCGGATAACTGTAGAAGCTTAGGTGGCTTCTCAGCAGAGGGGAAATGCTTTGAAGGCTGTCCTGTACAGGTGCAGAATGACAAGCATGCAAACATTCTCATTCATTACAATGCTGTTCTGCTGTTCAAATGAGATTTCTTTTTTGAAGGCTTCACCAAAGTGATTCTTTAAAAAAAAAAAAAAAAGGCAGCTCCTTATTTGCTGACAGCCCTCTTTGTCCCTCTTCCGAGCTGTTTTGGGTGTTTTGGTTGGTGTGTCTGCATGTGTGCAGGATGTAGATTTGGCACAACTTCATTTATTTAGGAAATATAAGTGCTTTAGTCATGCTAGGTGCCCATCAGCGACTCTGATGGATGCAGAGAAGCATTCACTGGTTTCATGGTTATGGCTTCAGGAAATGAGTCCTCAAATTAAGTGGATGCTTGAATCATCAGGAGTAGGCCATTCAGAGAAGTGTGGCCATCTTAATTTCCCAAGTATGTCCCTAGTGCCAGCAGTGGGGTGGGCAGTCCGTCTGCCTGAGCCCCACCGCTGGCTCACCCTGGGGCTGGTGCCCCAAGATCACTTCTGCAGAGGTGGAGGAGAGCTGGAGTGGCTTGCAGACTCCCCAGCTCTGCTGCCAGCTGGGTTCTTGCTGGGGAGCAGTTGGGCTGGGCACATGACTGGGAACCCCACATTGCCCTGTGGTCCCTGCTTGGTTGACTCACTGACCCGTCTCCAATGGCGGAGGGTGTGGGTGGCCCTGCCATTGGCATGTGATGGCCACGTGGGACAAGTGCCGTCTGGAGTCTGCCTGTGGGCCAGGGGCCATGACTTGGCTATGCATCCTCAGTAGATGAAGCCAAGCTAAATCAGGAGGCTTGAGGATTTCAGTCATCAAGGGAGAGAGGTTGAGCTGGCAGTGACTCCTTGTTGCAGGAGTCTACATCTGTTTGTGCATGTGCTTTGCTCTGACGGATGATGGTCTGTTTTGCTGAGATTTAGGACAACAGTCTCTGTTTTACTTATCACTAGATGCTGCTGAAGAAAGTGTTTTGGTTGCATAACACTAAATAGTAGTTGATCCATCACCTCCCTTGGCTCTCTTCAGCTTCCAGTGGTTGTCAACTTTTAAATAAAACTTTGTGTGACTGCAATGAAGTTTGTGTTGTGACAGCTATAAGCTGGACTCCAGGTGGGCCTTGTGTTAGATACGTGCAATAGATGCTGTCTGGGGATGCTGGTGGTGATCTTCAGGTTAGATGGATCCCACATGTTACTCTTGCATCTTCCTTGTTTTCTAGGATCCCATAATTGTTAATAGTGCCAAATATAAAGATTGTAAGGGTTTACAGTACAAGCACATACTTATATAGTCATTTAAAGTATTTTAGAGTTGTAAATAAAAAATGAAGAGGACTTCTATTTTCAAGGTAGTACTTTACAGCATTAAAAAAAGGCAAGTTGGATGCAATCTGTGACTTAAGCACATTCTCTAAGTTAAGCACGTTGAGCAAGTGCGGGTGGGGTCACTGGTGGGACCTCTTGTTGTGTATAAAGTGAGGCATGTGGGGGGGCATCTGACAGAGGTACAAACTCAGAGTCTCAGGATGTGGGCAAGCCCCAATCCAAAAGGGGTAGCAGGGCACAAAATTGAGCCAGTGTATTCCTTGGAGGGTTTGTTGGCGCCATTAAAATGCTCCATGAAGTGGTTTCACAGTTTTGGATTGATCCGAGGCAGGCTAGAACATCCTCTTGTCTGCTGGAGATCTGTTTATTTATTTAAACACTTAAAAAATAATGTCATCAATTTTAGTGCTCTGGAAGGAGGAGAGAATGGTAAGAAATTCAGTGTAAGTACTGAATGGTGTGAACATTTACACTAACACTGCAGACATTGTTTTATTTAGTTCTGTAACTCAGTGAAAAGGCTGAGGGAAGCAAACCCCACCAAGTGTTGCGTTTGGAGGAGCAGCCTGCGTGGCCCAGGCTGGGCAGGAGGAGCTGATGAATGTGGAGAAGAGGCAGCTGGCTGCCTTGCAAGTTTGCCCTAGGAACTGCTGCTTGTTTTAAAAAATAAAATAATAGAAAAATCAAATTATATATACCAAAGTCAGTTTACATGCTGTGTTTGGCAACAGAAGTTAGGAATGTAGCTGAGAGGGGGGATACATGCAGACAAGCATGGAATTGTCTTGGTGGAAAAGATGAGTAAATCCGTGAGAGAGTCCTGTACTCACTTATTTTGGTCAGCCCTTCAGAGAGGGAATGGAAATGGCAGGACTCTGTGAGTCCTGACAAGTTTCCATCGTGCTAACTGGAAGAAAGGATGTTTCTTCTGTGCTTCACGTGAAGGAAAACAGTGGTTGTCATTGCTTGCATAATTCTGTTACCCATCATTCCGAAGTGTGACTGAAGCACAACACATGTGCAATGTCCCTGTTTTGGTGAAGTAATACTTTCCATCCCAAGCTCTTCTTCCAGACTTATTGTGAGGCACTCTTGTTTTCCTTACTTGATAACTGGCAGTTGCCTGCTCTTCTCTCCTCCCAAATCCTCACCCCTGCCCCAAACTCATACTAAGCGATATAAGGATAAACACATGGCAACTTGCTTGTTTCTAGAGCTGTAGCCCAGGCCTGGCTGAAGCCCAGCCTGTTGGATGACTACCGCCTTGCTCCTGCTTGAGGATACCCCACATGGTGCAAGCAGCAGATGTTTGCAAGGGCTGGAATCACACTGTAGTGTCTGAAGCTGTAGACTTTGGTCTGCTGTTGGGTTGGCCAGCTCATACCAGGTGTAGGTACTGGTCTACTAGTGCAGAGGCTGGGCACGTGAACCTCGGTGATGTTGCAGAGTTGGGTCCTCCAAAGGTGATGCCACATGTCACAAGTGGACTGAGGCCTTAATTCTGCTCTTGCGCATCTACCATCCCTGGAAGTAATTTATATTTCTGATTCCATTCTTTGTTTCCTGGTAAAGAAACTTTGGTGTTGTGTCCTGTATAGATCAAGCACAGATAATGTCTAGTTTATTAGGTGGAGTGCTTTGCTTGAAAATCTGCTCCCTCCGGTGTTCCTCTGAAGCTGGTTGCTTTGAGGAGCTGGCAGGATTTGTAGATACGTACCCTGCAGTGAAGTCGTACCTCCAAAGCCTGTTGTCAGTTTGGCTCCATTGCAGAGGATTTGGCCTTGCCACTCTGCCGTTAGGCCTAGCAGATGAATGTGATTAAAAATAGGTCTGGCTGCTAACTGCATGAATTCCCAGGTGGCTTAATTTCCATGTAATAGGACTTTCACCATAATTTATCCGCTTGGGGTGTATTAGCGATGAAAAGCCTCCTTTCTGCAATCACAGTTCTATTCATCATGTTTTGTTTCTGCAGTTCCTAAGCCTTTATGTCGCTCATCTTTGCTACTAGGTGGCTTTTGCTACTGTAAATTTTGAGATATTCTAATGAAGAAAAGTTATACTGGGAAATGAGACCTTTACTACACCTGCCCTAGTATATCCTTTTATTCCTTTCTTTCTCTCTCAAGTTCTCTCATGCCTCTTCAGCCTCAGAGCTCAGGTGATGAGACCTCATTTGGTCTGAGGCCTTCTTCCCATTTGAGGAGTAGCTGGTGGACACCAGCCCACACCTGGGTGCTCATACCCGATACAGCAAACCCTGGCCTGGGGTGCTCACTGTTGAACCTGCTTCTCCTGTGGGCAGCAGGTCTGTCCTTGGTGATGGAAGGCTGGTCTCCTCCTGAGGCCAGCAGCAGAGGGAGGGTGATGTCTTGGAAGTCAGAAGCAGCTGGTGTGGGCTACATGGCAAAGTGTTTTTTCTTTTTGGCAGCTCTGTTTTATTTGACTGAAATTCCTACAGCAACACTTCGTGTGGGACTCTTGAGAAAGCAGGTTTCCAAATAGTATTTGTGCCAGCAGTAGATATTACCTGTATTTGTCCCTCAAGGTGTGTGACACCTGCTTGTGTAATGTTGATAAAAGCAAAATATGCTGAGGAAGTTTCCCCCCTCCACCTCCTGCCTTTTTTCCATGTGAATCTTCAGTTTTGGACCTCTCTCCTCTCAAATGCACCGAGGGAGTACACCTCAGAAAAAGTGTTGTGTGAGTTTAAAAGTGTGGTATAATCTCCAGTGTGGGGTTTCTGCTGGCATGTCACCTCACCCTACTTCACTGGCCTTTTGAAAAATTTTGCAAGGATAGTATAATTTGTAGTTGCTGACATGTTTATACAGAAACAACAGTATTTTACTGTAGACCTGTATTTTTCACTCTCTTCCCATAACTCATCTTAAATTGCTCAATTTTAGAAAGTGTATGCATTATGAGGTTACTTTTTCTGATTTTTTTTTCTTTTACTTATATTCTGTGGGAAGCTTTATAAAATACCCCTTTTTTAAATGTTGTTAGCCTCCTATGTCTTTTTCTTCAGTGTTGCTTGATGCTGAATGAGCATTCCTCCTGTTTCTTGAAGCATCTTGCCTTTGTTCGTGTATAATGTTTCTGCAATTCATTAAGGTTTATAAGAGTTTCTTCATAGTGAATGAAAAGAATTGCAGGTATTTCAGGAATCTATGAATAGCTATTTCATAGTAAAAGGCTACTAAGAAGGGAGTGGTTTTTTTTCCTGGTAATCTGAGTTTCAAGAGAGGGGAGTACTAAAAGCTCAGTGTTACGGCCTCCTTGCTAAAACTTGATACTTCAGCTGTGTAGAAGAAAGCTGTATTCTTCAATGAGATTGTGGAGAGATTAAAAATACAGATCCGTGCTGTGTCAGAGTATTTCTTGCCACAGCACTGAGGTCTCTTTATCTAAACCAGAAGTGACAGCAATGTTGCCTTCAGCATGGCCAAGAGCTAAGGTAGAAAGAGGGTGACTGGATAACAAATCCCACTTGATCTTCTGTAAGAAGTAAATAACTAAATTACTTGCAAATTCTGTAGTATGCTACAAGTCTTGTCTCTGGTAAGGAGCATTAAATAACTCTGATTTGGAAAGGCATCTCAGGGATGGCCACTTTAACTTTTAGAAAAGTAATTCTGCTAGTAATTAGCTTTGTTCTCTATAGCGAATTGTGGTAGCTGCTGTGAGAGCCCTTCAACCTTAATGCCTTCCTTTTAGGAAGTGGTATTGCTAATGGGAAGTTGTACAGATTAGGTTATATCAGTGCCTGGTTTCTATCAAACAGCTTGGCAGGAATTGCTGCATTCTCTGCTAATAGATTCGGTCCTCTCACGATGTATCTTTCTAAACTCATCTCAAATGAGATGCTGTAGTATGACTTTTGTTTCAAGACTGTACTTAAGAGTATTGCATTTAAATCATGGAGGCTTATTGTGTTTCAGTTTAATTACATTTAATTTTTAAGCAGGGATTCCCTTGAGCTAGGTACTCCGTTTTACTGAAGGCACATAATAAGGTAAGTATCAGATGTGGATGATTGTTTAATGGCCATGGATTTTCACAGTATAATTAAGGTTAATGTTTTCCTAAACTTATTTGGTTTTGTATCTTTTTCAATTAGTGTCCAATAGAAAAGGTAGGTTTGTAGGCTACCTCTGCTCTATTTTTTAAATTTTTTTTTTATTTTTCTGATGTGATTTAATTATTTCTGAAGGGATTAAAAAAAAACCCTGTCTGGTTTGGCTTCAGTGTTTCAGCAACCTATAAAACTTTAGAGGAATATGTTAAATCCTGAATTTAGCTAATTTTTTTTCCATTCTCATTAGTAGTGATCAGAAATGGGTTTCCATAATTTATAGCTACTTCTTCCAAGGGCAGTATTATTACCTGTGCTGTGGGTTCAATCCCACATCAATCATTATAGATGCTGAAAAGGGGACATCTCTTGGTCAGGAGTTCCAACAAAATAAAGGTCTTTTTTTCCTGTTGTGAGAAGCAGCCTTAGGGCTTTGCTATTGAGGAAAGTTATCCCCAAATAAGTAAGTCTAAATGTATGTGTAGTACTTATGCTGTATTAATTTTGAAAATAATGCTCATTCTTTTCTAAAGTAAGAGAGATTTGATTTAATGCTGCTGCTTCAAGGCAGTATCAACAAGACACAGACAAATCTTGCTCACGTATCTGAAAGTAGTAGAAACATGGATTGATGTCTCACTTCATCACAGGAGAAATATTAGGGCCAGATAATGGGGATAACTGAGTTTAAACTGGGAACGTGTTTTCTGCTTTAAAAACACAGAGTGTACATAGAGTATGCAGCTTGCTAACGACTTCTAGTTACCTGTGACTGTTATTGAGGCAACTGCGCTTTGTGTGAAAATCAAGGAAATTTAGAGGTATATGCAAGTTTTCTAAACCAGATAAAGATAAAAAAAATGCCAAACCTCTGTCCCCCACACCATGTTCTGATCCTCAAGCTGTAATGGGGAGTTTGTGTATTGTTTTGTGTTCCTCACAAGACGTACTTGTATTTAAAAGAAGTTAACAGCCCCCGTGGGAATGCCAGTTCTGTAGGAAGCTGTCAAGGCTTTCTAGTTGTATATGCAGTAAAGCTTACATGTTACTTGTACAAAAGTTAATTGCTCCTGTGTTTAACTTAATCACAGACCTCAAGTGTATAAAGGAATTAAAATCTGGGATTTGTCTTTCCTTGGTATAGAGCTTTATTTTTTTTTTTTCCCTAAGGTTGTCCTTTGATCCCTTTTAGAATCATTGCAGTAAAGCAAAATGCCTATTTTTAATAGATGTGAGTGCAGTATGGAGTAGAGTTGTGCATTTATTTATTATTTTTTCAACTGCCTTTCCAAATTACATTCTACATACCAAGCTGCAGTGTGTTGGTAGGCAGTCTGATTTATGGGTGAAAAAAAATACCCTTGGTGGTGTTTTTGAGAGCCTGGGAAGGAAGGAAATAGGTAGCCTTTTGGTTAGCTTTCAGTGGAGTGCTCTGAAATGCTTCACCTTCAGTCAAGAGAACAAAAGCCCTCTTGTTGGTTTATGAGGTTTTGGGGTGTGCCTACACCCTAAAAATGTTGTAATAGCATTTATTTTGGAAGCTTTATTTGGAGCTTTCATCAACACCTTGATGAGGAGGGGAGAGCTACCATCAATCTCCTTGCCTGGCCAATTTCTAGCTTAATCCAGCCAAAAGGGAAACAGTAATGGTGCATCAGTCTTTGCAAATCTTGCTTGGACGTGTCTTTCTGGCTTTGAAGAAAGAATGAGATGTTCACAATGAGAAACTCTGGAACTAGAAGATCTGTAGGTGTTTTAACAAAACCATCTGGTAGTGCTTCACTTTGTTATCTTCAGCTGCCCATCTAATATAGGATTTGGTTCAGGATTGCAACCTGTCTTGGTTTTGCAAAGGGATCATCTGGCTGACAACTACTGAAAAGTTACATGCAAATCTGAAAAATCACCTCATAGCTACATGCACTGAAATGATAGTAAAGCTTGCTCCAAATCAGAATATTTTCACCAGCTCTTGTGCCATAGGTACTGAGTACTGTGACATCTTCTAATCCCACTCCTGTGTCTACAGGCATACGACTGATAAGGAATTTCTGTGCAGTTGTGGAGCCCAAGGCTGAGGCTGGTGAAAACACTGATCTCACTGTTGAGCCAGGATAGTGCAGCCTGATGAGAAGGGTGCTCTCCTCTTTCCCACCATGCCCTAGTTAGATTTTCACCATGGCAAAGGAGAGGAGGATTGTTCCTTCCAGAAGAAGCTACGTCTGCTGTAGCAGCCTGTGCTCCCACAGCCCCTGACGTGGATATGTCAGAGGCAGCAGGGGACGAGGGAGACATGGTGATCTGTAGGAAGAGCTTAGATGTGCTCCTCCACTGGTGCAGGACCTATTGCTGCCTCTCAAGAGCTTTCCCACAGTAGGAAGGGGAACCAGTTTAAGCAACTCTAATTTGTGGTGAGGAAGGCAAAGATTGGGATTCTTCGTTTTGTAGTTATTACAAAAATTGTAGTACATGGACATCAGTGTTCTTGTCAATTCTATAAGCAACAGCTTCGTTAAATTTTCTTTGAAGATTTGGAAACTTTCTTTTTCTGTGCTTGGCATTTTTACTTAAAGGCAACTGGAGAGAAAAAATATTGAGTTTAGTTCTTGTATCCTGTGTAATTGTCTTGCGTGCTTGGGATACAGAAGTCTGCATTGACATCTGTTTTGAGGAGCATCTGGGCGTTTGACCTGGAACTCTTCTTCATCCAAGGACTTTCTAGGTGGTGTAAGTGGACTCTGACACCCTGGAACACTCTCCAAAGCTTGCCCTGCTGTGCTGGAGTTGCTGTCACTGATGGGTGATAAGCCAGGCTGTACTCACATTACATTCCATACCTGTGTACAGGCAGGGTGTGCTGAGGTTACAAAGCTGGGCATTCCAGAAGTGTTCAGACATCTGCACAACTGTCATTCAGAGTCCTTTGTCTTGTCTGGCACAGGCCAGTCTGTGATTCAGACCTCCTGTCTGTCACTCCTACCCTCCCAGCACAGGACAGGGAAGACAAATTATCTTTACTTTTTCCGCCATTTGAGATACTTTCTGGCACTGAGAGGTCTGTGCGGTTCTGGAAGGTAGGAAGGGACCTATGGGAGGCACATGCCCATCTGGAGCAGGAGCTGGGGGCAAAGCAGGGTGCTTGAGGCATCCCAAGTGGTGCTACATGCCTTTTGTTTGGGAAGCTCGACAGGGCTCCCCTGGCTGGAGAGACTAGATTTCCAATGATTAAAATAGGATTTTGTACACTGGGTTCAAGGCAAATGCCTGCCTAAAAGTAGGTATCTTTGGAGCTGGATCTCTCCCTTTTAGACCAGCCCTCTGGGGAGCTAGGGATCTCTCAGAATGGGTTTCATATTCTCCATGCTTGTTTGTGCTTTTTCTCTTTTCCTTTTCCCCTATCGCTGACGAACAGTGATGGTACTTCAGCTTGGGGCCAGGAAGCACACCGATATCCTGTAATTGCCTCTCAGATGTTAGCTGGGAAGTTGCTTTTGTATAATTGTCTTGTTTTGTTCTCTACTTGTTTGTTCCCACAGCCTCCTATTACATTAGGACAATACGTCCCTCTCGGAAGGTTTTCTAAGCCACTGTAAGGTAATTTCATCTTGCTGACCAGGACACCATTGTCTGTAAGTGCATTATATGCAGGTATCCTTAGGGGGTTTCCATACTGTGTGGGCATTTATCAATACCCTGGCTCAAAAGAGACGAAGGTGACAGAGGAGTAGGAACTGGAGTGCTGTCTTATGCTGAGGGAATAGGTCCTTATTGTCTGTAGGTAGAATAGGTGTATAATTACCAGAAATTTCAAGCGCTTTTTAATGCAAGCACATTTGGCATTTACAGGTTGGCCTTAGGTCAATTTTTCTGCTATTCTGTAATTGATAGGTCTACAATGCTTTTATGAAAGAGCATTACATATACTTATGGTCCGTGAAGAATTCAGTAGGTAAAAAGTCGCTAAAATGATAATCAGTGTGTTTAACGGCAGCAGTTTACTGCCGTGCAATTTGGGTTTGATTCTTTTCACTGCTAGCAGACCCCATTAGTTTCTCATTTCACACCTGGGAGATTTCTGATGCTAACTGCGTTGCAGAATTTCAAGAGGCTGTCTCGCTTGCATTTGGATGCCAGTCTTACTGCCTGTGTTGATTTTAGGAATGAAGCTAAATTTGCATAGAAAAGAACTGTTAATTTTTGAACTGGTTAGTCTGGTTTCTGTCTCATTGCATTATAGATATGGGATGTTTAATTTTAAGCCTTAATAGATTACACTTCATTCTCATTGTCCATGAGAAAATAAAGAAAAACACACAGTCTGCATGTTTTATGAACCATTGCATCCTTCTGAGATACACAACTATTCAGACTTGCGCTATCTTTTGGATTTTGATTACTGTATTGCAATGCAGTTACTTCTTTGGTTTCCATTCCTCAAAGTGGCATGTGGAAAATCTTATTTCTAAAGCTTTATGTTCAGCATACATTCTCCTGTACACACTGGATGGCACTGAGAAAAGATCTGATATATGTTACAATACATTTAATGACTGTACAGGGTAGAATTAACCACTGGAGCAGAGTTGCAGTTCTTCGAGCGTGGAACGATATAACTTTCATAGCAGTCATCAAGCAACTATAAGAAGAGGTAAAAAGTTTACCTGGAAGAGTTTTTCTGGCACGTAGTACCAAGCTAATTAGCCAGCAGAATTGGTTTTCTACACAGCCAGGTCCATGTGTTTAGTTGTATGGCAGTGATGTCTGTGTTCTTTTATTTCTGAGCTGAAATAGCTGCTGTTGTACATGGCCAGAGAAATACTGGTGCTTTGTGCTGAAAGAACTCTGCAGTCAGAAATTATGCTGCGGTTGCCTTTTTTGTTTTCCCTTCCTTATAAAGCGTCCAGAGAAGTGAGTACCCACTGTCCCAGTCCAGAGACGAGTCACCTACTTGGTTGAGTTATACTGTGTCATTACAGACAAACAGATGTCCCTTATTGGAACCGTCAGCCACAAAAGTATGGGTCTGCAGCCTGAAGTTGTGAGGCTTGAAGGTTTTATCAGTGCATCTTATGGCAGCACAGAGATACTGAGGTTTCTTTCCAAGGCTTGTAAATGTGCTGTTGTCACAGTAATTGTTCCCTTGGAAAATGCAGAAGATCTGCTGGCTTTGCACTGTGCCTCTCCACTGTTTTATTCCGAAACTCATTCAGACCTACTGGAACCTGACGTTATAGGTGCCATTTCAGACAAAGATTGATTCTTTTGCTTGACATGTTGGAAGGACTGTTCAGCTCTTAACTGAGCAGCCTGAATTCAGACATAAAGCCAGGACTGTGAGCAGCCCTCTAGAGAAGTACACCTCTCTCCATTGATCTGTAGAAGGACCTTTTTGGTCCTAAATTTAGCTAGTCTGAATTGAAGTAAAGTTAGGTGCCTGAAATACACAGTGGATTTCTTTCTCCCCTTCTCTTCAGTGTGATCTGAAAGTGCTACTGTATTAAAGCCCTGAACTGGATAACCCAGCATGAGGCTAGCAGGTTCAAAATTACAAGTGAAATCTATTTGTAGTGATTATGCTAATTGTACAGAGATATTGAGAGGGAATGGAATGTGCATGTGACTCTTTGGGGACTCGCTTTGATCCTTTGCCTCCCTGTGCCAAGCAGAGAGGGACACAGAGTGGGAGTAGATGCAGATAACGTTGGAAAAATACTTCAAGTTTCATCCAAGGCTGATGTATTTTAGGCCGTGGTGCTTTTTGTCAGGCCAGCTGAAACCCCCAGCCCATGGAGGAGGCACCGGTGAAGCTGGGTGGCTGCAGCTGGCAGCAGAGCTGATCACTGGTGCTGTGAGGAGCAGTGTCCTTCTGCTGGGCTCCTTGCCCTCACCAACCGCCATGGTGGGCACTTGCTGGAAACTCAGAATTTATTGATGAATAAACGTGGGGCTGGAGCTGCCTTTAATGTGAAAGATGTGAAATCAGCTGCTATCCCTGTTACGGAGAACTGGTTTTGCTTTTGCTGCATCTAAATTGAATGATGTAACTTGAGCATTTGTTGGACAACCTGTCCGCCCACTCCAGATAAAGCAAGTGGCTGTGCCACATGAAATCCTGGCTTTGAGGAGGGCATGACAGGGCGAACAGGTGGTGGGTGTTAGTCTCACACTTTATATACCGTGTCAGAGAGCACTGTGAACATCTTACAACAGAATAAAGGAACGTGGAAGGGTTCAGCATTAATCCACTCTAGAAGCTATCTCTTGCAAAAGAGGGATGGCCTGAGCCTGTTGACATCCAGTTGGGGAAGTGGGGCAATCTGGGTATGACCCTATCCCAAGGTGTGCCAAGTCTCCAGGGAGCTACCTGTCTTTTGCTCTGGCCTCTTTCCAGCTCACATCCCACACCTGGGCCACATCTCCTTGGCCTTCCTCTCCTTAAATGGCAAAGCTTTTAATTTTCTTCAGCAGGGACGTCAGCCACTGATGTGCATAGCTTTTGCTGGTGTGGTCCATGTAGCTCTGACAGTGAGGGACACTTAGATCTTAACTAAAATGTGTCAACACAGATTACATTGTTAAAAGAAGTAAGCCATTGAATCCCCAATGTGACAGTTGTAATCCCACAGTCATTGCAACATCAAGAGCCAAAAGGGAAAAAGATATGGAGTTTGCTGTTGGCTTGGGACAGCCTCAAGGTAGAGCAGCTGAGCTCCATGGGTGGCACAGGACCACAGCTCTGCCCTGTGCTCTCTTCTGAGGTGCTGAGGTCTCAAAGAGTTGGAGGATGAGGGCTCTGATGGAGTATTCTGCTTTGCTTTGGCAAGCCCTCAGGGCATTTATCACAGTAATGCATTCAGAGGAAAAGTAACATGGCAAATACCTGCCATAACTAGATCTTTCAGGATATCTTCTGTGCTTTGCTTTGGTAATACAAGCCAGAGACTTGATGTGTGCCAGGACCACTGTGAATGCAGGCTAAATCTGTATTTAATTCCTCTTTAGCATTGGGGTATAAACAAGGAGTATGTGCCCTGGAAGTTTTTCCAGCTGCTTACAGGGAAGCAGTAATGGCTGCTCAGTGTTGAGATTGATTGATTACTCCCAGATTATAGAGCTGCAATTGCAGACAGTTTTACTGTTTAAACACTGCTTGGTATTTAAACCACTTTTATAGCAGACTGGAAAGGCAGATGTCCATTTAATCTGTTTGGCTCCTTCAGTGCTGCATAATGTCATGGATGACAACCTTCTCCAGCAAAATGGAAACCTTCAGCTACGTGATCCAGTGGAGCAAGCTTGGAAGTGAGGGAGGAGCTTGCTCCTCTTAGTGACTCCTTTGGTGGATGTGAGCTTTAACTTTCCAATGACAGGGATGATAATAAATTGATAATAGGATATGATATATCTTCATTATAAATCAATAATAGAATATCAAGTTGCTTTCCTAAGACAGTAGAAGTAAAGTATAAACTATCCCTCTATTTGAATCTTGTGTATTCCTTCAAAAAAGAAAAGACAAAGAAACAGTACTATTGCAGCCTGTCCCTCAGCGTTCAGGCTATGCGTACTGAGGTTTTGTGGTCAAATCTTTAGGTGCTACTTATATACTTCCTTTCAGCAAATGCTGAAGGACCGCAGTTTGCTGTTATAAGCCCAAGTGCTTTTCCATTTTGTGTTACTTCTGAATCACTGCCGTCATGAGCACAGAGGGGAGGAACAGCCCTGTCATCCTCTGAAAATGGGGGTTCGCAAAAGAGGGCCCTGTTGACTGGTCCGTACTTGCCAGACTTGCTGCAGAGAGCCTGATGGGGGAGGTTCACGTCCAGCTCACTGGAAACTTCTTCTCAGCTTTCTGGTGACAAAATGAGGTTTTTCACTCTGAGTGCAAATGGTGAGACACTTCAAACCAGCCCTACTGGGAAAGCAATGAAGAAAACGACTGTAAAGGCAGGCCACAGCTTGCCCGAGGGGTTGCCTTTGGCTGCCAGCGCCGTTTGCTGCCTGCCCAAAGCTGGCAGCTGCTGAGCCAGTGCCTGTGAGGAGCAGCAGTGGCACCAGGGCATGGTGGCTGCTGGTACCAGGGGTGGCAGGGCAAATAGGACAGACATGTCTCTTTCCCTCCAGCTCCATGGCCTGCCATGGAAGATGGAGTGACCTCCAAAGCAGATCTAGGGAATATTAGACTTGCAGAATGCAGCCTGGTTGTTCTTTTCAAAGTTGTAAACCCTCTCATGAAGGGCATGGTGTTTGAGTAGAAAATAATGAGCAAGTCCTGGCTGCCAGGCAGGCTTTGTTGGCAGAGCCTCCTGACTCTGCTCTCACCCTGCTAATGGAAAACTGAGACATTATCCTGTAGCTTTGCACTGGGTTTTGGGGGTTTATGGCACTTTTTTGACATTCTTCTTCAGGACTGTTAATTTTTTCCCCTTCAAACTAATTTCAAAAGGATGAAATGGAGGCTTGTTAAGCCTTTTGGTTACATAACATGCTCTGAGCTGTAAGCCAGCAGTAAGCTGCTCTCCCTGCCCATCAGGGGCTTCCCCAGGGGACTGCAGCACAGGACTATGTGCGCACACACGTAGTTAATGGAGAGAGGATGGCCCCTGCCAGGAGCTGGATCGAGTCCCTTCAGACTGCGGAAGGGCCTGTGACCTGTCAGGCTGTAAAAAGCGAGCAGTTCCAGCACAGCAAACTCTTGGGGTGCCAGTTTATCTCAATAAGCCAATTATTCTGCAAACAAAGTGCAGCTATGTATTTACTGGATGAGTATCATTAGTTTCGTGGGATGTGTCCCGTATGGACTCACGTTTTTAAAGAAATGAGCTGATGACTGTGCTCTGTCAAAATGCCAGTTGCTGTTTCATTCTTCTACCTAATGGTCTTTGTTTATCCTGTCATGAGGTCGAATGAAATTCTGAGTGACTTTTAAGAAGAGATGTAAGCCACTGATGTGGCTTCTTTCGGCAGAAATGATCTTCACCTTCTCAGTTTTCAAATTCTTCCTGGTCGTCATCTGCCTTCATTCAATTATTGTCCCTGAAAATGGCATATGAAATTACCTTTCCGATCTCTTCTGTCTGGTCAAAGTGACCAAACAAATGCTGCTTGCCATGATATACCATATTGCAGTTGTCTTCCCCTGCGTGCCATAAAAAGCTGCCTCCATTTGTATTATTTGCAGAATTGTATATATCCACAAGTTCTTGAGCTGATTTGCTCATGTATGTTTATCAGAAAAAATTATTTACACACTTCATGCCCTGCCTTGTGAGGAGAGGTTTATTCATGACCAAAATGAGAAGAACTACTGTGTGATACAAAATTCATCTATGCTTTCTAAAAAAACCTGTTAGAGGTGCTTTTTTCTATCTAGCTGTATAGACGTGTATGTTAAAACGTTGTTTTGTGTTACATTGCTCTTGTTTGAAACACAGTCCTTGGCAATTCTATTTTCTTAGATATACATATGCAATTGTACTAGTAAGGTTGCAAAACTCTTCTGTGTTGTTTTGCTGTGGGAGAACTGAATGCTTTGCTGTTGGTCTCCCTAAGTAGAGTCTTTACACCTCCCCTCTTTGTCCTCAGATTTATTTATTTATTTTGTTAAGCTCCCAGAACCCGTCGAGGTGAGCAGGTTTGTGCGAGGTCAGGTCTATTAAGCAGCAGATATCCGTAACACTTAGGCTGATGAAACCCCTTTTTGCTTGTTCCGTTTCCAAGCGCTGAGTAACCCTTTTACTGAAGCAAACAGAAATGGAACAAAGCAGCTTTCTAAAGCTGTCAGTATAGCAAACTTTTTTTCATTGCTTGCAGAGAAAAGTCTGTAGTTTGAATTAAACTTTTGTTATTAATCTAGGGATAGCCTTGTAAAGTGCAATTGCTTTTGACGTATCTGCAATGAAACCTTAAGAGAATTTGTCCATTTGATTGATGGCTATATGGAGCAGATTACGTGCTGTATTTTTGAAGCAGAACTGTCAGAAATAGGGTGCAGATAATTGGAATACATTCATGCTTGATCTAGAATAACTAGGGGTTGACAGGTTACTTATCCATTGTGTCCAGTTTTTTTGCCAACACTTAATGATGTTAAGTAGCATAAAGATAGCAATGCTCAATTAGTTACTTCCGTAAGACATTGGTGGTTTTGAGGTACTTACAAACTTTACTGAATTGATAACTTAGAAAGCATTTCATCTTACCATTCACTCCACCAGGTACAGGTTTAACCAGGAAATAGGAAAGTTGATCTAACATCCAGATATAAGTATCACTAGCAGAGATTTTGTGGACTCAATTTATATCAGTTCAAATCTTTCTGTTACCTTTCTCCCTGAGCAGCTTCCTCTGTATGCTTTGGCCCCCAGCTGAGAGTCTAGTTATCAAGTGTGTTACAGAAGTCGGTATCAAATTTAATCTCTCTGTGCCTGTGTGGGCTGTTGGTTGAGTACATTTTATAGTGTGCCCTTTGATTAAAACAGGATAGGTCCTAATAGCTCGGATGACACTGAGGAGTAATATGGGTCACTGACTGCACAAGCTTTCAAGATCTGAAACTTCAAAGTAGAACAAGCAAAGAGTTGCTTTCCCAACCAGGTTCACCCCATAAATATTTTCTATAAGTAGTAAAGTAGAAGCACCATGGATGTGGCTGCTTGACTGTGGCTATTCGTAAGTTATGATCCAAGGAAGACTGCTGTGCTAGCACTGGCCTCCTGGTTGATACCTCCAAGTGTGAGCCTGCAGAAGACCATTAGATGGCTTTTTGATGTGTGTTGGATATGTGTCAGGTTGAGGTTTGCTTTTCCTACCATGCCACACCAATGCGAGACCTTTATCTGATAAGGGATTTAAAAATAAAGCAGAGTGATTTTTGAGTTTGAAGTATGAAAAATTTACCTTCCTTTTTCTTCTTCCTTTACTCATCTCCCAAGCCAGGTGATGTGTTTCCTTAGTAGGTAGCTTGCTAGCTTCTGTTTCTCTAATTATATCTATATCTAAAAATTAGTTATATTTATTTATATAAATGTATGTTATATATAATATAAATATATGTATAAAGTATAAATAAAAGTCCAATAAGGCAAAAGAAAGTGTGCATGTTAAATAGCATGATCCCAAAAATATGTGCATTTGGTCTGTTTTGTCTGCTGTACGTTCACATTTCTCCCTCTCAGGAGGCGCTTGGGTGCGTAGCCAGATTCTTGGCAGCAGGGCAGTGATCTGTAGGATATTAGAAACATATCAGGAAAGTGGAGAAAAAAAAGAAATAAAAAGGGAACTTGACAGACCACTTTCTGGTTTCTGCTTAGTACCTCCACGTTTTGTGCTGTATTGTAAGCAGTGCTTTAGCAATAATACAGATAAAGCCTAACAAAGAGACTTGCTTGCTGGCAGAAAGTTGCTTAAAATAACTTACTGAGGATAAAGAGGCTGCCCAGGTCAATAATGCTGTGAAATCCTCAATGTGTAACAGCTCCAGGAGGTTTTGTAGGCATATGGATTTTTCAAAGCTTTAGGATGTTGATAAGGCAGTAAAGATTGTAGAGTGCTGCTAACCTTGTATTAATGGTGCTGGGATAGTTTTATGAAGATTTGGAGTTTGACTATAGAAATACTGAAATTTTTGTTCCCTTCAGCAGAACTCTGATTTAAAGTATGAATGCTAGAAAAAAGGTTTGTTCTTTATTAACAGATATTTAATACCATTAAGAGTCTTTGCTGTATTTACTCTTTGGTCAAATCTACGACTGTTAAAAATGCTGTCAAACAATTTACCTGGCTTGCTTTCCTTCAGATCAAGGGAAGCTAATTTATCAAATACAGTGTAATTTATCCCTACCTTCATTATAATGTAATTAGCTTGGCTTAGTTTTATGTAGGGCTTTTTTTTTTTATTAAAAAAAAAAAAGTCATCTGAAGGAAATCTGTATGAAGCTTATCATCAGTTAACTAATTCAAATAAATCAGCAGCTTTCTTGATTGTGCTTTAAACAAACCAACAACAAAAGTAACATGCTGCTTGAAGGTGGTCCCTTATATAATTCCAGCTGAAACTTTTATTTTGAGAAATTCCTGTATGTTCATCTTCAGAGTTGTTTGATCCATGTTCTGTCATATCCACACACACAGCTCGAAGGAAGGGAGCAGCACAGGGGAGAAGAGTCCGGAGCTGGGGTTGTGGTGTGGAGAGATACCTATGTAGAAAATCAGGTGTCAGCTTTTCCACTGCTCACAGAGTAACTACTTTATTTTAGTATACCTTATACTATGCAGTTTCAGCTCAATGCTTTCTCTGCACTTTCGTGGGGGTTTTTTAAGAGCAGATATGTTAGATGGTTTTTCTTGGGCGTACGAATACCTATTAATTGTTACAGTGTGCAGAAGTGTCTTACAGCATATATGGATACTCGCAGGAGACTGTTTCACCAGGGCTCTGCTTTGTTTTCTCTTGCTGTGCAGTTGATATGGGGTCAGCCAGCTGCAAAACTGGCTGAAATTCCTAACAATACAGTTCAAGTCGTTGATGCTCCATCCCTGGAAATGTTCAAAGCCAGGTTGGATGGGGCTTTGAGCAACTTGATCTAATGGAAAGTGTCTCTGCCCGGGACCGCGGGGTTGGAATTAGATGATCTGTAAGGTCCCTTCCAACTCCAACCATTCTATGATTCTTTGAAATTATCTTTTAGTGGTTCTGCTCAGTATATCCACCTAGTTTCTGAATGCAGGCCTGATCTGTATTTGTCTTCAGAAGAAACCATCCCCTTGGTTCCGTTGCCCAGTTCAATGCTGCACCGCAGGCCCCAGGGTGCTGTCAGGAGAGTCTAAGGTCAGGGGAGGGCAGGAGGGAAAATCCGTCCGTGCCTTGGCCCCACCTGGCTCGGAAGTTGGCTGGCGCTGCAGGCAGGGTGCTCTGTGTCCCTCAGCCCAAGCTGTCTGTCGTTTTTGGCTGGGGAGTCAGGCAGGCTTGCTTTGGTGATGCACTAGTTCATTCTCCATGGTGGAAGGAGGGGAGTCATGCCTGAAGGGCAGCATACCAGACAGAAGACTGTTCCTGAAGCCATGTCGCCTGCACAAGACACCGTATCTCTGATTTCACTCAACTGCTTTTACACTAGAAGTTATTAAAGTGATGTTTTATCCCATCTGAAGTAAACTAATTTCTTATCTTTGCATGCATCAAAGAGAATATGAACACCAAGCCTTTGTAGCAGAAATTCAGTTAAGTAAGATGGAATCAGATTGCTGAATCCAACAACTTAATCTTGTAGACCAGTGAGATGAGTGGGTGTTAGACTAGTTGGCACCTGGAAACAGCAATAAAGTCATCTTTGTTGTTTTACTGCTTGGGGATCTGGGATACTAGGAGGTATGTCACAAGGATGTACCTGATCTCTCAATGCTTTCTGTGTCTGCTGTCTCTGTCTGAGAAGGCTATACCAGTGGAAAGAGTAGCAGTGATACCATTTATCCTTTTTTGCTGTAGAGATTATGGCTTCTGGCCCAATTTTACCCAGTTTTGGATTTACCAGTGCTGATCCTGCCAGAGGACAAGCTGATCCCTTAGCTCTGTGATTCCAGCCCACCACCCAACAAGTTGGAAATAGTTACCTGAATAAATGAAGTTGTGATTGTTTTCGTGGACTGCAGAAAAAGGTTGGCATGTGCAGCAAAGTTTGTGTTGATCTGCAGTCCAGTTTGCATTTTGTATCATTAGACATTTTGAGCAGAAAATCTTCTCTGTCAGCACCCACGGTAGTATAAGGATGATGATGATTTGGGGGTTCTTGTTTGTTTGCTGGGGTGTTCAAAATATTTGATTAAAAGGTGATTCTTTCATCCTGTGTTGTGTGAACAGCCTTCATATCCTGTTGTAATGAAACTGTGAGTCCTGGTACAGAAGTGTTTTATTTAAGCGTATCTAAAACTTATTTGAGTTCTAATTTCCATAAATAAGAGCCTAGCAAACCTGGGATATGAATGTGCTACCACTATTGTTCGTCTCGGTTCTAGAAGATCCAAGATTTCATTTAAAGCAGCTTATGACCATCTTCTCTGAAATAGGTTGCATGCGTTAGTGTGAGGGCGGGAAGTTCCTTCAGCTAAATGCTACCAGAGCACACAATTTTAGAAAGAGCAAACTGGTTTCAGATCTACCAGTGGGCACTTTTCCCCCTGCTGGCTGCAGGTGGCAAACAGAAGTGTCCACTGAGAGATTCGTGGACCTTGTTGTTCAATGAATAAGTCCCTATTGAGTAACAGATTATGCATTCAAGAAATGGAAATGCTCACTCCTTAAGCTATGAAGTCTGATTCCTTCTCACCTTTGACAAACTTCAGTTGCCATTTGTAACCTTTGTGAGTGATACTTAATTGGTGCTTAATGTAACTTTAATAGTATAGTTGTTTTGTATGTAATTTTTCCTGTTTATGCAAAAGGAGTGTAATTGATTGAGGCAGCTTATTGCCAATTCTTGCTACTAATGGCAAAAATATCTTAATTTAAGTGATTTCATGTTAGCTTATTCTGGATTCCTCACATGAGGTTATTTTGTTGAAATCCATGGACTGGAAAGGAATCAATATGGGGCTTTTGAAACTGGTGGAGGTTTGCAGTGCTCCCACTACGATTGATTACAGCTGCTTTTGTAGGGCTTTAAAAAGAACAATCTGTATTAAAAACATCATTCTTTGGTATGAGCTCGAACAGCTCCAAATAGGTTTCCATGGGGGCTGCCCTGCAATTTGACCACTTCGAGGGATTGCAGTAATCACCAGTGGGCCAGGGCAGCGAGGCAGAGGAAAGGCTATTAGGTGGGGAGTTATTGGCATGCATGCCAAAGAGGTTACCCTGGCAGCTTTAATCATTCATCCACATTCTCAAGAGGAGGGAGGAAAATATAAGCGTTAGTTCTTCTGATTGATTAGGAAAAAGGAGCAGTAAAGCATGAAAGGAGAGAGTAGGTGTGCATGGAAGAGCCAGTGTGCGTCAGATTTAAAAGCGCCGACTGGGTCAGGTAAATGTAGTTTTGACCTCTATACCAAAAGCTACCTGCAGCTCCCGTTACTGTCAGGCTTGGGACTGGTGATTCAAAGACAGGCTAACCCTCTTCATTCAGCATTTTCAAAGGAGCACATTTAGCTTCTTGGTCACGGCTGTGCCTTAAATTTAACCTGTCTGCGCATGGGCTGATGTGTCCTTAAAAAAAATGACTAGCATTTTGAGCTGTGACAACAATTTGCATGGTGGTTTTGATCCTATTTTTGGTTAAACCAATGGGTGCTTTTTGGAAAACGTGCAGAAAATCGCTATGCTAATTGAGATAAATCAATCCGTGATGCACATTGCTGACTGCTGGCTTCTGATGCTGTTTTGCCTGCACGTTGCCCTTTAGTATTTCAGTCTGGAGCGGCGCTTCGGAAGCTGATTCAGCTGTAGCCCTTCTAAAATAGTTTCCCTGTTGTATCATGCCTACGTCAAAGGCAGAGCAGAAGAATACACTGTTCTTTACACCAATTGGTGGGTTGGCATGAAAGATGAGAGGGCTTTGAGTCTTTTAATTTTGGGGTTCCCAGAGAAACTTTGGTATTAAACTTAAGCTTTTACATGGGAAACAAGAACTACTGTGTACTGTACCCTGACTATTAAAAGGTCTTGAGGTTTTCAAGGTGAAAAAGACAACTAAACTGCAGTATTTAATGCTGAGTTTTGCATACAAGGAGAGAAAGACCTGTTGGTGTGGAGTCAGGGAATGTGATATAATGTCAAACCAGGGGGTTCCCATAAACAGCACAGCAGCACTGCTTGCTTGAGTTGGTGTATCAGATTTGCCCTGCCTGTCTGTCATTTCTAGGTAACCATTTTTAAGTTGGACTAAATTTATGTGGTCATTGGGTTAGGCAGGTCCCTTTGTAGCCTCTGTGGAGGTGATCTGACCACAAAGCTCCCCAGCTGTAAGTCTGGGGAAGGACTGATGGGGCTGGGTCCCCTCTTGAGCATGGGCTTTTAGCATGAACCACAGGAAATTTTCATTCCTGGAGAAAGAATGTAAAACTTTGCAGTTCTATATCCTGTGATCTAGGTAGCTTTTACTTGCCGAGTTGTGAGATGAAACTGTGGGGCTTCTTCTGAGGAGACTCTGCCCAGGTGAGGAAGTGCTATTCACTGGGATATAGTAGTGACACAGATCCATAGAGGTAAAGGTTTAATGTTCCATAACATTCTGCATAACTGAATGAAGATGTAGGTGTCTTCTGCAGGGTGGATGATGAAAGCAAACTATGGTTTCACTCAACTATCAGTCCTTTAATACTACTTCATGTGGGCTTGAGCCTAGTTGGATAGCCTAGAAGGGGTGTTGGGTAACTGATGAATTGGAGAGCATGAGCACGTTGCTTGATCTTCAATCTGTCCTTCATCACAAATTGTGCTTTCAGTACTTCTGCATAAGGATAGAAAGCTCTACCTGATCTTGTTGTCGTGCTTTCTTGCCTCCCTCCTGCATTTTTACACAGCAACCTCTGTCCCACCCTGGGCAACAGTTTCTGGTCTAATAGACTGAAGTTTAGCCTCTGTGTACATCTAATACATAAATGGTGCACAACTGGAAATCGGACTCTGAAAAGAAGTGGAAAAATAGAAGCTTATTTCATAGGAATTTACCTCAAACAGGCAAGAACTTTAGAGAACGTTTATCTTTCTCCTTAAGGCAAGGCAAGCCTCAGCTCCAAAACTGTAAGCAGGCCAAAGACCCACTACACAGATCTGTGAGCCTTTATAATGGGAAGAAAAACACTTTCAATTAAGCTTGAACAAGTTCTCCAGTTATCTTTTTAAGTTCTGTTATCACATAATGTGCCATACGGCATGTAATTACACATTAGGGAATATTTCTAAAGGCACAGATGACTGCTAGAAAACAGGCATGCGGGTTTCTGTGACTTCATGAAGAGTGTGAACTTAAATCTATCAACTGCAGCACAGTAATTTCTTCGGTGTATGGCTGTAAGCGAACAGTAGCTGACGGGTTAGCGGCTTGTTGGTGTCTCCTTACCCTGGGGGACTCTTTGCCTTGGAGCGTTCCCCTGTGAGGACCATGGATGTGGTGTATTTTCTTTAGTCCGAGCCATGACATAGGCCGCTGAAATGCCTGACTCCAGCAAGAGTTGTTCTATTAATGCTGTCCCTGTCAAACACGCCTCTGTTTTGGTAATTAGTCTGGCATAACAGACTGTGCACATCTTAAAAGCCAGCATATTTTGACTCTTGGTTCTGACATGAGGCAATCTCTGTAAATCAGCTCTTTTGGTAGACTCCTCTATTGTTGAATGCTAGCAGTGGTAGAAGCAGTTTGCTGTGCTTGTGTTTATTTTGGGCTCTCCGCCTTTCCTCAGCAGCCACGAGCAGTCAAACCCTTTCTTTTATTTGTTGTGAGAGATTGGAGGCCTAAAGCTATAGTTTTGTGCAGCATCAGGAAGTTCTTCTGCATGAGGTACAAGGAGCGTGAATAATCTTTCTGGCATGTGCTCCAGCCGTGGTAGCGGCTCTGTGCTGCACCAGAGAGGGTCTCAGCCTGCCGCTGCCGGCACCAGCCCCAGGGGCAAAATCCCAACTTAACAGTGCTTGTAGGGCCCCCCCTTACAAAGGTTATTTCCTCTTCCACCCTTACCTGAAGAAAGGCAGCAAAAGTCTTCTAAGATATTTTGAAAAATACTTTGGAAACAAGCCCCGTAGAATGAGTCACGGCAATCAAAGCCTGTTAATTAATTGGCCAAAGTGGTGGGGGGAGGCAGTTCCTATTGTAAGGCTGATTTTCACATTGGGCACATGGATGAGGGGGGGGACTGACACAGAAAGGCCGTGGGGAGTGCTTAGAGGGCTTTAAGCCATTCTGAAGTAAAACTGAGAGATGCTAACCATGTCAGGGGTAATGAGCAATGCAGATGTTGGCTTCTCTATGAAAGCCTTGCTCTCAAACTTGCAAAATTCAGTCTGGGGCCAGTTGTTGGGGAAAGAATATTTTTGCTTTCCTGTGGCCAGTACCCATTCCACTGACAGCACTGTCGTACAGGCAGTACAGTTTCTCCAAGGAAGAAAATGGGGAGTCCTTAGAGAGTGTTGTGCTTAAATTATGTCACTAATTATTAGCATCTCAAAAAAAATCTCACAACTGTCGACCACCATACCTTCTACCACTACTTCTGCTGAAGGCCCCACCACAGTTGGCACTGTGCAATGAAGTGGGGTTTGCTGGGAAGAATTTGGCCTGCAAGTCCTTGAAAGTGGCCACTACCACCTTGAAAGGAAGTAGTGGGGACTACTTCTTTCCTTCCCTTTTCATCTGTGTCCAGCTGTAGTATCACTGAAAGGAAAAAATGGCATCTGTAATAAGACAATTAGTGGTAAATATGCCTCATAACATAAAATCCTACTTCAAAACTATATGTTTGTAGCAGGGTACATGTGGGCAATGTAGGGATGCACAGGCTGAAGGGCTTTGATGAGCACTGCCAGAGCCAGCAGAGGCTCATCTTTGAGAACCAGTAACACAATGAGAAATAGAAGATGAATGCTTTTCTGGTTAGCACATTTCCCTGGGGAAACATAGTGCTTTGAGGTGTAAATCTGATTTTCAAGTTTTGTGCTGTAGAGTTAGGGGTTTTTTTTGTTTAAAATTATGGTCTTCATTCCTGGACAAGGTTAATGAAGTCTTGATGGGGCAATCTCACTGGCCAAATAGCTTTTCTGGTGTGATGAGGCAAAACAAAGAAATAGTGAACAATGATAGCAAGATGATTGCCAGCTTTGGGGTCAGCAATGGTGAGGTCTGTTAGGATTAACTCCTGTTGGGTGGCAGATCAGAGATCCTTTTGCAAGAAGCCTGAAGGAAAATACAGCTTTTCCTTCACACAACTGCCTTTACTTTTGCCTTCACTAGGCGTCTCTGCAATAGCCCTCAGGCTTTAGGTGAATGCATTCAGGTGGTTAGCTTTCCAAAAATGTAGTGTATATAAAGAATGCATCGCTTCGGTGAACTCGGACTCACCAGCTGAACACGCTTGTATACCAGTGCTAATAGAACAGCATGATCTGTTAATAGAAGAGGAAGATTGGGAGATGTTTTCTTTCTCCTTATGGGTAAGATCTCCACCTAATCAACAGCTGTAAGACTTGCAAATTTTCAGAGCCTTCTGGCTTAGATACTTGGGATATAACATCACTTTAAAAATATTAGTCTCTGGTTCAGTGCATACTAAACGGGTTACATCTAAAAGACTTCCATCTGGGGAAGAAGGGAAGCAATGTACCATTAATAACCCAGCTGCAAACCTCAAATTCTCTGTCCCATACATATACCCAAAAAGGCAGAGAACAGAAATTTGAGTGCATCTGTAAGTAATAAAATGTTTCCTTCCATATGTCAGTTACTTATTGCTCTTCCGTCTGAGTTTCAAACAGCCACAACAGCCATGATAGACATTACTTCTTCAGTCTTCCTCACACCAGCTTTCTCAGCTTCGTCCACATGGCAGAAAAGTCTTGCTCCTAAATCATCCCCACATGATAGGAGGGACTGACTGTAATAGCAGCACTGGAAAAGGGAATGGCTATTACAGGGCACTCTGTAATAGCCCTCCTATTTTCTAAAGATTGTTTTCAATTTTTTGCCATTTGTAATTTTGATGAATGATTTATGCCTTTTGTGAGATGACGAGTCAGAAAAAGCATATATGTGTGTGTGTGTCCTGGATAGTCTAAATTTATTAAATTAAAAATAATTTAAAATGTAAGACTTGGGAAAATGGACTTTGAAATTTCAAATTCAATATATAGCTGGTATGGGAATATCTTTTATCTGCTTACTTAATGGGTGCTAATCTACACTACATCCATGAGATTTAGATTTATGCCAGTGTAGTCAATAACCAGACAGGAATCAGTGATTATTGGCATGTAGCATGTGAAGTATTTAGGTCACAGGATTCTGCAGCATTATATTCTTGGAATAAAAACGTAAGTGGGATAACAATGATGGACGAGATGAGAATGCAATCTCTGTCAAGAGGTAATGAGCAGTTTTTGTGGCTTCAGGGCCAGATTAAAGGACCAATAACAGAGACATCCTTGCCTGGTGTTCCTGCCGTTTTAATAGACCTGGAAATAAGGCTGTTTCATAAAAGCGACACGAGGGCCCTCATTTCAGTTGTTAACCATACGAAATAGTCCCTTAAATATTTGGCCTTTTAAGAGCTACAAATAGATTTATGGACTTAGGAGGAAAAAGAAAAAAGTTTGCTAATTCTAAGGATATTGAAGTGCTAGTACAGACCTTTCTCTGTCGAAGCCTACTGAAAACAAAGTTGTTTTTCCAACTTATCTTTTGTGAAAACCCTGGAAATAGTCCATGGTCCCCCATGGATTCCCAGCTGACAAGTGAGAAAACATTTCTAGAGCAAATATTAAATCAGATTTATTTTTACATAGCATAAAATTGCAAAGCATGGCTTCAGTGCTTGATATTCACTTAATCACCATGAAGTATTCTTTTATTTTCATTAACTGTCTCTCATTTTCCTGAGCTTAATCTTCCCAGAATTCTTTTTAATGGCTGTGCATTTTTTATTAACTGTTGGGCTCTTATTTCAATTCTTAAGTAAAGGCAGTTTTTATTCTAAGTGACCTAAGGCAGCTACGTGCTTCTGAACAACTGGGAAAGGAGATGCAGGCTCTGGGTGTAGAAAGGGTGCCCCTAACCCAAGTCTACTAGCCAGCTTGCAAAGGGAGCTTCTCTGGGGACACTGCAATGCATTTATCTGTGCAAATGCCTGGGGATTTTTAAACTAGAGTATGCTTCTTTGTGCTTTTGGTTTGAGAAGGTGCTTGTGTCCTGCCCAAGTTCCACTAGATGAGAATCATTCATACTGGAAATGGGCTGAAGCAAGGAGCTCTGGCCAAAGAAGCTGCAGAGTGTCTTCCTCAGATGGAGCTTGATGTCTGATCTGAATGCACTTGGGGTTCACTGTACCATATATTTCTCCCTATAGTAAATATTGTATTGGATCTGTAAGATTGTAGGGAACAGTTTTCCCATTCTGATGGATTTGTGCCATCCATAACACTAGATATTAAATAATGTTTCACATTGTATCCTTTGCATCCCCAGATTAAAATACAATGGATGCTCAAATTGGTGCTGAAAACTACACAGACTTTTCTTCCATTGCTGTTCCTCTGTTTTCAGCTGGTTTAAATATTGAGAACATCTCAGCATAGCTAGAAATGAAAGCTTTTGGCTGCTGAAAAGCCATAATTCATTGAAAGAAAGGGAGTGAATATGGTGGTGGGGAGCCTGGCTGACCAGGCACTTGCAGCTTGGGCTGGATTGGGTTAGCTGCTCAGCTGTCTTACAAGGCATGAATCTTTAGAAGAACTGTCAGGGATCATTTCTGTCTTCCCTTGATTCCTGTAAGGCTGGAAAGAGCAAGAAAATGGGATTGTTTTGGAGGGAGGATGGTGTTTTGGGGTTTTGTTCAGTTTTTTGATTACTACTAAGTTTTCTTCTGACATAGAATTGGGAAATGGCCTAGGGAATGAATTGATTGGTAAGTTCATATTTTAATTCAGTGCTAAAAGTTCTGGGCGTGGATGTGTGATGCTTCTGTTCTCACGCAGACAGGTTTTCATTCACTAACGGTTGCAAACTCAGGCAGTTTCTCAGCTGTTGCCAAATGCTATTGGCAATTTCCATTGTTAGGAAATTTCTCTAGGTAGGTCTTTGAATTTTTTTCCCAGCTTGGCTTTGGGGAACATTTACTGCCTCTTATCTCTTTTGAATACTGTATGCCTTTTCTACATTCATGGTCAACCACCTGCATTTCCTTTCAAATATGTTCTGTTTTTTCCTGCCTGATATTGAGGACTGGGTTGTTTTGTACCACAATTGTGGCTGAAAGTAAAATGGGGCGAAGTGGCTTGGTCCATTGTGGCAGCCTGATCAACAGCAGGATATTTGACAGGGAGTTGTTTTCCTATACGGAAACAGTCTCAGCTGCGTCTTAATTACAATACCACATATACACCTACTAAGCCACTTCAGGCTTTCCTTTGGAGACATCTCTTAAAGGAATTAAGTCATTTGATGGTGACCAGACATCGTCTTGAATTTCTGCTTTGGACTGCAGCCAGTTCCAGGCAGACTGTGTGAACTAGCAGCAGCAGATGAGAGCAGGCCCTTTGNTTTTTTTTTTTTTTCCTCCTACACATCCCACAGGTAAAAGCTACCATAGCAAAAGTAGACTTTGACCAAGTATAGAGTCATGTTGGTTTCCTTTTCCTCTATAGAGGAAAAAACAGGCAATACTATTTTAGTTCAGAGCGGTACAGAAAAGTGTAAGGCACCCCCAGTGCAGACGTCTTTTACCCTGAAATACTCTAATAATTGGGATAGCCTTCTGCTTTCCATGAAGAATAATTTTTTTTTTAATTTTCGGTCAAAGTGAAGTTGCACTAAGCTGTGCAGAAGCTTAGAAGCTTGGAACATGAATCAGTTGCCAAAAGCCTCCTGAAAAAGTCTTCAACAATGTTCTTTAGACCTCTGAGAAAAAAAATTATCTCAGAAAATCAGATGTGGGTCTTTGCATACAGGAGTTACCCCTTCACAGTTTGGTACCCCTTTAGGAAAGCTACAGTGAATGTTGGCTAGAATAAAATGGGCAATCAATTCCATGCAGTAAAAAGTAAGGTGGAAACCCTTGCAGGGGGTTGGGCAGCAGGGGTGGGTAATTATATGATATAAAGAAAAGACTCGGTTTGGTATAGTATTGCTTTTTGACTTAAAACTCTATTTGCAACTTTCATACTTTTTTCAACAAGACATGGCAAATGGATGTTCACAGAATCACTGGTAAAAGTAATAATAGTAATAGTGGCAAGTACCTTCTCAGTCATCAAGGATACATGGCTCCCATAAGGAAGTTTATGCTCCATTGAGAAAGCTCAAGCTGCTGTGGAGGAAGACAATTTCTACTCTTTCAAAGCCTGAATTGTCAATCTAAAAGGATGGCTGATACCTTGTTCTATTTTCAGCTCATTTTAGCAAAATCACAGAACGATATGGGGTTGGAAGGGAGATCATCTAGTCCAACACCCCACCCCCACCAAAGCAGGTCCACCTAGAGCAGGTTGCACAGAAACGTGTCTAGATGAGTTTTGAATGTATCTAGAGACAGAGACTCCACCACCTCTCTGGGCAGCCTGTTCCAGTGCTCTGCCACCCTCAAAATGAAGAAGTTCCTCCCCATGTTTAGGTGGAACTTCTTGTGTTCAAATTTTTGCTCATTTCCTATTGTTCTGTCACTGGGCACCACTGAAAATAGACTGGCCCCATCCTCATTTTTTAGTGGGGAAATACTTGCAGACATAAAAAAGTGGTGAAAGTCAAAAGAAGCCTACTTTTTAGACTGTTAAAGCTACAGCTAAATTTTAAAGAGAGATGTGTTCATTTAGGAGCATCTTGCCTAACCAGCATTTTGGAGATGTGCTGTCTGATCTGGCTGGAAATGTCATAATCCTTAATCACCAGGAGAATCTTGGAAACATTTGTATTCTGTAGTCCCAGTTGTTCTAATTTATACAGAGTTCTGTGAGTTTTGGCTCGGTGTACATCTGAGGTGGTTTTTGATCTGTGCTCTTTTTCCTTCCCATTTGAGATCAAATGACAGTCTTCATGTGACAGCGTATAGATTTATGTATTAGAGATGTTGACAGAGGGCTTCAATCCTGGGATTTGCTTCTTTCAGTTACAGAAGCTCTGGAGAGTATATAGTAAATCCTATTTATTCATTCATGCATTTAATGAGATGAAATGTTATTTGAAGGGGGCTTGCTTCCTATAGATTGTGTGGTTTCTTAGTTTTCATTGTGTGATCTTGGAAATTTTTTATGCTATAATTTTACAGATATCTTTAATGTCTTATATGAATGAGTTGCATAAACTGAAAGTATAAACAGTTCAAGGTGCCATCCTCAACTTTGGAAGTAGGAGTGAAGATTAAGAGGCTACTATGCTGGAGAACTGTTATCTTTTTAACCATTCCCTCTTATCTCTTTTCCAGAGAGCAGATTTGACCTCTGATAAAGATTTATACCTTGACAACAGCTCTGTTGAAGAAGCATCAGGCGTCTATCCAATTGATGATGATGATTATTCTTCTGGGTCAGGTTCAGGTGAGACAACATGTCACAATTTTATTTTTAAAAGTGTAAGAAGTAATGCAATTATTTGAGGAAAAGCTGTGCAGTTTTCCTTTATAAGCTGGAGATGATACCTCTAGCGAGTACCGTGAGTGCTTGGCTCTCTGTTTACAGAGCACTGGGCATCCCTGCGGGCTGAGTTTTAAATATTAACTTTCTGCTCTTTCCTCTTACTCCTTGGTTGCATCATTTCACTGTAGTATTTTCTCTCTTCTGTCCCTCTGGTTTTTGTGTAGGTCTCTGGAGTTTAGAAATAAGGATTACAGAAGGCTTAGTTCTCCCATAGCATAATCCTTATTTAGTAGTCTGTAAGAAAACATGGCAGCAGCAAACTTGTTTTCTCTTATATGCCTTCAAGTTGACATAAACATGGTATCTACTTCTCTTTTGTTGTTGTTCTTTTAAATTTGGAACTCTAGATACTGCCAAAGCCAAGACAGTTTTCTCTGAGGTAATTACATCCTTATAGTGAATAAAGAAATTTATAAACATAACTTACTAAGTTTTCAGACTTAAACACTCATTAGAGGCATGTAGATAGCTCATCATTTTTCAAAAAACTGTCAGTGAAATGTCATTAGCCATTTCTCTTAGCCTCTTTGTGGAGTGTCTTCTAGACTAGCTGAGAGGCTCCAACCATTAAAAGTTAAGTGAGAGATTTGATGGTAGTTCTGGAAGAGAAATTTCTTTATTCTTGTGAGTATTTGCTGAGTTATTGTGGTAATCTCATTTCTTTTTCAAGTGTGTTACTTGTTTGTTATTGCACTTTTTGTAATCTGTCTTTTGATGTTTGTATATACTTGTGAATTTTTAAAGGGTGAGCCCTTCTTGTGGAACCTTGTCTTTGTTATCTTGTAAGCCACAGCTGAGATTTTTCACACTTTTTTGTTTTTCCTTTCTTCTGGAAGTTCAAAGATACATTAAAATTAAGTCTGCAGAGGATTGTGTTGCCAGGTGAATCCAGGCCTATAGGTCACTGGCACCTGGGTAATACCCTGCATGTCAGAGACTTAATTGGACATCCCTGCTGCAGACTTTTTTGAGGGGAAACTTAGCATTTTATTTGTAAAAAAAAAAAAAAAAAAATTAAAAAAAAAAAAAAAAAATTAACAAGTCAGTGATTTCATCCAGTTATGACTTCAGATGCTGGTGACTGTACACTTCAGGAAGATAGGTTGACAATAAATAGAGGTACAAAGAATGGCCTGTTTTGGGTTTATTTAATCTCTTTCCGTGGAGATAGGCTATTTCTAATAAGGATGACTCAAAATGCAGCCCTGCTGTTGAAGTGGAAAAGGCTATAGAAAAGTTGGCTTCGGATTTTATTAACCCACCTCAGTGGTAAAGGTGGAACCAGGACAGAAAGTACCCTGGACATCAACAATAACACCTTGGCTTTCTCTTCTCTCTTTTCCTGTGTTCAGCCTTGAACCATGGGTGGAAGATGGAGTACATAACACACATTCATGCTATCTACATCTCGCAATCTCTTGCTTTTCTACAAGAAAGCAGGAAAAGCATCACTGTAGACTGAGACTAGCTGGATGGCACTCCGGAGAGCTCATGTGACAGTATCAAAATCTAATTCCTTTGAACAAAGAAAGAAGATTGAGTTCAAATAATCTTTTAAGCAGTCTGTGAGCCCAGTTTTATTCACTTAAGAAAAAAACCTCAAGGGAAGCAAATTAGTATCCTCTTCTCCCTGCTCACCCTATACTTCTGTCTCCATTTTATGAAGTAGAAAGTGTGCTGCAGATGTACCAACGATCAATTTTCTTCACATTATGTTGAATAAGTCTCTCTTCAATTATTGCTCAGTGATGTAGTGTTCCTAGCAGGAAGAGCTTTCCCACTTAAGAGTGGTTTTCTTTCTATGTAATTCCACTCCAGGCAAACAGATCCAAGATGACAACATGCTGACTCCTTTCTTTGGTATGAAAATTGTTAGCTGCCACCAGGCCTATGGAGATAAACAGGAATTGTCAGCACCACTGTTAATGCCCTTGCAGGTCTGCAAACAGCATTAACATGGACAAATGTCACTGTAAGCATGAGACATTTCAAACTCGAAATAGGCTCAGGGCTTTTTCTAAGGAGAAAATAGCCTTTGTATACATTCAGCTACTGAGGTTCATCTGCCCAAACATTCAGTATGAATCCTTCGATCAACAGTTTCTGAAGGGTCATGCCAGCTTCCTTATTGTCCTGTATCAACATCAGAAAGTCCATAGTGAATTCATTAGTTTGTTGTTTTCTTCATGCAGTCTCCCATCTCTGAGGAGATGCCTCAGTCTGTCATCACTCTCCTTAGGTGTTTGTATATTACATAATAAATGAGTAAAAATAAGTTTTCCTGCCTATATACAACTTGAAATACTTTTATAATGTACTGCATTTGGGTCACAACAACCCCATGCAATGCTACAGGCTAGTGGCTGGAGAGCTGCCTGGTGGAAAAGGACTTGGGCATGTTGGTTGACTGTAGGCTGGACATGAGCCAGCAGTGCCCAGGTGGCCAAGAAAGCCAGCAGTGCCCAGGTGGCCAAGAAAGCCAGCAGCGTCCTGGCCTGTATCAGGAACAGTGTGGTGAGCAGGACTTGGGAGGTGATCATCCCCCTGTACTCAGCACTGGTGAGGCTTCACCTCAAGTACTGTGTACACTTTGGGGCCCTTTACCACAAAAAAGACACTGAGGATTTGGAGTGGGTCTAGAGAAGGGCAATGAAGCTGGTGAGGGTCTAAAAAATAGGTCTTATGACAAGAAGCTGAGGGAGCTGGAGTTGTTCAGCCTAGAGGAAAGGAGGCTGAGGGGAGACTGTAGAGGAGCAAGAGTTCTCTTCTCCCGAGTCACAGGTGATAGGACAAGAGGAAACGAGTTCAAGTTGCACCAGGGGAGGTTCAGGTTGGATATGAGGAAGAATTTTTACATTGAAAGGGTTATTAAGCATTGGAATCGGCTGCCCGGGGAAGTAGTTGAAGCACCATCCCTGGAGGCATTCAAAAGACAGGTTGACATAGTGCTCAGTGACATGGTTGAGTGATGGGGCTTTATTATCGGAGTTAGGTTGATGGTTGGACTTGATCTTAAAGGTTCCTTCTAACCTAGACAATTCCATGATTCTAACTACTGTTCATTTTTCCTCTAGCATAAAAGATTGTAACTGAGCCCTGGTTTTGTGGGTACCTGAAAGTAACTGCTAAACAGCATGACTACCCTTATGCTAAGGAAAGCCACCATCTCTATTAGATTTATCTATATGTTCTTTGGAAAACTGATTCTTGTGTCTTATTACTCCTTGTGACTTGTTACACCTGGTAGACAAGTCTATGCAATATATATCAGAATCTGATGCAGATTTCCCTTCCCCTCTATCTCTTTCCCAACCTAGTATTTCTCAGCAGCTTGAGTTGAGAATGTTAGCTCAGGATAAACTAGGTCTAGACCAATGTTGTGACTGGGGGCTGGTCTTGAAGGAAGGTTATGGTAGTGGGGTTGGAGCTTTTCCAAGAAACACAAGAGCAGATCTGCTTTGGTTCTTGACCTAATGGGAAGTTACACTCCAAGACCAGAAAGCAGTTTAGGAGTCCAGTCTTGTGTGGCGTGGGTCTGGGTGATGGGCGATGGCGTGGCCTTGGGACCATGGCTCTAGGCTGGGGAGGCACAGGCGCTCTCCCAGGTGCTGAACAGGAGCTGGCACAGGGACCATGGCCGGTGCTGGGTGCTCCTGGCCCCGATGGCAGTGTGCCCAGCAGGCACTCCAGGTGGGGCAAGAAGCCTCTCCTGATGTGCTTCCCCTCCTCTGCTGCAGGCAATATACAGCATGTATTAGTCATTTTTCTACCTTCTGTGGCCCCACTGGTGTGTGCCTTGAAGATTGATGTGGAGCAAGAGATTCTTCTTTCCCCCTGCTGCACTGAGCATGCTTTGTGACATTGACTGCCTGGTTTTCCAGGTCCTTTTAGCATAAAAACCTACCATGATACTGTTTTAAAGTGAATTTTTGTTGTGCTTGACAATCTTAAATATACGTCAGTATAGTTAGGACTCTTCCTTTTATTTTCTTCAAGTTACGTGGGGTATTTTTCCCCTCCTCAGGTGAGAATTACTAGAGACACAGCATCCTTCCAGTGTCCCGATTTATTTCAGCTGCAGTTCCCTGATAGGGCAAGTAGTATTGTGTTTATAGGGTCATCTCTCGTTTTCTAATGCTGTGTTGATTAAGGGTTGCGTTGGGGGCTTTTCATGTGAATGAGGGTGAGGTAAGCTGGCTAAAAATATGTCATTCTGGTATGTACCACATTGATGATAGAGATAGATGGTGTGAAAGAAATGGTGGGTATGTGTGTGCCCACTTTACGATGAGTTTGCTTGTGGTGTTACTACTTCCAGAGTGCGATGTGCAACAGCAAGCAAACATGACCCCACAAGATAGATTGAAGTAATTAGATTTGTTTGTTAGGAAAAGTTAATCACTGGCTGCTTTGCAAGTAAGAGTGATAACTACTGTGGGCTTTTTGTAGTGTATAATGATTTAAGCTGTCACAGTCTTGATTTCCTAACAAGTTTCCTCAAGCACCAGCAGTGTGAAAGAGTATTTGCCTTCCTGTCATCCAAGGGGCAGCTAACAAGCACATCACTAAGGGATATATTACATATTTCCAATACTACAGCACATTTTAGGCTATTGTGAAGGTAGTGGTTGTCCTGAAAAGGTTGCAGTGGATAAAAGTTGGTGTGTGGTGGTCAAGAGCTCTCAGCCCTTTACCAGAGATGGCTATGGGGTCAATTACTGTGGGGTTTCTGTGGTGCCCTCACTAACAGGGCAGTATATGCTTGTAAAGGGACTCAAGGCAGGTAATACCCAGCACTGTCACCCAAGCTGGCCATGTCCAGAAACCTAAAGAGACCATGTTATTTTCAAGGACAAAGTTAAGCTATCGTACTCCAGCCATTTCACAATATCCCTTCTAACAACCTAGTTGGAAGTTCTTTGTGACACTCTGTAGGTTTTTCCTGTCCAATTATTTTTGGCTTCGAGAATGGGGTAGGGGTAGTTTTTCTTGGGTGGGGGTTCTTTTCCCTTTTAGGGAACATGATACTGTGTAAAATGCTATTGCTATGTACTAGGGAACATTATAGAGGTTTCTTGATCACTCAATCCTATTTATTGGTAATTCTGAGAATATTACTGGTGGTTTAGCAAGAGAAACGCATTGCCCTTGTTTAGACCTACTCTGTGCCAAGCTGTCTAGATAAAAACTAATTAGAAAGCCGGAACCACGGGGATGTGTATGAGCGGGTACCTGAGTCTGGCCTAAACAATAGCTACCGTGATGTTTTGGGGGGAGGGTCAGGATTCCCCTGAGACTCCTGAGGCTGTTTGGAAGAGCAGTTGGATACCTTTGGTACAAATCTAGTGACTAGTCCAGGGGTTAGATTAGTCGTTTGTTGAGAGACTGGAGATTTGCATCCTCTATAGCCAGAGAGGTTCAGACCTGTAACGCTCACTATTTTATCTGGCAGATGCAACTATTTCTTGAAGTGCAGGTGGCATTTAAGGATTTGGAAGAGCAGTTCTGATTAAATGGGACTTACCATTTCATAAAAAGAAGAAAATAAAGTTCTGTACTCTCAAAGGGTGTTCTATCAAATATCTAATCTGATCATCAATTTTAATTTCCTTGACTCTGAAAGTCTTGTGTAATTTGGAGGAACTTTGGAAGGTAAAGCAGTCTGAGCTCTCCATCGGGCCCTTATTTTTCAAAGAAGTATCTTGAGGCAAAGCCAGAAAAATTTTCCTGTTGGATGCCTTTCCTCACCTCTTTTTTAAAGCAGGATATTGGGGTTTTGATCTTTGAGTAGCATTTCAGGAAAATACCTCATTCTTGTTGTGAGGTCTGTATTCTGGAGGTTGCACTGTAATTTTGGTATCTCTAAAGGTTTTTCCAGTATTATTTTGTGCTGGTAGCTTTAATGTAGTATTGTTTTTAATTATTCCAAGTCTTCTTTTCCACAGTACAGAAATTGCTTTAGTTATTGTCTTGTTAATGTCCTGTCTTTCAATGCCTAATGTATATAACTGTGGATTGTGAGTTCAAAATTTGGTTACTGTGGTCATATTTTCTAGTTGTTTTCTTTCTCTACAAAAATAAGATAAAAAGTCCATTTGGAATAAGTGAGTTACACTATTCTGTTGTAAGAGAATATATTTTTATTTATTAGGAATTATTATGCACATTTGCTGGATTTATTACCCAATAGTTACTTGGGTTACTAATGTCTGTAATGAGCAGAACACATTGAGATTCCTAAGGAGTAGTCCAAGAATACATTAATTCTTTTCCTTTTTCAGGCTTTGCAAGAATTTAGTCTCCTGTCTGTATCTTCTTCCTTCCAGTATCATTAAAGGATATGTATTAGACACGTCCATTATCTTATTATTCTAAAGGAGCTTTCATACTCCAGCAGGGCTTTGAATGTGGAGGAAATTAAATTTAAGGTCTGTTAGGGAGTTTTATGTCCTCTCACTTTTTATTTCAAAATAAAAAGGCTTTTGAATTATGTGGAGTTTAAAAAAATTTGAATTCCTAGTGACTGAAAGTAATAGCAGCCTTCCTGTAGATAGAAAATACTTGGGGTTTTGTGTTTGAGGCTTTAACAGATTTGCTGTACAGGAGAGATTTTGCTGTTGAAGCAGCATGTTACAGGGAAAAACTGTTCACCTCATGTGGTTTGAGTCAAGTCAGGATAAAGAAGTTTATTGATTTATCTGGTATTTGAATATTCAATATTTTAAATACTGATTTATTTATGCTATGCAATTAACTGGCAATCATTGAACTATACTTTTGGGCTTAGTATCAGCAATACAACAGATAACCACAGTACCAGCCACCTAGGAAATGGTAACATGCAACTACGGATTTCCAACCCCCTCTTCTATAACTGATCCCAGCGTGTGCCACAGGCAGACACAGATTGGTGTTCACCCCCAATTTTCTGGTTGTTGCTTAATCCAGCTGATGGGCCCCTCTTCCTCTCTCATGGGATCATCTAGGGCAAATATTCCCCTGACAGTTTGGGTCATGCTGCATCTTTATATTAGCAGGCATTGTCATCTAGGCCATTTGCCTAGGGAGAGAGGTGCAAGCACCCTGAGCTTGGTGTCATCATAAATAATGTAACTGTCCTGGAAGAATTGCCCAGGTCAATGAAATGTCACCTTTTTTTGTCTCCAGGTGCTGAAGAAGATGAGGATAGTGCCGTGATAACAACATCCAGAACACTTCTAAAGTTGCCAACAACTAGTGATGCATCTAGGGCTGAGACCACTACAGTGAAAATGCAGACCAAGATGCCTGCACAAACAAAGGTGCGTGGCTGGAGAGCAATGCTGTTTACAGTGGTTCCACTGTACCCCATTTATGGCTTGATGTTACCTTTGTTTGATTTATATGGATTAAAAAGCCCTTACAAATTTTACTTCATGCTGCTGCAGCCTGTTAATTGAATACAGAGCTGCTCGGTTTCATTCCTGCTAGAAAGTCTACATAAGGATGTCTGGATTTCACATGAAAGAAATGTAACCTACAAAAAACAGTATCTCTGTTTGAATTTGCCTTTGAATTCAAGCTGTACCTTTTTTACATCTCTGAGTTATTAAAAAATTCTGCATGAAACTTCCCATCTCAGAGGAGAATGTTGTGTGTTTTGGCTGTAGTTCGAACACTTGCCAGGTTCTATTTACTATTTCAGTATTGCCTTCTACCACCATAGGCAATATTGCCTAAGTTAACCTCAAAGGTGTTCTGAATACAACATACTTGATGTGTTAATTTTAGCATGGCTATTTCATTCAGAGGCTGTTGTTGTGATAAACAGAGGCAATATTTAACAGCTGTTTGCTAAAGGTGCTTTGAGGGGTTTCAAACTTGGGGATAGTGTTTTTCATTCCAACATCATGACGACAAAGAGATCCAGTTACAATGTCTAGCATGGCTTTCTGTGGTCAAAAAGCTTTCAGTGTGTTGTGTTTGTGGGTATGGTGGAGTACATGTGTGGAGCCACATCTTCGTGGCTGCCCGTGACAGACAGTGACTGTGCTGACTTAGCGCACCCTGTCTCTGAGCACTGCTCTCTTTCCCATTTTGTGCCACAGTCACCTGAAGAAATCGATAAAGAAGAAAGGCCCGAGATAGATGCCAAGAAAAAGAGTGATGAGCCAGGGGATGACACCGATGTGTTCACCGAAAAGCATTCAGAAAACCTCTTCCAGAGAACAGAAGTTCTGGCAGGTGAGGCATTGTTTGCCAAAGTCTATCTCCCGAGAAACACCACAGAAAACAGAGCAGGGGTCCATGTAAAATAATGCAAACTTAGTATTTCTGGTTTTTCGGTAGATTCTTAAAGACATTCTTAGGGGGTACCCAGTGGTTGATTTGATGAGAATGATATGGGCGTCTTCTGGGGTTACTTAATAATGAAGTCTTGCTAATTGCATTGACACCTGCAAGTTGAATACTGCCTGCTGAATAGCTGGATATTCCGCAGCTCAGAAAGGGAGTTGCAGTTGGGATTGATGCTTGCAGTGCAGAAATGTATTTCTCACTCACATTCCCAAGAGCACATTGCTGTCTGGTCCATCTAGTGCAGATGGCCACTGCCTGGGAGGAGCTCATGTCAGTGATGAGTGGATGGAAAGGAATGGGTGGATGGAGAAGGATGGGTGAGTCCTTAGAGTACAGAGGGTCCATTTCCATGCATTAACCTAGGGAGGCACAAGTTGGCTACCAATGTTTTCACTACATGTGAGGGGGTTTTGGTATAAGAACAGTGTTTACAGGTACGCTTTTTTCCCCCATGTTCTCAGAGGGGGTGTTGGGAGCCATGAAAGTCATACAGTTTTGGACCACATCTTTCTATGCACATCAAAATGTGGAATAGCCATAATATGCACATTAGTGGAAGACTGGGTTTGCTCTTGAAGTCTAGTTAGAGTTGATACTTTCTACACACTTGCAAGGGCATGATGAATGTAGTGACTCTGTTCCTGCAGCTCTATGAAATGTTCTCATTGAAAGGAAATTAATTTCAGTCTAGAGTCAGAATGAAAATTGATGGAGAAAAGGGAAAACCTATTTCTTAACGAGTTAACAAAACTATTTCTTAACTACGGAAAACCTATTTCTTAACTATGTAACAAAATAGTTCTTAAGGCTGAAAATATTAACAGTTGAAAAATGAGTTTGAAAAAAGTTATATATTATTATATATGAAGACAACTTTATGCTCTGTCAGTATGGGTGGCTTTCTTAATTGAGGTTTTGGAAAATTCTAGTAACTTTTTTAGAACTGTGAGTTGGAGGCTGGTTCACTTGTAGATGGAATGTCCTTTTAAGTGATTGCCTTATAAACACAAACAGGCTTTCTGATAATATATTTCAGGATACTAATAATCAGGACAGTTGCAAAATGGAAGCCTTTTCCTGTGATTTGAAAAGAATCGCAAACTCTTTGTGTGAGATGAATAGGAAAAATGGTGCTAAACTTGTTTTTCCGACATGTTGTGAATCTCTTGTTTCTTTGATTTCAGCTGTTATTGCTGGCGGAGTTATTGGTTTTCTTTTCGCAATCTTCCTTATCCTGCTGCTGGTATATCGCATGAGAAAGAAGGATGAAGGCAGTTACGACCTTGGTGAACGTAAACCATCCTGTGCTGCCTATCAAAAGGCACCTACTAAGGAGTTTTATGCATAAAATTCCTATTTAGTGTCTCTATTTATGAGATCACTGAACTTTTTTAAATAAAGCTTTTGCATAGAATAATGAAGATCTTTTTTTTTTTTCATTAAAGAGCCATTATGGCACCTTTATGATAAAATCCCATTGTATTTAAAACTTTTCATGTATTCCTTTAAAAATGTAAAAATTAAAACTTAACATTTGCAGTGTTCTGTGAATAACAGTGGCAAAGCATTATTTTATAAAACCATTGATGTTCACTGAATCATTTTTAAATCTTTATGCATAAATATAAAATAATGAAAATGATTGTTTTATCCTATGGTTCAATGAAAGTTGTTTAATTTTTGTCGGCATGTCTCAGATTGATCTTACAATTTAGTTTTTATTTCATTAATTTATCTGTTTCCAAAAATGCCTTTTTGTAGTTGTCATGGTGCAATTTGTCTTCAGATAATTCAGATAACAGTAACTTTCAGTGTAAATGTAATTTTTCAGCTGTGTAAACTTTAACCTCCACTTTGTATAAATTTAAGTGTCAGAATATCAATTTTACACTTTGCATTGTTTCTCAGCGTACCTGTAGCTTCAGTGAGATTTGTAACAGCAAATTAATGTGTAAAATTGGATTATTACTACAAACTGTATAGTCATATTCTTACTAAACAAATCTCCTGTAAGGAAGATTTGGAGTAAGCTACTGACAAACCTAAGCAAACCCAAAGACTCTAACAGTATTTTGAGAAGTTGCTGCAGATTTCTATGGCCACTGTATTTGTTAATTATTTGCAATTTGAAGGTACAAGTAGGGGTTTAAATTTTTGTTCTTTAAAAATGCATTTAAGTTGTAAACGTCTTTTAAAGCCTTTGAAGTGCCTATGATTATATGTAACTCGTCGCAGACTGGTGTTAATGAGTATATAACAGTAAAAGAAAATGTTGGTATTTTATAAGCACAGACAATAATAATGGTAACTTTTGTAGTCTTACATGGATAGACATAATTGTAATTTGGGAACATAAACACTACTGAATAAATCATGTGGCCTAATACTGAGAATTCCATTGTGATATACTTTTGTACGCTTTTCATTTTATGTCTACTTGCTTATGTTTTGATGTTACAGAGTACATCTAGTACATCTTAGAAATCCAGACCAAAAAAAATAAAAAGGCTGTTGATCAGGCTGATCCTTGGACCAGATCTATTGCTGAGAAAAATGGGAATGTTTAAGTCTTGCATCTGGTGTATGAGTTATGAGTCATTCAACCTTTCTGTTATATGTAATGGCAGTATTGACACAGACCTGTCCTTCCTGCAAATGTTGTTTTCCATACTGTAAAGTTCAAAGGAGTGCCTGTCATTTGTGTATATCGGTTTTTGATTTGTTGTTCTGGTTTGTTTTTCCCCCGGCCTTTTGGAGAATTTTGATTTATTCTGCTCAGATTCCAGCAGAAGAGTTGAGACAAGTGGAGTATCTTCATAAGAGAAGAAAGAAATATTCCGAGTAGAAGAGAAAAGGCTCTGTTGCCTAGACCACAGATAGGTGTTGGATAGAGGGGCACGTGGAGAAGACGACAGTCTGCCTCCTTATATTATGCTTTGTAACAGACAAATGGCTTCGTCTTCTGCTCTGTTAACCTCCTCATTTTTTATTTTTGAGATTTCCAAAATATAGGTGTTCAGGACATCAAGCTGAACTGCTTCTCAGAAATGGCAATGTATTGTAAATAAGATCTGGTAGCTCTTCAGATAAGAGTTGCTTAAGTTGTATTTGTTGCTGTCCCAAGTTCAGTGGTCATTTAGGAACACACGCTATCCTGTGCTAATATATTTAATATATTGCTTTTTAAATTACTTAAAATTACTGGCAAGTTTTTTCAAAGCCATACAAGTTCAACAAGTAAAAACAGGGTAAGAATTTAACAGGTATATCTTATTGTGCAATATCTAGTGAAATTCAATTAGTAAAATAACTGCTTGAAATAACTGTGCCAAGAAAAGAAAATTTCTGGCAAATGCTGTGCCACTGCTGTAAAATAAAGCATTTGTTAAAGTGCCAAAATAAAGTCTACCATGCCTAAACTAATACTTTATTTGTATAGTCTGACATCCAGTTTTTTGAAGTCCACTTTGCTTAAGGTAGCAGATCTGAATTTTTTTTAAGGGTGCAATGAATATCACTGTAAATATAGCTGCAAATATTAAACACCAGATAAATTGTCTCCTTCATAAGCAAATTATTATTAAGAAGCTGTTTTCTTTTTATTTATAAATGTTGGAGTCTGCCTGTATACCTAATGCACAGGACACTTTATGCAACCTAGACATCAGTTGTAACTATGCAGGCTACCAAATATGCTTGTTGGGTTCCTCCTGCATCTGCTTACAGGCAGAAGCAATGGTAAAGTTTCAGCTTTACTTCACCACTTGCCTTTTTTCCCCATTATCTGCTCTGTTGTACGTAGAAGAGGTTTAATGCTTCAGCTATGTACACAGACTTAAAGTAATGCATTCCTCCCACCCTCCCTAACAAAAACTTGAGACTTCTTTAACATGCAATAGGCACGAGAGTAGCATTTATCATTTTGGGATCTCTTTGCTGTTCTCTTTTCTGTGCCAAGCCGTACTATTAGGAAAAAAACTCACTATCGCCTCAATTGTAAACATGGGTTCATTTTTCATCAGTCTGAACACCAGGTTGATGCAGACACCCGGCTTCCAGCAACACTGCTCAGAAGAAATGGGCAACTGAATGCACATCTCTTATTCTGAGGCTTCCTAGCACAAGCTGGTCTCCGCTTTTGCTACCCTTTTTTTCTCCCCTTCCTGGATGTCTTTCTAGCCATACTCTGGCTACTCATGGATGTTGCTGGGCAGCTGGGACTCCCAGTGCCAGGCTGTGGATGCTGTGCCACATGCCTGCAGCTAGCAGTGGCATCTGTACCTCTGGGACAGCTTTTCCTAAAGACCCTTGGCTCTTCTCTGCTGGAGCTGCTGTAGCAGCTCTGAAATTCCTCAGCAACCTGATCCGGTGCCTCCTTGTGATTGATAGGCCCTAGTGTTTATCAAAATGTCATTTTGCTTTGGTTTACTCTGGGTTATAAATGGTTGCTTCCTCTTAGATTCTTTACCAATGAAGCCTGATGCAAGTAACTTAAAGCTTTGTTAAAAGAAGTCTCCCACCTTTGCTTTATTTGTGAAAAAACAACTTCTGAAGTTGAGTTCCTTGTTCCTCTGCTTTAAAAGTGAATTGTAGCTTGTGTATGGGCTGTGTTGCTAGTTCTTTCTTCACTTTGACCATTGCGCTTTGTTAAAATAGCAAAATTAAACCTGAAATTGTCCTCATGTTTCTCCTAACAAGAGAATGGCATATTTGTAACTTTGGCTAGTTGTTGTTTGTTCTTTTGCCTTGGAGCTGTGTATTAATATGGAGGTGGAGTGCAGTCTTAAATGACAGAGGCTATTTTTAAGCAACATAGAGAATATGGGAAACTTCTGTAAGAAAAGAAGTATCCAGACAACCATTAAACAAAAATTATTGGTGTGATGGAAATGATGATATCATGCTTAATATTACAGTCTTTGTTCAGGTAAGCAAACAAGGAGAAGGGGAAACAGAATCTGAGGGGGGAAAAGATCTATCGGGAAACCATGCTTACAGGTAGAAATATAGCTATTTTTTTTAAACTTGCAATTGGTTACATTTGTTATTTAGCACTTGCCCAATCAGACTGGCCTAATTTCCTTTGAGGAATTTGCAATATTATTGTACATCTTTAATCAGCTTTAATACTGGCTTTGTTAAACTTAAGCTCTTGCCTGTGTATTGTGGAGTTCTGAAATTTGATGTGAAACTTTGGTACTGTGAGCTTTTAGAGCATTGCCTTTCTAAAACTTTCTTCAGGTTGAGGAAGCACAACTTTGCTGTACAGTTTAAGAAAAAATACAACAAGTATCCCTTTCCCTGGCACATCTTCTGGTCCTGGGATGGTTCACGGATAGAGAAGAATGGTTTTGCTGAGGAACTGGAGTGGGAGAGGGGGACACTGACATGTGCATTTCATTTCCTCCTGCCTCTTGGGCTGACCAGGCACTGGGTTCAGCTGCGTGGGTGGGAGTGGGGGAGCTGTAACCCAACCCTGCCAGTGGAAAAGATGCTATGCTGAGATTTCTTCCCCTGTGAAGTAAAGTAAGTTGTATATTTTTTGCTTTGAAAACAAACAGATGATAAAACTTAAGCTCAGTAGAGCTAGAAATGGAAATGTGGGCTTCTGCCCTGACCTCTGTGAATCAATTTCACATGTGCATCACATGTGCAGAGTAGCTGCTTGTGTGGGTGGAAATTTGAAAAACCCTCTGTGTGTTTGCAGTATCTGAGCTTATTTTCTAGCTGGGAGAGTGGGGAGCAAGCAGGATAGGACCCGTGTATAACTACAGGCTTTAATTTGGGGTGAGTGGAAAGAAGGCAGGAACAGAAACTGTCGTGACAGTCTGCATTTTCCACTGGAAATTATAAGCCATTTTGTTTTCTTGAGTGGTTGCCATCATGCTGAATTTGCCCTTTAAAAGAGAGAATCTGTAGCCAGAAAAGTGGGCAGATGTTGATGTCATACCCTGAGAGATGTTCTTGGTTGCAGAGAGCTTCCAGCATGTGGGAGATCTGTGCTACCTGTTGTACAAGTTGCCAGTGGCAGCTTCTCGTGGCTTCTCACTTCCTGGATTTGCAGAAGAACTGTTAAGGCAAAATGAGTGGAGGATCTACAAGGCTGACCCCACTCGCCCTCTGCTACCTACAGGAGGTGCTGGGAGGATGGCAGGAGGCAACAGTTAGGGATGCTGCCTTGCTCTTGAAAGGGTCTTAGTTGTCTTTTTTTTCCATGGGAGGTGGGAAGAAACGGATGAGATGTTGCAACGAGGGCTTTGCAGTTGAGATGCGCTGTTGCATATTGAAGCAACTTTCTGTTTCTTCTCCATGCTTGGGAGATGTCAAGCTTTCACTACCCCTGTCTCCTTTGATATCAAATGTGTTTATGCTCTGCATCCTGCAGAGCTCTTGAGTTTTTAAATTCACATTGCAGCTTAAAAACTGTGCTGTAGTTGGGCTGGTAGTTGAGGGCCACTATCTCTTGTGGCTGAAGGTCAGGTTCAAAGAATTCCTCCAGGCTGGCAGTTCAGCCCACAACCCAGAGTGAGAGAAGTAAGAATGCTTGTGAAAAAATTCCAGAAAAATATTGCTAAACCTGTAATAGTTTTTGAAAATAAACAGAGTCCAAGTTCTCTGTAGGGGGTGACTTGAATTCATTTAGATTCCTTCTGGGGCATTATGGATTTTTTTTTTTTTCCCATGGATCTTTTGTTGATTTATTAAATGTAGAGGAAGCTTCTGATTTTTTTCTGGTTTTAGTCCTAACATGAACCAAGCACTGACTTATAAGGAACAATAATTCTAGGAGACAAGCTACTTAAATCTTATCTAGTGGTGGGAAACTAAGCTCAGTGGAGGAAAAAGTTCTGTGTCCTAGCTACCCACCCACCCTGTATGGCCGTATGTAGTCCTAGAGTCTAAACAAACTTCAGTGCCTATTTTCCTGAGCTCCTGTGGTGAAACAGGAGCTTTCTGTAAACACTACGGCTCCCCAGAGGATGCCAAAGAGAAACGGGAACAGACTTACTTTTTGATGTTTTTGTGTCATAACGCATAATACTGATGCTCATCTCCCTCCTACTCCCTGTTCTAAATATAGTGGCAGGGGAAAAGTCAACAACCATCATCACACTAAATAGTACTGAAAGAATGTAAAACAGTCCAAAGTTCAGTTTTCATCATTCATGCCTATAATTTTCATTACCGCAGAACTTACAGAAGAGCCTCTTGTGAAAGGAAGAGAAGCAGAGCATGTGCTTCCTTCTGGACCAGCCCAGAGTGCCAGCTGAGTTAATGCTGACTTGGGGAAAAACCTCTTCTTGGGAAGAAACAGCTTCTGGGGCCAGGTCTCAGATGGCTGAGGGCACAGCTTAACTCCTGCTTAGACCAAAATGCTCAAAATCTTTTTCAGTGGTTTTCTTTCAGTGGTGCCCAGTGACAGGACAAGAGGAAATGGGCACAAACTTGGACATAAGAAGTTCCATCTAAACATGAGGAGGAACTTCTTAATTTTGAGGGTGGCAGAGCACTGGAACAGGCTGCCCAGAGAGGTGGTGGAGTCTCGTTCTCTGGAGATATTCAAAACCCGCCTGGACACGTTCCTGTGCAACCTGCTGTAGGTGGACCTGATTTGGTGGAGGGGTTGGACTAGATGGTCCCTTGCAACCCCATATCATTCTGTGAAATGAAGGACTCTGCCTTGACCAGGTGCCTCACTGACAGGCTGTGCCACCTTCATGCTGGTAAGGCAAGGCTTCAAGAACAGTTTTAGTAAATCTTCATTATGTGAGCTGCATCCCATAGGAAAACCTTGTCTGAGAATCGCAGTCAGCTTAAATTATTGACTACAATCAAAGCAGCAGGAGGAAACCTTTCTTTAACTCATCAGTTTTCACCTTCTTTTGCACGTACTCAGATATTTTCCTAAAGAAAATTGGTTTTCATTGGCTGGTAAACAAGATCACTTGTTAACTTATAATTTAATCTTTACAGTAAATTTTGTACTTCTTTGTACTCTGCAGGAGCACACACTATGTACATATTTATGCCATTACAAAGCGTAACTTCCATTTTTATATTCTGTTTTTCCATTCCGTTATGTTAAAAATGGTAAATAAATATTTATTCACCATCTGATTCACTTTATATTCATTCTATTTTTTCAACTTGTTTTTTAATGGAAATTGAGATTTTGTTAAGAAGGCATAAAATTAGCACTTCTTATAAAGTAAAATATATTAAGCACAACAGAATTAACAAAAACATTTTTACTTTAAAGCATAAACAACTGTTACAACTAACTTATTTATTAGGTAAAAGCATTTTTGCTAGTCATTGAACTGAATTGAGTAATTCCAATCACAACATCTGTGAAAACTTTAAAACCAATCTTTTTTTTTTTTTTTCCCCCATAGGTTGAAACACTACAAGCTTTCCTACTTTTTCAGCTTCTAAATGGTTTTATAAAAAAAAAAAAAGCCTGAAAAAAAATTTACCTACGGAAAAGCTGTCAAAGAGTCTAAAGTTTTCTTTTATCATCTCAAAAACTGATTACAGGTGCTCAGCCATGTGACTTCTCCCAATTCATAGTTTGATTTTTGTAACAGCTTTGACAGTAGAAATCATCAATTTTTCTCTGTCAGTCTGGGCTTTTTATAATACACATTCAGCCACTAAAAGCTAAGTGGAATTTTACTTGAGCCTTTCCTGATGGAACTCTTAATGCAGAATCTGAAACTCCATAGGCTTGTTCAGCTCTGGCTTTTCCATATTCTAAGAAAATCCCGTACCTGTCCTTAAGTAAGAAATATTTTACACAAGCTCTTAGTATATCAACTTCTCTCTTTCTAGCGTGTACATCAAAGCTTTCAAACTGTGATGAGACAGACTTTGCAAATTCAAGTATCTTCTAAATATATACTGTAGAGGATCAGAAAAGGACTCCAAAACTTTAGTAAGGTTTGATAGTAGCACATTGACTCTCCTGCAGAATCACATTTTTTTGAAGTTTAGATGATTAATACTATGTTGTCTCTGCTTGACTTGAGCAGCCTCTACAGAGTGTTGTAGTTAAACCTAGAATGAGATACTGGTGAAGCTGGGTCTCAAAGCAGGCATCCACACATTGAGTAGGGAGTTGTGTCTGTCTGCATTCAAAACCTATCACAAAATAAAACAACTCTCACTTTTGGGCCTTTTTGAGATGGTAACAAGCTATTTTGGTACTGTTTCTGTCCATCTGTGCAGTATCTGCCACTCCAAGAATGCTCCCCTTCCCAATACAATGGCTGGCTTGAGGCATCACCACCCAGAGAAGTCACACTCCTGTTCAACCTCCCATCTGCCTCTGTTAGATGGGTGTTTTATTGGCTCATCCTGTATGAAAACAGTCTGTAACATGTTCAACGGACTTCAACCCAGCCCAAGCTCTGCCAAGGGAGAAACTGTGTTTTCCCGTGGGACAGTGGGGTTGCACTGGATGTCATCTGAACTTGGAAAAAGAAGAGAAAATAAAAGCTGATGTTTGCATTAATTAGCAGGCCATATTTACCTGCCTAAAGTGCAAAGCAACAAAGAAAAACTTTGGAAGAAGAAAACACCTTCTAGTGGTACTGAAATACAATGTGGACCTAGAGGAGACTTTTGAGAGACAGAAAAAGGAACGCACTTTGATACAGTAAATAAATGTCATGAAATGAAAATGGAGAGCATGCTTCTCAACAAGGGTGGCTGGTATATTGGCAATTCCTTCAGGCTGGTAGATGGTGCTCCCACTTCAAACACCTTTTGTGTTCGGACCTGTGTTGGCAACTTTTTAAAAGAATCTCGTACTTTCTTCCCTCCCCCTCCCTGCTTTGCATAATAATTAGTATGTGAATAGGCTTGTGATTTCTTCTTGTTATTTTAATACAGTCACATTTTGGAGACTTCGATAGAGTTTGGAGTTCCATTGAAATAGCCTCAAAACCACGCAGTTTAAACAGAATGGAAAAATAAAGTACAGCGAAATAGCATCATCCATCATCCCCATTCTGTGCAGGGAGATGCATGGTACCCAGCGACTGTCCTCACACAAGAGATTCAGGACCCATTCAGACAGTATCCTGTGCCTAAAAGCAGATTCCACCAGTTGCTTCATATGCTGCATAATAGAAGGTGAAAAAAATCCAGCAGTAAGAAGTGTCTTCTGTCCTCACATTAGATTTCATCCCATCTTTCTCAGTGTTAGATACTGGCTTATTCCCTGAAGTACCATGTTACTATCAGATAATTATCATTATTTTTTACATTCACATATATACATCTAATCCACTTCTGGAATATTAAGTTATTGACTCTGTCACTGTTCCCACCAGTGGAATCACAGCAATCTTGTAAAGATCTTCAAGCACCCAAATAGCCTTAATGAGTTCAGAAGTATGCAAGATGGATCACATGGGTAATTTCTGGAAGGAGGAGCTAGGATTTTGCCCAGCGTGGTATCTTATGAAGTCTGGGAAACTGAGGATGGGTCTCCTCAGCTCCAGCCTCTCCCTGATTTCTAATTACAACCCCGAGAAGGAAAGAATAGTAATTGGAAAGTCCTGAAGCTGCAGACAAAGGAAAACAAAACTATGTATTTAGTGAATAATGCAAAATGTGAGAAAATAATGTAAGAGATGGGTGTGATTGAAATATATTTCCTGAGGCTAAGTGGGTATTGATGTGTTTCAAACCCATAAACAGATTTGTGCATGTTGCTGGCTGAAGAGGCTTGGGGAGGTGGAGTTTTAGAATTTGTTGTTACATCTCTTTACTTGCTCTTATGGCTTCTCAGGCAAGGACAACACAAGACATGGGCACTGTGCTCTTTTCCCTCTGACCTGTAATTAATGGCAGCCATGCCAAGGTTTCTCAATTCTTCTGACCATTTAATTACAGGGAAAAAGATGGCTTATTATCACTTATCCTTCTGACTCCTTGGCTGTGGAAGGATTAACAAAGAAAGATTATTCAAGAAAAAATAACGGGAAATCAGTTTTGGAAAGTGATTTAATTGTAAAGAGAACAAATGAAGAGGGAAGTAATCACTCTCAGGAATCAATCAAAATCCTAAATTAAAATACTGCAAGTACAGTTTTACATGAGCTTGTTCATGCAAACCAGTCCTATGTTCTATCTCTTGGAAGCAAAATGGAAAGCCATACATTGGTGGTTAAGTTCAAGATGTTGTGGGTGCAACAGCCAGTCTCTGAGGATGGAATATTTTCTTACATGATTTACAGTGACGCATTTACAACTACTTGATCACTGTGTATCATCTCTTTCCGGAGATACAGTCCCAGATGGACACTTACAGCACCACATGTAAAGAATATACAGAATGCACAAGAAAGAGACAGGCAGATCACTAACAGTCATTTACTTGTGTAAATTTTTTATTTAAACAGTTATTTTGTTACCGTTAGTGGAAATGGGACCCCTAAGGACTGGGCAGTTTGAGAGACATGTATTGTTGCATCACACCAGCACCTCCGAGATGTGTATAGCAGGACACAGCCCCCAGCTGCAAAAATGTACCATCCACATTGTGGATAATAAAAGTAAAAAACCACAAATGAGTCACCCCAAATAAATGGGGGGGGAGGAGTCAGGTTGGCAGGGACAGCTGTTATCTTATAACTTGTGTTTCAAATCCCTTCTCAAGGTACATGCCCATGAGGCTCATTTGTCTTTTCACTTAGGCAGAAAGTTCATGAATATTGGAGCAGTGTTGTATGTCAGAAATTCCTCACTGTCTTCCTACTACAGCTGCTTTTTGGAAATACAAGGGCTTTCATCCTAAAAACACTTACTTGCAAGCACCTGGGTAGTCCCATTGACTTAAACAGAACCAATTGAGAGCTTCAATTCAAGTGTTTGCAGATTAAGACCCATGTTTGTATTTTAAGATCTTATCTACAGAAGAAATTGCACTCATTTACCTAAGCGTTTTTATGAACACTCCGTTATTGAAACAAGCGCAACGTTTCTTGTGCGGGAGGCTGTCATGTCTCGACTCCCAGTCGTGTGAAGGCAGCGAGGGCTCTTGGCCAGCTGCGAGCCATCAGTGACCAACACGGCTTGCTTTGCCCTCCCCTGAGATACCGCAGAGAAGCCTCCTCCAGCTTTGGCCGTTTGCTGTATGCTCTCGCACCGCTAACACACCTGACCTGCAGGAGGGCAGCCCCGTGTGGCCGGCAGCCCCGGGTCTCTCCCTGGGAAAAGATGGGGATGGTGCGTTGATGGGAGTTTTGAAGCCTCCTCCGCCTCAGAGGGGCCTACGAGGCGCCATGACCCGACCCGGCGGGAAGAGAGGGGATAAGCTCGGCCTCACCCGCAGTACCGCGGCACAAACGGCACCGTCCGGGCCAGGCCGGCTGCCCGCCCTCTCCACCCCCACGGCGGCTCCTCCCCGGCCGGGCGGAGGCGGGGGCTGTGCTGGCGCCGCCGCGGCCCGCTCTGCATGGAGATGGTGCGTGTTTGCTCTGCTTCCCTCCTCATCCTCCTTCTTTTCCTCCTTCTTACAGCGGGACGGGAGCTCTTGCCCGGCTTCCCTGCCTCGGCGTCCCTCCGCCGGGCCGCAGCGCTCTCCCGGGAACGTGCTTCTCGTGGGGGAGGACCCGGTTCCTGCTCCACCGCCTGGCTCGGGGCGAGGAAGGGCGGGCCGCCATCACCGGCGCGCTTCAGCCCTGTATCCTCCTCCTTTCGCCGAGGCCTTGCTTTAAGGTCCTGCCGGCATGTGCTGGGGTTCCCCCACCCCCGAAATGTGGCCTTCAGCCGCTGGGCCACGGCCTCGATGGTGCTGGGCCAGCTCTGCCATGGCTCGGTGGAACTGAGCCCTCTGGCCAGGCAGTGGGGCCTTGTGCCGACCTCACACCCATCTTCCCACTCTTCTCTGGGGGTCTGGCCTTCAGGAACACAGATGCTTTATCGCATGGCAAGAAGTGCCAGCTTGCCCTCTCGTTCCTCTCAACTTAAAAGCAAATACTGACCCTAAGATGTAGCGGGCTGTCAGGCATGTGCTTGGTGGGCTCATGGCCGGCGTTACGCGAGGCAGGATGCTCCGCTACCACCTTGAAACCAGCCGAGCTGGCAGCAGCCACTGGCTGAAAGCTGCAAACAGATAAAGCCCATAAATACCACATAGGCACCTTAGATATTCAGTTACGTTTTTACATCACGCTTCACAGTGAAGAGGTCCCAGCATGTAAAGTCATTTAGTGCTGCTGAGTGGGAGATTCCCAGTAACTAGTACCCATTAGAGTTGTTTTGACAGGACTTTATTTTTTAAAGCCTATCTTTTTCAAATTGATGCGAAAGTGAAAAATGTGAGAAGCATTTTTATATACGTTGATACAATTTTTACATATGTGTATATGCATATACATATTTTATAGAAACACTAAAATATATATGAGGGAGAGAAAAGTGAGATTAAAAAAAAAATCTAAGTTCTGCAAGCTGAATCAGATTTTGCTACGGAAGCATTAGATAGAGAGATGCCTTTTGAATCTAGTGGTTGTGTCTGACAAGTCACAAGTCTGCTCAGAACTACTGAAGAAAAAACTCAGACTACAAGCATCAGGTCTCTGCTTGTTGATTACTTGTTTCTTCCTTTAGACTGCAGAATTTTTGGAACCTGACTTGCCCAAGTGCTGCATGAGCACTCAGAGCACCAGCTCAGAGAGGGCCATAGACATGCAACACCTGAAATCCTGATTTTTTTTTCTTTTGTAAGCCTTAACTTTCAAAACTTTGCCTGTCTGTGGTTTTCACTCTGTTCATAGTTGGACTAATTTTTACTGTCTCTTAGATTGTTCCACATCTGCTTGCCATTTTGTATCAAAAGAGTGTAAGAGTGTTGTAATCTGTCAATGAAAGCACAGCATGTGGGTGTTTCTTAATATAAAGCAATCTTTGGTATGACAGTAAAACATATTCCCTGTATGCGAATGGAAGGACTGCTTACATCTATGTCTATCTAGACTGTATCTCTTTATTTTAGCTTGACAAATTTCTTAAGATTTAAGATAGGGTGACAAAAGTTGGCCTTTATTTTGCTCAAGTTATTTTTTAGCGAGGATGAAAGCTTTTATTGAAAGTCTTTCTCATGCTTACCTGCCGTAGCTCTTTAAAGTCACCTCCAGTCTTGTCTGGTGCTCCCTTTGTTAGACTATTATTTTGAATAAAACCTCACACACTTCTTTCCCCAAAGAAACCCTGCAAAGCCTGCCATATCCGTGAGAGTTCTTACATCCCTTGTTTCCTTGTAAATGGTGACTCATTTCTTTAGACATATCCACTCTGTCTTGGATAGCATCTATCAGTTATGCTTTGCAATCAGTTTTACTTTAACCAAACTTCAATCTTTCAGATGAATCTGTGCAGATAAACTTGGATCAGAGACACTGCAGCTTTAGAGCTTCATGCTAAGCCTTTGTCTTACCCAATCTTGTTTCTTGGTGTTTGATATATATATATAATTCTTTTGAACAGCAGAACAGTAAGATACTAAATGAGATAAGAGCAGATTGCAAATCTGGGCTGGGGAAGAACAACCTGGCATTGACCCCTGTTGGGAGACATCTGTCAGTAAAAGCTCATATACATGCTTATATGTTTTATAACACAGGTTTGTAAACGCCTGCATGACTTTAATGCCAAATTGGGAAAGGAAGAAACTTACGTTTCTGATATAATTGCACAAACTCATAATGCACATGGGATTCTTTTAACTGTTCCTGCTATAATGTATAAAACTTTTTTAAGATTGAAAACTGTCTTGTCATTTCTTCCTTCCTTTCCAGTTGTGGGAGGATGAAGATGAATGATGGCAGTGCATTTAAGAGATAGCAGATGCAGGGGTGAAATATTTTGCTTAAAAAAGTACTTTGTGCATAGAAATGTATGAAATGATTACAATCTTGAAGCTCTACAGTTCTTTCTGTTCTGTCTCGACAGGAAATATTATCTGTCAAAAACTGCCTTGCAGTAATCTTTCACGTTTTTGTTACCAAATGTCTGCAGTAATCTCAAAGTACTGAAATAAATACAAGTTCTTTCTTCAGTTGACCCCCAGTCACTTGCATTTTCACTGTGATGGTGATAGTGAATTTTTAGCTCTGATTCTTAATCTCCTAAATGCCAATTACTTGATTAAGTCAGTATTTCTGACAGAATCTGTGGAAAATACTCTGTTCTTTTTTTGTTTCAGTTTTATGACAGAAGAAAAAATTGTATGTCAGTTTGAGAAAGATGTTAACCTTGTTAACCTGTAGTTTTAAAAATGGTGCTTTGAGTGCTTTGATCTTTCAAGAGGCTTGATTTCTTTTTTTGAGACAGAGAATGGACCACTGGTGGGGGAGTCAGTCTGTCTATCTATTTATTGATCTATTGGGAGGGTGTGTTACTGGGTTCTTTTTTGTGTATGTGCATTAATAATAGTAACATTTTCTTAGAGTCTTTTAAATATAATTAACACAGATGTGTTTGGTGAATTTCTCTCACATGGGTGTGAGAGAAAAATGTGCAAATCCCTTTGGTGCCGTTGCTGCCAAAGAGGGGTTCAGTAGAAGTATTTAATGAAGAGACATACGGATTAAAATACATCTTGAAGTAGTTGTTTATATATTTTGACAAAAAGTTTCTCTCTACTACCCATTGCAACCAGAGGTATGGTAAATGTCTTGTGATCTTACAACCTGATTTTCAAAGATAGTAATGCAGTTTTAGAAAAGAAAAAAATCTAGTCAAATTTATCTCAATTCTTAATTGTGTAAGATAAATTTTAAATCAATTATCTTTATGTTATAGTGAGAGGAGGTTAACCTTGGGTCACCTATCATAGACATTTCTTACATCATAGGAAATATAAAAACCTAAGATGTATTTTTAATGTGCCTGAGTGCCATCCTACATTTATTGTAACAGTGGCAGTTTGCACCAGCTCAGGATTTCCCCAAACCTGTTTTTTGACCCCCTTGATCTTGTGCAACTGAGAATTGTCGCCCTTGTGAAGCCTGTTTTAGTACTGATGTGAGAAAGTTCTGGTTTTAAGTATATGTGTGGTTGGGGGTTTTTTGTTTGTGTTGGGGTGGGTTTTTTTGTTTGGTTGGGTTTTTTCTCCAGTTGCTGGTTATGGTGTCTGATCTTTTACTCAAATGTAGCGATAGTACATTTCCTGCTAGAACACTCTGTGTGAAAGGGAATGAGATCACTCTTCTTCCCTCCCCTGATTTTTTTAGCTTTCATCTGCTACATGTATATTGATATCCTGTGTCTTTAATTTTTATGTTGGTTTTTTTCAGAGGAGGCACTTGACTGTGAATTTACATAAGACAAGTGAGTCAAAAGTAATTTTGTGTTTCAAGTAGCCCCACAAAAAGGTTTTATGTAATATTATGCATGTGCTGATAGACGTTTGAGAAAGAAATATGCTTTTTGAGGCCTTAAAATGAGATCTGAGCCAATAGCCTCCGCTGGGAAAGCATCCACTTTTTTATCTGTAACTTTTGAAGACCAAAGCATAGATTTGATTTATCTGTAATGGTTTCCCCTTCTGCTCTCCACAGGTTTTGAGATTAGCGTTTCTGATCTTGTTGGTTTTTTAGTGTTCTAAATCACAGGGCTCACCTCCTAGTGCTCTCTCTGGTCATGTTCTCCCATACAAAACGTGGGTGCTCTTCTGTGGCAGACTGCGAAAATGCTTCTTGGAGTTTTAGTTTAATGAAATTCTTTATTGCTTTGGAAGCGAAAGGAATTGTAAGTTACTAATTTCTTTAAGATCAGTCGTATACTGCAATGGGCTATTAATATTTTCTCTTCTGTCAACTAGATAAGGCAGGAAAGTACATTACTAATCCCAGGTAATGTATTCAGTGCTGCTGAAAAATACACAGAGCAGAAAATTTCTATCTTGGTGATGCACTATGAGATACCCTAGAAGAAAAACAAAGTCAACTTGACTTTAATTACTTGTTGGTTTGGTTGTCTTGAAATAGTTGTTGGGTAAGGAATCTCTAGAGGGTTTTCAGAAGCAAAAAAGTTTCAGGAATAGGCTTGGAAAATTCTGTGCAGGCTCTGAGTTACTTCCCATATGTAATTTACCTGCAGCTGCTGCAGAGGTTTCCACCTGTCCCTTGGCTGGTGGATCTCACCTGGGTAGCAGAGGTGGTGGAAAGAGCAGAGCTGTTTGCTCTTCAGGCTGTAGAAACTGCCACAGTCCAATCTTCCTTTGAGTAGTACATCCCCATTTTCTCTTTGGCAGTAACCTACCGGTGCTAATGTTCATGATTAATTTCTGCAAACAAAGAATAACTGTTTTCCACTGGATTGGTTCCCAGAACCAGCTTGCTGCCTGACCATATGGACAAGGTCCTGGGTGCAAGTGAGTGGAATTTTGGAGAGCAGAGCCATTGCAGCTGGGGCCTAGATGGACTTCAGCCACAACCGATCCAAATCTGTTGCCCAGACCATCGGCTGGTAAAATACACCTACACTGATTTTAATGTACATTGCGGCTGCAGCTAACACTTGTGATTCGTGCTTCACTTTGGACTTACCTTTCACAGCTGAATAGAAACCTTGCAGAAAGGGTGGCAGTGAGCAGGAATCTCTCTGTGGCTATTCTTCAAAGAGTAACTGAATGAGAACAGATGTGCTTGTTTCCAGCAACTGATGCTGCCCAAGTCAGCAGATACACCTTGCTTTGCAATGCTATCTGCTGTACACTACAGCTGTGATTATTAAAAAGACCTGACATAGCCAGACCCAGCATATCCGACACAGGTGGATCATACATGGCTTTTTGACAGTTGACTGATTTTGGACTGTTTTGGCAAATCTGGTGATGACAGAGGAGAAAGTGGTGAAACTGGAAGAAACTTGGAGAGAACAACTTACGCTGAATGTCAACATATCTCTTTTCAGTGCTCATAGCAGGTGGTAACATGACAACAGTGTCGTTAGCCTCACATCTAAATTTTGACTGGAACAATGACTGTTTTATTTCATTGGAAAAAGAGGTGTTCAGAGTAGTATGATTATCATTTTGTTTACATCTGGCAGTAGACGAGCTGAAAACTCATTTGCAAGTCTTCATCCCTACAGGAAAAGACCTTTTCCCAGTGCTAATTGGCACCTCTGCTAGCAGTCCTCTCATTGTTCAAAGTAGGTCTGATTTTTGGCCCCAGAATATTGGTTTTAAATAAAAATAATTCTTTTGACACAACAGCATGAGTTACTTTGTGGTGATAAGCAAACAAGACTTTGCTTTCTCGAGCACAGGAATCGTGGCATGGCTAGAAATGATTTTTTTATCCCTACATCATACTCTCCTCTCTGATGTTATTTGTGAAACAAATTTGTGAAAATTGCTTTATAGTTTAAGCTTGTAGGCTGAAGGAAGTCAATGTGTGTTTTAAGCTTTATTTGAGGAGCTGTCATTATCAGTAGTGACATATCCTGTGTTTCTTCGATCCAGATTATGTGGCAAGTTTTATGTAAAGTAGAAGCACTAAAAAAAATGTACAAAGTGAATCCTGTTTTACTGACCCTGATGTTAAGTCAGGGGATGCACCCAGCAATTAAAAACCATATGTTATCATAGAGTGGTTTGGCTTGGAAGGGACTGTAAAGATCATTGAGTTCCAACCCCCCTACAATGAGCAGGGACACCTCCCGTTAGACCTGGTTGCTCAAAGGCCCATCCAACCTGATCTTGAACACCTCCAGGGATGGGGCATGTCTATGGAGCATAACTAACGGTAGCAAGCACATTGGGTTTTTTTGTTTTTTTTTTTTTTTTTTTGCTTTATTTCCTTTGGCTTTTCCTTATTGTTGTAATACTGGAAGATACGTCTTTTCTCTATTGATTCTGTTCTCACTCCCTTAATATTAGGATTAAATGTGTTCAGATGCCTGTGTTCTGAAAAATTCAGAACACCCAGCTCGGTTGAGCAGCACGCAAACAGGAATGAGAGCATGGGAAAGTTCCTTTGAAGAATGTCATATAAAAACAACTATTGGGAGCTTATCAGTATGTGAACTGTATATAAAAAACCAGATGCACAGTGGATAAATAATAATAACTAGAGTAGGCATCTGTCTAATACACCCTCCAAAAATTATCAAAATGAAATGTGCTTTGTAACATCTTCTGACCCTACAGACAAGCAGCATAGGAAGGGTGAAAGTCAGCTAATACTAGCTTTTTGCCTGGAAAACATTTTCAGCTGTGGTGCAGTAACAGCTGAGCTGTTAGCTTTAAGCATCACTGCAACTGTGAGTGGTGGTCTGTGCAAGCTCAGCTGCTCTTCTGAAAGCAGAAGGTAACTTCACTGTAGAAAAAGCCTTAACCTCGGAATTCAAAGAGATAGTAAACTTATTCTTGCTGACCTTGCCTGCTTTCCAGGTGTTTATATCTAAGTACTTTGTACTCAACAAGTAGGGCTTGTTGGCCTACATAGCATCAGGGACGTAGATGTTGCCATCAGATCTGTTCCAATGGATAACTGGGAAGTCACTGTCATCAGGGAGCAAAACTGATGTGCAATTCATTGTCCAAAGCACTGTTTATGTCCTGGCAGGACTTCCAAATGGTTTCAAAGAAGAGCTTTCTGAGAAGTGGCTCTAATGTGGAAATCATGGAAGTGTGGGCACGTGTGGTGAGACCGTTGTCTTCAAAGGATCAGTGCTTCATCGAGAAGTCAAAGATGAATTTTTTTGGCTGCTTCTGAATGAAGGAGCAGTTGTAACTTCGTGTGAACTCTCCCTCATCAGTTATCCCTGCTTTCAAGATGATACCTGTTTTATAAACAAACCCAAGTATAAGCGATCCTCCAATACCAGATGAATTTTATTTTGGAATTCCATTTCAGTTCATAAGGAGACTGATATTTGCAACATCTGGCTTCAGTGGAGGAGGCAGAGGCTCTATTTTCTCCTCATACTAGTAACCCCAGATCCCCAAATGCTCAATACTCATGCTGTGGTTAAAGCCCTCTGAATTTTATGCAATTATAACAGGGCAAAAGTGTGGTTTTGAAAATCACCATTTATAGCTAAATCAAAGTAAAGTGCTGCAAATGGGTTGTTTCTGGAAGCTTTTGTCTCCTTAATGATTGTTCTTGTGACTAAAACACTTAAAGGCAACTTTCCCAAAGCTTTGCTTGTAGAGGGCTATTTAGCAGATAGGATAAAAGCTAGAGGTGTCCTAGTACCTGGGACCCCCGCCCAGTTTGATAACACTGTATCTAAATAGCCTTTTAAAGAGTGTCTAAATAGCTTCACTTCTTACTGTGTTCCAGCCATAACTCCTACAGCAGCCCCAGAAGTAGCTTGTGGCTGCCACATGCAGTAGCAGAAGGACAGGGTGAGCAGAAGGACTGGAAATGGAGCCGTGACCTCTCTAGGCTCTGCTCGGTTGAGGTTCCTGTGAGCTTCCTGAACTTGGGTGTAGTTACTCACCGGGGTCTGCTGTGTTCACGGCAGCAGTGGTGAGCTGGTTTTCTCACAGGTGGCCAGTGTAAAACCTTCTCTGGAGTTTGGGAGCTGACGGCTGCTTGTCAGCTTTGCCTTTTGCAGCCTGAACTGTGCAAAAATGTTTTGAGACCTAGAAGGAGACTTTTGGCTGTTTTATTTTTGCTCCTGTACTTTCTTGGCGTGATTTAATCTCTGAGTATTATTGGTCAGGTGTGGTGGTGTCAGAATTGTGGCAGTGCAAAGACAGGGAGATGTCTTACCATAATATTTGCAGAGAGAGGGTCGATTACGTTCTGTCTCTAATGGTGTTGCAGATGCTGTAAAATATGTGCCAGATGTAGTACAAAGTGTGCCAGAAAATGACATGTATGTGTACCTAGTCAGCTTATGTTCACCAAAGTCAGTATCTTCCCTTAACATGACACTCACCTACAGTATCAGCTTTTGTATTGTCACATTCAAGACCCTTTTAAGATGGATCAAAGAAATGGTGGCATAAATAGTTTGGCAGCTAGAGCAAAGGACCTGTGAGGATTTTAAAGGATGGACCTCCATTTGTTTTTCTTATACCATAAGATTCAAACAATAATTGTGTTGAGAAAAGGGAGTTTCCTACTTCATTAAACTACCTTCCTTCTCACAGGTATTTTTTGCTGTTTTGGAAAGCTGTCTCCAGTGTAACTCCTGAATATGTTTTAGCAGTGGTACTTTTTTCATTTATTGTGAAGATGCTGTTGCTATTTGTGCATATATATTCAGTGGTATCTCTGAAAACATATCTGTGCAAGAATAAATCATTTATTTTTGCTTGGACAGTTAACTGTATTAACAACATAACCTGAAATATATTTTATTATAGTATATTATAGTATGGTATAGTATCTTCTATTCTTTTTCTAAAGACTTTCTCTGATGAAAAATTGAAAAAACAAAAAGTATTTTGTCAAAACTGTTGGCTTGTGGTCTCCTAAAAATGCTGCTCAAGGGCAATGGCTAATAGTCTTGAACCTGTAAAGTATACTGTAGGCACATTTAGCTTTATATATAATTCACTGTGTAAGGATCGGACTAAATAGAAAATGTTTATAATATGTGATATCATTAGTCCAATGCTTCTGCACTTAATTAAATATTTCAATTTGAGCATGTGAATGGGATTTGAACATACAAATTGCTGATGCAGCTACTTTTCCTGGTGATACTTCTGTCATACTGATACTGAGAAAAAAACACAGTCCTCTGAAAGGTCTTGATTCTGGTTAGGTTTATGCTGTCACTTTTTTGGCTGCTTCAGAGAGAAGTTTATTCTGTTTCAGCCATTTGCTTAGAATAGTAATTCATCAAAAAGTACTAAGGTGTACCTTACAGGTGTCAGTTATTCTTTGACCCTGAGCAGTGTACACCTCTACTTTCCCATTGAGAAAGAAAAGACCCCAAAACACTGCAGCTGGTAGTAGCATGTTGTATGTTTGCAAACTAAATATTCAAAATGAACTTTAAATTTTGCACTGAGGTGCTTTCATGTGAAAATTGTATACATCTGGGCTTCCTTGTACCTGTTTTCTCATGTTCAAATTTTGTCTGCAGAAAATTGTTGATTTTTTTTTTTTAAACCTTATGTAAGGTTTGCTAACCTATTGCAGCTCAGTGTAAGCTATCTCCCAGGTTACCTGCTTCATGATGGATCTTTGGAGTCACTGCATGAGAATTCTGGACACAAACATGTCAGGTGTGTTAGTATGTGAACAAAAATAAGTTAAGAATAGGCATTTTCAGGTGCTTACTACCAGCATACCAGATAAAAGAATTGTTTACATTTAGAACTATTTTGCTATCTTTTATTAAGAAAACCCAACAGAAACACATCTAAAAGTTCACTGTTGGAAGTAGAACTGTGCGGTTCAGAAAAATAGGAATTGTCTTACCCAGACTCACTGGTGTCAACATTTGTCACTGTCCTCTCTGTAAAATTGTTGTGTTTACTTTTTGGTATGTTCTTTGTTTTTTTGTTGTTGTTTGTTTTACCCCCACTTTGATTTCCAGTTAAGTTTTTGTCATATAACCATTTGCAGCAAGCTTTTGATTGGCTCCTCTTGGTAGTTGCAGGAGAAAGGGTTTGAGTGGTGATGCTAACGGAAATGTCTTTCATGTGGTAACTGAATCACGCGGAGATGTCACTTCTGGGTCCCTCCTCTTCCAATTGTTTGTTTTGTCTGTCTGTCGTGGTAAGGCCCTAATGGTATTCCTGTCTCAGTGGATCTCTACAGTGAGTAGGACTGTGGACCATGGTCTTGACTGGGACTGCTGAATGCCACTTGAAGTAAACAAATAAATATTATTAATACCATCTTCTGTCATAACTGACTTCTTTTGTCCTGCAGGAGCAAAATAATTTGATAATTTTTTGTCTCTTAAATGACAGTAAAAAGCAATTAGAAGGTAAATGCAAACCTTACGCATGGTAGCTGTAGTGGACACCTCAGGCATGCCAGCCGTAGAGCTCCATGATCAAACGTGTGCTGCACTGGGGAGTAGCTTTGGTAGAGAAATGGTGTTGGAGCTTTCCTTAACTTCAGAAGGAGGTCTGGTTTTGCTGATATATTACTCAAAATTGGCTAAACCCCAGTTTTCTATCAAGCTACTTAAGTCTATTTGTCTTGTTTACAGTCTGTTCTTTGCCTTGTTTCTTTACATTTGAACTTTTTAAGCTTGCTTTTGTTTGTACATCACAGAGCAATCTGCGGTGGGATGGTAGCCTCAATTTTACGTTGCCACTGAGCTGTAGCAATATATTTCTGATGTTGACGTGTTGGAATACAGTATGATATTTGAGTATCAGTATTATCCCCTAGTGAGCGTGATATCATAAACAACATACTTCATAACATATCTCATTGAAATTAATATCCTTTCCCGCCCTTAATATAAGTAAAGAAATGTGTAAATGTGTGCATCATAAAAATAATTTTTCTATCCATTGTAATGAGGAATTCTTGATGCTGTACCTTTTTCATGTGGTTCTATTTACAGATTCATCTTCTGTTGCTCAAGGGAAGGCTTGGTGTCCATATCTTACAGTAAAGAGGAAAAAGCCTAGAGTATCAGTTTTCTTAACAAGTCTAGCAATATGTTCATCAGATTTCTCAGCTTCACAAAACCATGTGAATTTTGATACTATAGCAGTACGAGGAACATCTTTTCTTGTGACTGTAGAAAAAGACTGTATGAGAAAAAACAAGAAATAAAAAAATATTCAGAAAAAGTGCAGTTATTTTAATCTGGAAAATGTATTTATTAGTATTCTTAAATATTGTATTCAGCAATGTTGAATAGTTATTGGCTTAATTTGGAATTGTGGTGCTACTTACAGTCTGTAAAATGAGATTACAGGTGCATGGATTAAATAGCTAAAATGCCTGGATACTTTTGAAAATGCTGCTCTTGCTTGTTTTGATCTTTTTCTTTGAAGCTTTTAATAATGTGTTAACTTTTCTTTGAACTTGTTGATTTGAAATGAAAATCTTGATCCATATACAAAGCAAAAAAATGCTTTGTAGCTGTGTTCACAGAGGAATATTTTTCTTGTTTTGTATGGAAATGCTAAGAATTTAACTTAAGAGTTTATAGTTCTAGAGTGGTATATGATTTATGTAGGTGATATTATCTCTTGTAATTTTTGTTAGGAGCAGACAAGTCACTTCATCAGAAGACTCAGCCTGTTGCACCCCATTACATAATTGTAACTAAGGTTACTTATTTTGGTGGTTCATTTTGGGAAATATCCCAACCCTCGGTAGTGTATAGTCACCTTTAAAACTGAGATTTAATTGCTGGAAGGAGACAAAGTATTTGTATTTTCTGGCCAGAGTCTGGAACACCATAAAGCATACGTGTGTTCTGTGGGACTGAAGAGCCTTCTGCTGGAACGGTGCTTGGAGGAGACCCAAGAGCTGCCTGGGAGTGCCAGATACTTGGCATTTTGATGGCTTTCAGCTTTCATAGGGGTGGCAGACCAACTTGTGACAGTGACAGCTGTGCACTGACTGTTGTTAATGAAGCTTGGTTTGCTCCTGATACAATGTCCATCTATCAGCTTTAGCAGCTTTTGCTATCCAGAGAGATGGGTTGATCATTTGCTCATAGCTCATACTTTCTGTGTTAGGCTTTATCCTGGTATGAAGATAGGCTTCGTCCTTTGACTGGATGCGATCTGCTACGCTGTCTGGAAAAATTCAGAAAGAAAATATTTAGCATCAGAGTTACAGGAGTAGTTTAAGTACAGGATATAAGATGTCTTGTTCAACATATTTTCAAAAAGAAACTTGGTTTAGAATTTTGAGTGACAAATGTTTAAGTATGTGACCTTACATGCAATTCTTGTCTTTGGTGCCCCTTAATTTGGGACTTCTTGTTTCTCTCTCTTGGGCATTTCATTCCTTTCCATATCCTAATTCATCTCCTCATGTAAGAAAATACGGAAGTGGTTGTAAGAGAAGATTTCTGTGGTTGTATTGCCTCAATAAAAAGGAGGTGCTTTTCTCCTGCAGTAAAGACTGGAAGAACGATATACGGTTCTGAAGAGTTCGTCTGAATACTGTATGAATTTAATGAAAAGATATAAGATGTGTGTCTATCCCAAGGGTCTTTGCAATCAAGAAAGGTTCCTTAAATTAGTAACAGGCCACTAATATTTTGTCTCAGAATAGGTGTGTGTGAATAGTTTTTTCATATTTCATTTATTTTTCATATTTTTTTTTCTATGGCTAGAGCCAATTTACCTTGTTTTTTTTTAAGACTAGAGCAATAGTTATGGACTTGAGGGAAGTGTCACCAAAGTTGAGCATGAAAATACCAGATAATATAACTGCAGCCCTATTATATTATGTACTGATTTAATTGTCCAAGATCATCTCTCTTGTCCCGCCCCTCCAGTTGTCTTTCAACGCCATCAGCTGGCATTAGCTATGTACTTTGGCATTCATTGTAATATGAACAACACTGTGTATTTTGGTGCCATTGTTTCCTAACTGCCTTTCTTTCATTGAATGTTTCAGTTCAGTTGTTCTCATCTAAAAAATCCCACTGCATTCCTGTCTTTTGCCTCTGAAAAGATAATGTTCTCCCTTTTGAGAACTGTTTGTGTTTTGAATGCTCATTAAGAATAATGTCAACTGCTACGTCTACGTGGCCTAGCTATTTGTATTGGTGGTACTGTCTTTTTTTTTTTTTTTTTTAATTTATTCATTTAATTTTTGTTTTGACTGTCACTGCTTTTTAGGGAAATGACAGAGTGATCACTTCTGTAGTTTCACCATTGCAGTACAGTAAGTCAGGATCATAACCTGGGCATATATGTTCATGCACTACCAGGTCATACTTATCTTTTCAAGGATTTTAGGACATATCTTCAGTTGTAGCAAATAAAAATAGTTCTTCTGAAGTCAGTAAAGGCAAAACAGCTCATTATTTGGTGTTTCCTCTAGAGTTTTACTCTGTTTGGTCCATGTAATAAGATTTTGTATGTTATTAAAAGTCTTTTATCCATGTTGTGTTGTACTCTTCCTTTCCTCAGCTTTAGATGTAAATAGGCTCATTTTAAGGACTTTGTAATTCAAATGATAACTTGGACTGTGAGTCAAAGCCAAGATTTTCTAACTGATAAACATTCTCCCAGATATGGAATCTTGACAGTTCTGGAAAAGCAGTCTGTGGGGAATGTCTGCTTTTCTGCTTCACTCTTCAAGATCATAAAGTTTCCCCACTCCACCCCTCTTATCTCTCTAAGTGATGGAAGAACTCTATGACTTTATTTTTAAGCAGAGATCCCCTCCTTGTTTTGCAAGTCTACCTAACCTTCCAGCCATCTTACTCTACAGCTGTCACAACAAACTTTCTTTCAGATGCTATTAAATGTATCAGACATCACTCTGCAGCATGTGAGTTTGTTACCCTGGGGCTTTTCAGTCTATTCTAATGTTATCAAAACCACTGTGTGATTTCAAGGTTTCCTACATTCCTTGGAGGAAAATCAAATGGTACATGGTTAGGAAATGGATAGATACTGTGCAGTTTTAGCAGATCTCTAGCAACTAAGTGGTTAATATCCTCAATTTACTGTTTCATTTCCTTATTTCCCATAACCATGACTCTTGCGAACTCTCTGTCTCCTTTTGTCTGTATTTTCAACTGGGATTTTGGGAAAACTTTGCCACAGTGGAGAAGAAGCATTGCTCTAGTTTTGTTTATCCTGTTTCTGTTCCCTCTGCTCCTCTTTCAGTTATCTGATTGCTGTAGACAGTGCTCTCATCTGAGAGGTTCTTTTATCCTCTTTCATTTTTTTCCCGTTACATTTAAATAATTTGTATTGTAATGACTTTAATGGCGGTAACACCAGCCACCCTGGTTACAGAGTGTGTATGCTAAAGCTCTTCTACATAAGGGCACCATAAAAGACGAAGATCCAAAGGATCTTGCCCTGTACTCTCAAAGACAGTAGTTAGCTATGGACAAAGGAATTAGACAATAGGTGGAATCATCCTTAAAGTAGCTGCTATTAAACATATATATTCTTATGACACCGTCTTTAATACTAGTGTAGCATTGTGCAGTACATTTCTTTCTCTTACACTACTCAATTGGAGCTGGAAAATACTTATTTCCTGCCTTTAATTTCTCCTTGTCATCTGCATACCTAGGACTTTTCTCCTTGATTTTTTTTTTAAATCCTTTCAGCTTGTGTTTATGGCTTCCTTTCATATTCTGAATTACAGATTTAGGTTAAGATGTGTTTTGAGCTCACCTAGTCCAAACCCCTTGTTTAAGCAGGGTCAGTTGCAGCAGGTTGCCCATGCTCAGTCAGGTTTTGAACATCTCCCGGTATGGACACTTCACAACCTCTCTGGGCAACCTGTTCCAGTGTATGACCACCCTCACAGTAAAAAAGTTCATATTCGTGTTCAGACAGAATTTCAGGTGTTTAAATTTGTCCCCATTGCCTCTTGTTTTGTTGGTGGCCACCACTTGAAAAGAGCATGGCTCGGTCTTCTTAATTCTTTCCATCAGGTGTTTAAACCAATTGATGAAATTGGTTTATAATTTTTTCTCCAGCATGAACAATACCAGCTCTCTCAGTCTCTCCTCACAGGCGAGATACTCCAGTCCATCAACTATTTCTGTGGCCCTTCACTGGACTCTCTGCAGTATATTCATGTCTCTGTTGTACTGAGGAGCCCATAAATGGACAAGTACTCCAGGTATGGCCTCACCAGTGCTGAGCAGAGGGGAAGGATCACCTCCCTTGACCTGCTTAGCAACATTCTTCCTAATGCAGCCCATCAGGCTGTTGGTCTCTGCCAGGAGGTTGCATTGCTTACTCGTGCTCTGCTGGTCCACCAGGACCTGCACAATCTTTCTCTGCCAAGCTGCCTTTCAGCTGGTTGGCCCCCAGTCTGCCTTGGTGCATGAGGGTGCATGAGGGTTAGTCCTCCCCAAATGCAGGACTTTCCATTCCCCCTTGTTGTACTTCATAAGATTCCTGGCTGCTTATTTCTCCATTCATTCTGAGTGGCAGCACAAGCATAACGTGTATCAGCCACTCCTGGCTTCTTATCATCTGCAAATGTCTTGAGGCTGCACTCAGTCCAAGGATCAAGATTGTCAGTGCAGATGTTGAAGAGTATTGTACCAAGTATTGACTTCCAGGGGACACCACTAGTTACTGGCTCCCAGCTAGATGCCATACCAATAATCAAAAGCGTCTGAGCCTGGCTTTTGAGCCAGTTTTCAATCCACCTTGCTATCTGCTCATCCAGCCCATACTTCATCAGCTTCCCTAAGAAGATCTTATGGGAGACAGCGTCAGAAGCTTTACTAAGGTAGACAACATTGGCTGCTCCCTTCATCTACCAAACCAATCATTTTGTTCTAGAAGACTATCATGTTGATTATGCATGTTTTTACCTCAGTAAATCCATGCTAATTACTCTGGGTCACCATTTTGTCCTTTATATGTTTGAAAATAGTTTCCAGGAGCATTTTCTCCTGTCACCTTTCTGGGGCTCAGGGTGAGGCTAACTGGCCCGTAGTTCCCCACATCTTACTACTTGCACTTCTTGAAAACGGGAGTGATGTGACTGTTCAAAGATAATAGAGAGTGGTCCCATAATCACATTGCCCAGCTCTCTCAGCACTGGTGGGTGCAGCCCTTCTGGTCCATGGATTTACACTTGTCCAGTTTGTTTAAGTGCTCCCTAACCCAGTCTTCTTCCACCGAGAGTGTCTTCCTTGTTGCATTTCATTCTCTCTGAAGTGTTCCACTAGGACTTGGTAGGAAGAAATCTTTCTCTTCTATGGACTATATCCAGATCATGTCCTTCCTTCTGTATGTGGATCCAGGTACTGGTCGTGGTTGGATGCCCACTGACCACTCCTGAAGCTTAAAGAAGTGGAACTATTTTACATTACTGCCTTTAGCTTTGTAGTCATTTTGTACCACAGAGTTTCCATGGTTCGTAAGCGTATTCTTCAAAAGCTGAGAACCTACATAACCCTTTAGTCTGGAGATGTTTAAGCCCTGAGCCCTGCTGAAGTTTCTAAAGAAACCAAATTAGGTTCGCATAATTGTGCACTGTCCAGTATGTGAATGGCTTTCAATTCTGCTCAAAATGAGAAAAGCAATGGTGGTTCCCACATTTTGCTTAATATGCCAGTAATTAGAAGTCCCCTTGAAGAAGTGAAAGGTGGGAGTTGTAGGTTTTTACATGGTCTTGAGAGCTTCACTTTTTAGGAGAATATCCTAAACATAAGGCTGCAGGGAAGGGTGGAATGGGACCATTCTGTGTCCGTTCCATGCATGCAAGATCTATAGGGTCAGAGAAGTAAAATACAGGGACTGTAACCTTCTGATAAGCATTCTTGTTTCCTGCGAGGGTAAGAGGAATCCCAGATTCTTATTCGTAGTGTAGAAAATGGTTAGTTTGTGCTAAAGATCCGCAGGATGAGATTTATTAACATGGCAGGGAGAAAGGACTGTACTTCCTCAAAGTGTGTTTTCCTCCTATCTACTGAAGAAATTCAGTGAATAATTAAATGCATCAACAATTGTGACTTTCCCTTTATTTATTTTTTTTTTTTTTTAAATTTGGCTGGCACTGTGATTTTCATTTGCTACATCTGACTAGTGAGATGTGCAAAAATGAGTGGTGTCTTTTCTTTATGATTTACTGGGGTGACAAACCTAATATTGCAGAGACTGGGGCACTGGATGTGCTGTTCTTTCCTTGGATTAGCAATGGAGTGATTCCTGTGTTGAAGTCCAAGTGAGTATGAAGTTACTTTACCTAGCAGAGAATTATTTCTGAACACTGCTAGCTTTTAGCCAGATGGTGCTGGACTGTTCAAGGAAAGCACAATAAATTATGTTCCCATTCTTGTGTCCTTGCCCAGGGTTTGAATTTAGTTATGTTCCTCTTAGAATGCAGTGGCAGATAGTGAAATATGATGCTTTGTGGGAGTATGTTACATCCACAAAAGCTTCGGAAACATGTCTCTTCTCAGTGTTTAGTGGGAAATTCCTGGAAAAAGTATGGCTCTTAAATGCAGCTCCACTGGGGCAGCCTTTGCAGTGAGGATGCTTCTGGTTTTGAATGAGGCCAGGAAAAGCAAGGGAAGCTTTTCTTAGTATAGAGAAATGTGATAACTGTGGTTTGATTTCTCCATCGAAAAAATGCATGAAGTTGGTAGCTGGGGGCTCTTTGAGGTTGCTGATGATAATTAAACAATCCCCCTGTGTTTTCTGTTTAACAGCTAAATGTATCAGCTTTGTCTGGTAGATTTTGCAAACTGCTAAACAAATAAAATCCCAAACCTTAAGTTTTTGAAACTAACTGTACAAAGTTGTTGTCTTACTCAGCTCAGCAAGAATTTGTTTTATGGCAGAAATCAGATTATCTTGCTTGCTTCTGTGTGGATAACGAGCTTGGCAAAAATCAGGGAATGAGCATGGTCATCCTGAGAAAATTACTGATGTCTCTAGCACAGGATGTCTATGAGCATGTAATTAACTGGTCCAAAGGGAAGTAACTCAGGGAAAGTACAGTGCATAGCAATAAAAATACACCAATACCCTATGTGTAGTATAACCACAAATAAACAGTAACTCAGACAAGAAAAGGCATTAGACAGTTCTCTGTCAGTGTCCTGAGATAACCCCAGTCTTTTGCTTCTGGTTGTGTAAGACCTTTGCCCTGTCTGTCTCGCAGAGAGAGAGGAAATCTGTGTGATAGATTTGTCATTCATAGATGAAATCACAGATTATCTTTGTTGTTCATTTAGGAAAATGAGACTTCACTGTGAGGAATTTGTTGCTGCCTTGATCTCAAGTTTAGGGGTCATTTGAATAGGTAAAGAGAATAGTTTAATATTCTTATATTGCTAAAACTATTGTTTAGTAATATGGCTGTTTATGAAAAGACTCATAAAAACCTATGAAAGGCTGGCAGTTTGTACTGGTTATCACATGAACTAGGCTTGGTCACTCAAAAAATTTTGTGTTTGTGTTTTTTGGGGGAGGGGTTGTTTTTTTTTTTTATTTTTTTCTTCTGGTGGTTTATGGATCCTGGAAGTGTGGTTTAATCCCTTCACTCTGTTTCTTAATTCTGCATTGCACGGCTAGCATTTCAGCTGGCATTTTAGGAATACTTAGAATCACAGAATGGTTCGGGTTGGAAGGGACTTTAAAGACCATTGAGTTCCAGCCCCTCCTGCCACGGGCAGGGGACACCTCCCACTAGACCAGGCTGCTCAAAGCCCCATCCAGCCTGGCCTTGAACACTTCCAGGGAAGGGACATCCACAACTTTCCTGAGCAAACTGTGCCAGTGTCTCACCACCCTCACAGTAAAGAATTTCTTCCTAATGTCTAATCTAAATCTCCTCTCTTACAGTTTAAAAACCAGTACCCCTCATTCTATTGCTCCACTCCCTGACAAAGACTCCCTTCCCTTTTCTTTTCTAGCTCTTCCCCCTGGGAGCTGATCAGACGGCTTTCACAAAAATGTTGTGGGTTGCCTCTTCTTATTTACATTGATGAATCCATGCTGTACACTAATATATGCAACATGGGGAATAAATGTGAGGAGTTGAAGATCTGTGTGCAGTTGCAGGGTGTGATCTTGTTGGGATCATGGAGATGTGGAGGAACAGCTTTTATGACTGGAATGCTGTAATGGATGCATATATGCTCATTAGGAAGGACAGGCTGGGAAGAAAAGGAGGTGGACTTGCCCTTTGTTAGAAGACAGATGGAGTGCTTGGAGTTCTGCCCGGGAATAGATGATGAGCCAACTGAGACCTTACGAACAAGGATTAAAGAGCAGACCAGTATGGGTGACATTGTAGTGGCTGTCTGCTATAGGCCACTTGATCAGGAAAAAGAAGTAGATGAGACCTTGACAGCTATAAGTAGCTTCTCATTCAGAGGCCCTGATGTGCATGGTAGGCTTGAACCTTCCCAATATCTGCTGGAGAGTCATCACAGCGTGTTATAAGCAATCCAGGAGGTTCCCTACACAGGTACAGAGAAGCCATCGAGGAGAATTGCTCTGCGGGACCTCATGTAAGCAAGGAAGGGCTGGCTGTGGTATATACCACCCTGATGGGAGGGTGCAAAGAGGATGGAGCCAGGCTCTTTCCAGTGATGCCTGGTGACAGGGCCAGAGGCAATAGGCACACACTGAAACACAGGGGGTTCCATCTGAACATCAGGAAACATTTTTTACAGTGTTGGTGTCTGAGATGGAACAGATTGCCCAGAGAGGTTGTGGAGTCTTTCTCCCTGGGTACATTCAAAAGCTGTGTGGACACGGCTCTGCTTGAGTAGGGGGACTGAACAAGATGAGCTCCAGAGGTCCTTTCCAACTTCAACCATTCTGTGATTGTATGATACGCACTTTTCTGGCTTTCCAGAAGTTACGGTTTAAAGTTGCATACACTTTCTTATCGTAATGTATAGGAAAGGTAAGAATTCACATTCTTAGTAGCTCTTTACTGAGGGTGGTAGTTCAGCTTTTCCTAGCATGCTCTGCCACTGTTAAGGTGAAGCTTATTTGGAAGAATAAAGTGAGTAAGAATCTGATAAGCAGAAGTAAAGTGGCAAGTGTAACTACCAAAGCTACATTTGAATTTCCCAGATTCTTGTTTATTTCAGCATGTTTTTTGACCAAGGAAAGGGAAGTCAAACGAGTAGTTCCTACAACCTACAGAGACAAAGATTTCTAGGTAGAAATATAAATACACTGAAGCTAAGAGAAAACAGGAGAGGAAATGGGACAAGATACATATTAGAAGTGATGTCAGAATTCATTGTATGTTAAAGGCTTATTTATACTTACTTTTAGCAAATGCTGGAAAATGGTCCAGCGTGAACGTCTTGAGAAAATTAGTTCATCTACTTGTGGTTCATTATAACAAACAGAAGTGGAAAGGTGGTTTCTTTGCTTAGATCAGCCATAATGAAGCTTGCAGAGGCTTCGAATACAACTGTGACACATGCTCACAGAGGTGCAAAACTGGTGTAACCTCGCCCTTACTCTTTCAGGAATTGGCTTGACTGCAGTTTTGCTGTGTGGCTTCTGGGAGTTAATTCAGGAATAACCTGCAATCAGTGTTCTGTTGCAGGCAGACAAGGCAGATAGTCTGGTCCCTTCTGGCATTATGGTTTATGAAGCTATTCGGTTATTGTGAAATTTGCCTACTCCATAAAATGGCTGAAAATTAATGCTCATTTAAAGCTCCTGTAGTGTGCAATTGTCTGAAATTAAAGGAAGATTTTTTTTTTTGCATTTTGCGTGTGAATATCATATGTGGATATAATGTATGCAAATACTTGTGTATATATGTGCATACACACTTGAACCCTCCCCTCCACCTTTTTACTGGCTCTCTGTATGCATATAACATCATGAACCAAAATTAAAAGTAAGTATATTGTCATGAATCCTCAGATTAGTTAGTAGAAAATGAGGAGTATAACTCCAGAAATACTAAGTAAATACAAATAAGCAGGAATGATAACATGTAAATCTTAACAGCAGAAGTTTTTGGTAATACTTCTGCCATGCAGGTCTGATTTATCCAAATTTTGTCCATATTAGCCAACTAATTGGTCCTTTGCTATTTGTACAACAATTGTTTTCCAAGAAAAACATTTGGTAGAGTAGAGGCTAACATTTGCCTTTAGTATTACTATTTTTTAAGGCAAATAACATTATTTTTCAAAAACATTGGTAGTCTATGAAAATGGCAAAAGTGCTGAATCAAAATCTTTTGGGGCTAGTAGTAATTGTCACTTCACTTGGCTGTCACTAATTACGGGTGTTTAAAATCTCATAATAATGCAGAGCTGTTTTAAAGCCTAATGTTTTTATTGCTAGTTTTTATCATTCAAATTGCAACCTGTTTTAAATTCGAAGGACAGCGAAACAATTTAATTTCCTTTTGTTTATATCAATAAAGACATTTATGTTTTGGGTTTGGATAATCATACTTCCTGTGTTATAAAAGAGTTTTGCTGATTCCAGAGAATTTTTTTGTAAGTTCAATTAATAGCATAGACAAACTATTGCTTATATGGGATAGGAAATTTGTAATATCTTAAAAATAAATTTTTAATGACAGGATGGATAAACTTTAACGCATTAACAGAGATAACTCTTGGTATTCAACACAGGATCAGCATCTCTAGTGCTGGAACTCTCTACCATTCTGCTGAAGCCAGCCCTTAAGAGATACACTAGTTAATAAGAAATGTTTCTCTGATAGTTGTTGATTTATACAATAAAGAAATTCATACTTTTTTGTTGGGGGTATTGGTCTGAATTGCTCTGACACTTTTCTAGTGCAACAGAAAGTGCTTCTCTGATTGTGAAGGTAGAAATTGAGAAGAACCATTAATGAGTGGTTTAAGAAATGTCCAGATGTTTTGTGTGAAGACATTTGATTTGGCACTTTCGGCAAATCCTGCTCCTAACAGAAAGGAGATGCAAAGCTCCTCCTGGATGGGAGCAGCCCTGGCTTTTGATTCAGTGGAGGATGTGGCTATTTAAAGAGAAGCAGCATTCCAGGGATGTTTCTGAAGACCATAACAAAGTTTGTGTCCAGTTGTTTAAGTATCTTCTTCATTTGCTTTCAATAATTTTGTCTCCAAGTTGAGTTTACTTTCTTGCCAGTTCTGATCAAAGCATTTTCCTGATAAATGGATTTCTTCTTATTTTTGTCTGTCTGCCAATCCAAGTAACAAAAAAGAGTATTGCTGATAGCTCTGTGATTTTTTATTTTTTTTCATATTCTTTATCTTTTTTTTTTTTAATTTTTATTTTTTGTCTCCAGCAGGCCATCTGTGGAAAAGAAAAAAGAGAAAAAATGAAGTATGTATTTTTAATATTTTTCCTGAATCTATTACCACAATATGCTGGGAAGTCTTTGAGAAAAGATGACAGTTACCCAAAAACATTTGAAGATATTAAAAATGAGATAGCTGGCTATACCGATATTGCTAAAGCTATTATTGATTTTGCTGTTCATGGAAAAGCTAAGAACAGATCCTATGACAGATTAGCAGTTTTTGCTGATACCATAGGACCTAGACTCAGTGGTTCAAAAAATCTAGATGCGGCCATCAAGTATATGTTCAGTGCCCTGCAAGAAGATGGACTGGAAAATGTGCACCTGGAGCCTGTCAAAGTACCGCACTGGGAGAGAGGAGAAGAGTTTGCAATGATGCTGGAACCAAGGAATCACAGCATTGCTATTTTGGGGCTTGGGAGCAGTGTTGCAACTCCTCCAGGAGGTAACTTTTCCTTTTGGAATTCAGTATCACTTGCTTTTTAATACCAAACTGTATTATACCTCTCACAACTTCTCTCAATGGACAAACTGAAGTTTTCTTCCTGCTATAATAGTTCTGCAAGACAAGATGCTGTTTTTCTGTATGACATGGCTGTGAATGATGCAGTTTGGTCTAACTTGGTTTGGTTGAACCAATCTATAAAATTAGAGTTGATTCCCAAACTCTTCCTTAAATCTATACCTTTTTGTTTAACTCTGCTGAACCTCATTTGCAAAGACTCTGCTCCTGTACTGAGGTTGGTCGGCAACTTGTTCTTGTGACCTGGGGTTTCTCAGCCCTTCTTTTTCTTTGTGGCCAGAGAAGTTCTCCATGGGGTGTTGAGTTGATAGGTGATTTCTGCTCTTGTTGCCATCCCCTGTCCTGCCAATCTTAGCACTTCAGTCTGGCAGAAAACAAGGCAGCAGGAAAAGGAAGAGAATCTCATGCTGAGCTTGGAAAGTGCCAGCCCCTTGCTAAGCGTGGCAATTGGTATGTGTTTGTCCGTTCCTTCCCCCACCTCTTCCCTCTTCTCGCCACTTGCTCTCTCATGCTCGCCTTGGAAAAGTCTTTGGTTCCCCTCTTGCTGAACTGTGTGTTGCCTATTAGTGGATCATGTGTGATATGTTACTTCAGGAACAAGAATGACTGTTAGCTGGGCTCAGCAAAATTCAAGTGTTTTGAATATTAGCTTGCTTGCAAATGAAATGATGTATAAGATTCTCTTGTACATATTGATGTGGGGCTTTCTCAGGATTGCTATTTTAAGGCTGGAAGGCAACCTTCCTCTATGACTGCTTTCCATAAATAACAACAGACTTACTCCTAGACCAGTTCAAAAACATTCTTGTTCCTTTATGAGAAAATAACTTTAGTTCAGGAAATAAAAGGTAACATGACACTTGTAATTTTTTTTTATGAATTGTAAATTTTCATGATAGCGAGCTTAGTATTTGAAATGAAACAAATACTGTATTAAAGCTGTTTTGTTTAGAAAAATATATAGCTTTTCAAAACAAATAAACCAGGATAATTTAAGGTATGTTTCAAATAAATCTCCCTTGGTTTGGGGAACCGCTACTTTAAATTTTGTCTGAGGTACTTCTGTCATATTCAGGTAAACACATGCCTAAAATGCAAAACAGCTAAACCCATTAATATCTCTTTATCCCAGGGTATGTCTAAGGCTTAGTGCTTTGATAAGAGAATATTTACAGCAAAAGTTAAACCTACAACTTATTTTGTATCCTTTTCAGTCCTATTGCAAGTTTCCCAAAAAGGAAGCTACAATTAAAATGGCATTTTTGGTATTGAGCAAGTGTTACTAAACCTGAAAAAAGAACCAACAATTTCATCTTGGTGAACATCTTCACATCCCCGAAAGTCTGTTTTTTGCTTCCTGTTCTTTGTTGTGTAATTATTTGCGCTTGCTTTACTCCTAGGTTTGCCTTTTTTCATTTAGAGGGATACTGAACTGACATGTTTAAAAATGCTCACAGTGGCTAATAGTGTCCTTTTTCATCTGTAAAGATCTTATTACCGATGACTGAATAGCTGGGCTAGTACCTGTAGCTGGTGGTGTCTTGGAAGATAAGATTGTATTATCCAGTGCTGGTTTGTACTGAGTAATGTTCAGAAAATCCACATTATTCTTCCTCTTCCTTTTTACTTTCCTCTGAGATCTGCTGTGTTTCTGAAAAGGCGTGTGTGTTGGTGCTAGAAGAGTGCATGGCAATGAGATCTCTCACAGAGGAGTGGGTAGTTTCTCATGCTTTGTGGAATCATTCTGATTAAATTGCTTACCTTCTGACTTGAAATATATCCTACTGTTTGTGGCTGTTAATGATTTCTGCTGGTCTCATCTTGCTCTGTGCAAGCTGTGACAGATTTTCGTGCTTGGAGGGGTTATGTGGGGTAGCTGGACCCCGGTGAGCTCTTGGATCTTCTTCTTCCTGTCACTGGACTGGCCGCCTGGCTGACGGAAATACCTGGCGAGAGCTGCTCGTCACCAGCCTCTCTGGGCAAGAGAATTTCAAAGTGTGCTGCTCATAAAAGCACCTGTCCTAAAACTCACACTTATCCCAAGCATGGAATAAAAAAATGTGTGGTTAGACTCTTAAAACCACCACCTTATCACTTCTGAGGAATTCATTCCTAGATCTGCTCCCTCTGCTCTAACCAGCAATTGTCACTGTGCCCTGTTCCTGAAAAAAAAAGGGATATACAGCTGCCCTAAATCACATTGGAAGTATTTTAACAGTTCCGCTCAGTGAGGGAATATTGGCAGTTCTGATTTGTCTTGTTTTAGCCAAGAAGCTGTTGGAGTGTGAGTCATTCCATAATCAAAATAATTAAACTTAATATGAGATGCTTGATGCTGATTCTCCTGGCATTGCATTGCTGTTGCTGCACGGGATTAAACTGGGGAGATCTACTGCTGCCATGCTGTGATTTGCCAGAGGGATGCGTTAAAGGTCAAAGACTGGCTTTCAGGTGTTGGCTCCACGAATCTGCCCATTGGTGCCAGGGTTCTGCCCAGAGATAGAGAGACTACCTTTAAAGTGGACTGTGTAGGTAATTCCCAAAGATATTTGGTATTAACTTGATAGTCATTGCACTTTTGAATCTGTGTTCCTATCAGGATACATTTTGGATCCCTTATTTTATGGACCACTGGCTCTGTAGAGTCCCAGCATATGCCTACTTTGATGCCACTGATGCCTCCTTAAGAGCCAGAGGAAGCACTGACTGGAGTTTTTGTCTTTTAAGGTCTAGGGGTGAGGTTAAGATGAGAGGGAATAACTCCCCGTCCTGGCCGGAGGTACAAAAGACCATTTCTTGTCGTCTCAGTTATATCCTGAATTCCTCCCTTCTCATTATGTGCTCCAGGCTTCAGACCTGATGTGCTAAGCAAATAGGAAGCATTGGGAGAAACTTAAAATGCTGCTTCTCTCTGGATCTACTTAGAGCTTCATGCTGGACTCAGTAGCCCCCGGTGCCCTCATAGTTCCTCCTGGAGCTCAGTTCCCCAAGCTAGTGCTCTTTATTAACATGGCAACAGCTTAACAGTAGTTAGAAACCTGGTCTGGATGTTGGAAATTCAGGGTTTGTTGGGTTTATTTTCCCTTCTATCCATGGAAGTTCAAACCAGCATTTCCTAAGAGTGACTCAATGGGCACAGCACATGCTGATGCTGTTCACTTTCCATTTCAGCATATGCCATGCGCGTGTGTGGAAAAAACATGTGTGATCCTTTGGGGCAGGAGCAGGAAGCCCTATATAGTAGCAGTGTTTTTGCTGTGGAGCCCAAGCCAGCATTGACTCCAGGATACAAGGAGTATCTCTTCCTTCTGTCTATTTACCCCACGCCTATGGGGTTGAAAACCTTATGGGATGTGGATAGAGCTTTTCCCGTTTATTGGATTTGCTGCAGTTTGCTCACTTTGGCTCAGATACGAGGTTGGCATAGAGCTGGTTGGCTCACTCAGGTTGGAGCAGTTCTTGCAATGATAATGCAGGAGGCTTTTCGGTAACTTGTGATCTTGTGGATAAAATCCACATTTTCCTATTTTCTTCTTAAGGACTGGGCGACAGGCCAGGATGTCAAGTTTCCAGATTCAGTCTGATTTACACAGCAAAAAGGGCCATCACAGAAAAGATTAGAATTTTTTTATTGAAGAGGAAAAAAAAAAAAGCATTTTCCCTTTCAGTGTTTCCCAAGATTTGAAGGTGTTGGGTCAAAGAGATCATTTTCACTTCTTTTGATCTCCTTACAAGGAGGGAGTAACTTTCATGCCTGTCTTAGTGAGAGGGAGAAGAGAAACAGGAAATGCAGAGTGACCTGGCTTTCCAGAAGTCAGCAGAGATTTGAAAATGGTCACCACCTCAGAGAAATGGATTCCTAGGTAACAAATAGGACTGAATGGTAGGAGGTGCTCAGTTTAGGGAGTTGACAAACTGGAGGTTTACCTTATTTAGTCAATGTCCTTGTCTTGTTTGCAGTGTTTCAACGTTGGCAAAACATACAGATCTATATAGAGAGACTGTGTTGATTTCTGGTAGTACTGATTATATCCCCCAAATTCTGAGAAAAATAGACATAATTATTGCTTTGAGAATCCCATAATTGAAGGAAAGTAGTAGTTTAGCAGATGTTTGACCATAAAGTATCAAAGAATTCATATTTTTTGCATGTGTTTTAAAATGCACTTTTTTTCCCCCAGATGGGTGACCCTGCCCTGTCATTTTAAAGAAATACGGACAAGTAGAACCAGCCCCAGAATGCAGCCTACCCAAAATGTATCCTTGAAAAAGGAACCGTCTCTGGTTTCTATGTACTGTTTGTTGCAGCAAAACTGAAATAATATAAATTTGAAGATCATGCATTGGCAGACTTTTCCCTAGTTTTTGTGTTTGAGTCATGGGGTTTTTTGTTTAACTATCAACAACATTTGGTCCAGTCTTGCTGTTCTAGAAGGTGGTGGGAGTTTTGCCACTTAGATAATCTGAAAATAGTTCCAGCTTGTTATTTATAAAATGGGTATGTGTCTCAAAGCTGTTGAAGGCATGTGCTGTTGCTGTAGGCTTAGCCTTTTTAAGCCTGGGATGCTGCTGAAAGAAGTGGTCTGGCCTCAGTCCTGGTTGATATATTTTTTTCTCCAGTGTTGACCCTCCATTTTTTGTTTCTCCATGGTGAAGTGGATTAGGGAATTTGTCTAGATTAACAAAAGACCAATAAAAAAGTTAAGTTTCATGTGTATTAGAGGAATTACTCTTAAATTGCCAGCATCTTTGGATGATCACTAACCTACTGGGAGAGAAGAAGATCCTTCTAGAGGGACTTGGGTAGGCCTAGGGGGTTCAGTGCTGAGAACGGGCTGGAGAGAGTCATAGGTGTGACACCCTAACTTCTGTTCTTCTGTGCTTGAGGAGCTATTGGTTCACTTCTGAGGCCATGAGCCTCAGTATTGTGTGCCTGGATTGTTTATTATTACTTAGAGCAGTGCTGCTTGTGGTATGATAATAATACTACTGTTTTTCTTGTAATGTAAAATATGACATCCATGAAGGACCTCAGATGCTGTGGTGTTCAGTGGCCCACTGTCTGGGCAAAAAGTTAGTTCAGTGGCATTTCAAAGACATAGAGAGTAGGAGTAGCTGTGTGGCTTTGAGGTGGATGTGCTGTCTGGGAAGGGCATGGGTTCTAGTCACTGCTTTAATGAATGTTCAAGTGAACTATATGGATTGGCAATGGCAAAAAAATGAATTTTCAGGTCTTGGCCCTTTTCAGTATCACTGTGTTGAGTGTGTTTACCCAAAGGATGGTAAACCCAGGCTGAAGCTCCTGCCTCAAGTTAGTGGAGGTAGGATTCAAACATGAATGCTGGGTGGCACTGTCACCTTCCCTCACAGGGGACAGCTTGCAGTGATTGGCATCTTGACTTGCTAAGGAGGGAATGGTTACCCTCTGTGCTTCCTGCTTTGTACACCTGTGTGCTCCAAAACTGTATTTTCTGGATCCAGTGCTTGGGTGCCTGATTCTCCACAGACATTGCACAGCAAACCTGTGTCCCGTGCAGGGCTGCTCCTGGGAGAACCAGACCTGTTGTTCTGCAATTTTGGCGTCCGAGGCTTCGTACTGGGGTTTGGGTCCAACCCCCTTCCTGCTAGGAGTTCCTGCTGCACAGTAAGCTACATGTTACTGTAACCAAACTGTTCTAATGAGATCCAGTACTTGTTGGAAATTGTAAGTCATATTTGTCAAAAATTTAACTGTTATATAGTGTTTATTTTTCTCTGTGTTCTTAAAGAGCGGAGTACTAAGTTTAGTCTCTGTGCCATGCATCAGAGCTGAATAGCCTCATATCCTTTTGGATAACTCTCCCATGTAATTTTAGTTTCATGAAGTAATTCTCTTTGCTGTTCCACAGGGTAGGTGAGGTCACATTTTCCAGAAGTATATTCAGATTTTACAAAATCTTTCTTCCTGATAAAAGCCCTCTTTTTCCTTTCACAGTTCCCCTAAAATATTTTATCTTCCCTTCACATTATAATTCTTACATCAATATATATTCATATGTGATGATAGAGCAAATGTGTTTCTAGGTGTTAAAGTATTTTAAATTTTCAGTACATAATAATTTTTGAGGGAGAAAAAAATACGTGATGATACGAATCTTTCATTTGCTTCAGCCTGACACCAAACCTTAATTAGATGAGTTCATTATGGACCCAGAATTTGGGTTTGTTTTTCTGAAAACCTTGTTGAATTCTGTGGGACGTTGGGGGAAAGCTGAACTAATTCCTAGTGAAAAGCAACATGTTTTTAAAAGAGGTAAAATAGAAGTTGAGGGGAAGAAATGTTTTCTGGGCTGATTTTAGAGGGTGCTGAACCTAAATAGGATATAATGCCAGGTCCCTAATCTTTACTTAGTTTTCAAAAATATATTTGCCTTTCCTCTCTACTTCCCAAAACCTTATTTTCTTTGACCTCTCCCAACAACACCCTTTCTTCCCTATCTCCATACACCGATACCTTTTCCCGTGTTGCTTGCTTTATGTTCTTACGTCCTCATGCAGGGGTCCTCATGACCCTGGCACACGATCTGGTTCTGTGCAGGATGATGTGGCATCCAGGGTCCGACCCTGACATTTTTAGCAGAGAACTGTACATGCCAGCTGCTACATTTTAGCTTTGTATGTGCAGCTCTTTCCTATGACCCATGCAAAAAAACTTCTAGCTTCTCTGTTACTCTGTGAAAGAAGGCACCTTGCAAGTAGACTCAAGGCAGTGCCTGTGGGCCATTTCTGAAAGAAGCAGTGGTAAGGTGTTTTTATCCTGGGGAGATGGTTGTGTCTGAAGGACAACTGGATTAGCCAGGCTGAGGTTGGAAGAGCTTGGGGCTACCACATGCATGTGCTTAAGGTCAGCATGGAATACAGTATACCTTGATGCGGCAGCTTCCAGGATAAATTAGCTTTGTGGGAGAGCTGAGGCAGAAATGGAGAAAGCTGAGAAGTGTCAGCCATCTAGTAGACAAGAAAGAAGGGAATAATTGTGACCTGATGTCCTAGTCTGCGATGCAGGGCTGCGATCATCAGGTAGGTTTCATGCAGTGCTTTCGTGGTGTGATGCTGCTCCTACTCTGTCTTCTTTCTACCACGAAGAAGTGCCTTGATTTCCTGCTTCTGGTATCCTGATGCCTGGTTCTGATGAAGTACTCTGTCTCCCTCTTGCTCTCATGACCACAGAGGTTGGAAAAATCTTTCAGATACGTTCTGCAGTCTCAAAATCTCCACCAATACCACAACAATTAGCTGTGTTGTTGACTTCTTGTGTTGATATTTTAGGCAGTATTTTATGCTGAGGGTGCAAGCATTTTCAATATATAGCACACAGGGAAGTTTAGCAGAGGCTTAGTTCTTTTAGTTTCCATCTTTATTGTGTCTAGACCTAAAAATGACATATTTTGTTTTAAGAGAAAATGGCCTTGCCCATCATGGTATTTATTTGTCAGTGGCAGCTTCAGGGCATGAGGACCAGCAACATTGCTCTTCCAGAGTGTGATTTGTAAGAGGAATTGTAATTTTTATGTTAACTCGGTGTGAAGTAAATGAAGTTCAGAAGTATGTAGGGGCGAGTTGTTCACTGGCTGTTACTGAAGAAAATTACTGTCAAATTAATGATGGATTCATTTCATTTTGCAACTACATTTCCAAGAGACTGTTGCTTTTAACTGAATGACAAAAATGAAACTGAGGGAAAAAAGATTAGACTAAGGTCATAACCGAAGAGTCAGGAAATAGGTATTGAGTAAGATTAAACAACTGCAAATGGTATTTCTTTCTGGTTTTGCTAAATTCTTTTAATACAACATTTGATTGTAACTAACCAGGTTGCATTTCTGTGTGTTTATGAGGTGAGTGTTCTAGAACAGTAATAAATAAAACCCAGCAGAGACCAGGTTCCCGAATCTCAGGGATTCTTGGTACTCAATACAGTAAAGACTTCCCATGTCTTGCTCTTGTGAAGCCAGGAACAGCAACAGTATATGGTATGAAGTTTCCTTGATATTTTAAGAGTTTCATCATTTTTAAAAATCTGATAGTAGGATGGATTTTCCTTTTTTTAAATTTTTTAAATTTTTTTTAAATTCTTACTCTTCTCTGAAACCTGTTACTAACACAGACAGATGCATAGCTCCACATACAAAAATAGCTTAAATGTTAGCTGCATTTAATCTTGGGGAGAGTAAGTTATCTTCTGGGAGATTCCCTTTAAGCTAATCTAGTTCTGGTATGATTGCTGGCAGGTGAGGAGGTAACTCTCCAGACAGAATTGGTCACGCCAAGAATCCGACTTCTGATGCACGGCGATGTTGCAGACAGCTGATTTACTGGTGCTTATATAAAGTTGAACTTTCTGTAGCTAATAAAGAGTAACTGTAATCAGTCTTGCCTTCATCCTGCCTGTGACAGATCTTAGACTTTGCTGCTCCATACCACGGCATTGAGTTGAACTGGCAGTGTCATCATCAAAGTTGTGGTATATCCAAGTGTTTAGATAGAAACGTATGCTTCAGTGTGCAGAGGACTTTGCAATATATAATTTTGTTGGTAAATTGTCTGCTTGTTCCTCCCATTAACACCCTTCTTGTAACTTAATTCTCAGAAATGGCAGGGGACAATTTAGTATTTAATTAGTAGTGAGAAATGAGAGGAAACCCATAGTGCTCCATAGATTGTTTTACTCACTAGCCCTATGCAACAATATGAATAATGATTCACATGGTGAGAACAAATAAATAGTCTTCAGTTTCATGTAGTCAGACAAGTTTATCATATTTGTAATTCTGTCTTCTACGCTTCGTGCCTTTTACTTAGCTTATTCACTAAATGCACTGTATCCATCTCTTGGACTGCAGGGGTTGTAATCTTTACATCTTGCTTAAGTAAGCAGGCAATTCGGCTCCCTTCTTACATGGGTTATGTTCTGTTCAATAACACACAGCCAAGCTCTGGGTGTGATAATGACAGGAGCAAGAAAGATAGAACAGCTTTTGACATGGGAAGCAGAGCCATGAGGCGCTGAACTGGTAGGAGATGCTAGGGGTAGAGATCTGTTAATTTTCTTAAAGGCTCAGTAAGGTGAGGCATTTCCCATTTTGAAAAGGAATAACTCATTCCCCTTAAACTGATAAACTGTTGGGGTTTTCATTTCATTTCTGCTTTTGCACAGGAGGTCTTGGGGGGTTTTGTATGTGTGCCCACATATTTATTTAAGATAAATATTGCTCTGGTCACTCAATAGATGAGACTGAAACGGTATAAAATGGGACTAAAGTGCAAATGAGACATTAAATTAGACAGCAGTTACAAAAGAGGGAAATTTTATTTTGTTACACAGAGCACTGTGATTAATGCTTTATGTACTCTGTGCTGCCATTAAGTTAAACTTGCAGAGAGAACCTTTATTTTGTTTTGTCAAAGGATGGCTTTATTTAGCTTCTTTTGGAACATTCAAAAGTAGAGATACTGGGCTGGAGTTTGTAGCTCTGCTTTCTTTTCTTTGGCTTTAATTCCCACAAAGCTGACTGTACAAACTCCTGATGCCTGTCATCTAGGGAGGGCCATAAATGTACTTCTCCGAGACATTTCTTAGGGATTATAGATAGGTGTTAGCTGTGTGTAGAATTTTTTAAAAATCATCCAAAGTTGGTGTTTGTTCATTAATGCAGTAAAGTAATGCCAAGAAGAGTTAATTCCTCGCTTCCCAGTCACAAATACACCCTGTGCCCGTCCAGTGCCTGCTGTGTGATCCAAGTGGAGCACTGGGGAGAGCTAATATGAAATACAAATTGCAGTATCAGCCTACCAAGACCATGACTTTTCTTGTGGAAAATGAAATTTTGCAGATACCTGGCTTTATTTCCAGTGGCACGGTTCCATACCCAGCATGATCCTGTGGTTGGGACTCTCCTTAGATAGGCAGCTGAACCTGCAGTTCGTTAGAAGCTGCTGCAGTCCGTTACCGTGCTCACCTACCTGCCAACAACAACTACTAAAATTTGAAGGTGATTCTCTGGTTTGGCTCTCTGTGCCTCTTTCTGTAAAGCTAAGAAGCTGAATAGTTATTCAGTTAAAATTTTTACAGTAGATTATTTCTGTAGCTAAAACTTACGGGCTTTTGCTGTAGTAGTAGATGTCTCTTGTCCTCTTGGTGCACTCTTAAGAAACCAAGCCTTTTTTGTGAAACAGTTTCTTTAAGGTTTTGAAGTATACTACAGTTTAATCTTAAAGAAGCCATGAGCCTAGATACACTGGTGCTGGGAGAGATGATCTTCCTATTTTTCTATTAGTTCTCATGTATTACAGTCTCAAATAAAAGCCTTTGAAATCTTCTCCAAATAATTCTTGTGCCACCAAAAAAGAAAAAAAAAAGAAACAGAGGACTTTCAAGGAGAAACATTTTCTTCTTAAAAACATGATAGTTTTTCATCTTCAACAAATCCTTGCTAGACATTTGTTGTTATTTTTAGTTTTCATGGATGTATTTTATGGCATTTAGTTGAAACATACAACACTAAAATTTCAGGCATCCATTACTACTACTGGTCATGTTAATGAATTCTTAAATGCTGTGACATATAGTTCCTCAATGTTCTAAAAAGTTAGAGGATGTGGGTTTGGGAAAAACTACTTATCTATAAAATCCTTTGTTTTTTCAAGCAAGATAATACAGCAATTTAAAACTATTCCAACTATTAAAACCAAAGGGCTGGGTGGGATCTAACTTACCATGTGTGAATAGTTCTGCAGAAATGCCTGCCTGTGTTCTCTGTATCATAACTGGGAAAATTCCCGGAGAGATACATCCAATAGAGCTGTTGCATTCTCCTGAATGATTTTTGTTTTTAAATTTATGAGCATACTGCAGAGTTTGTTGAAGCTGGAAATCTTTAACTTTGTTTCATTTATGATTGAACAATTTTATGTGTTTCAGTCTAAAAATTCGTGCTTCCAGTTGTCTTATGTTAAGCTAAGTTGTTTAGCAACATATCAAAACAATTCCATGAAAAGATTACTATCTTTTTTTTTTTTATTAATCCCATAGGCAGCTTTTGCAAATGTTTTCGTACTACAAACGATTGCTGTGAGGCATTAAAGCACATGCAGAGAACAGAATTCCCCACGCGTATCCTTCTTGTCGTTCAAGTTATGTTTTAACACCAACCTGATGGCGTGGTTTACAGAACTGAGTGTACTTGGTTCAGGGTATTTTTACAGCTATCTAGTACCAATCCCTGATGAAGCCTTTGCATAGTCTTCCTTTTCCATCAAGAGGGTAAATTTTATTTCCTGTGTTCTGTGCAGTCCATGCTTTTCTGTCAATTAAAACTGGCTTTAGGAGAGTTGTAGGAAAGCCATGTTAAAACCACTGCACTATTTTCTTTCAGGAATTACAGCAGAAGTCATAGTGGTAGCCTCTTTTGATGAACTGCACAGAAGAGCTCAGGAGGCCAAGGGGAAGATTGTTGTCTACAATGAACCTTTCATCAGTTACGGTGAAACTGTGCGATACAGATCACAGGGAGCAGTGGAAGCTGCTAGAGTTGGAGCAGTGGCATCCCTCATTAGATCCATCGCTTCTTTTTCTATTCATAGGTAAGCGTTTTTCTCTTTTCTCCCTCTGACTCACATTTCAGCCGTTAGTTCACGTGTCATTTCTGGGCAGGCATTTTTGTTCTCTATGACTTAAACATTGCCAGTTATGAGTGGGTGTTTGGGTTTTGAAATTGTTGGCTGCACAATAGTTCTTTTCCCCTGTGCTTTGTCATTCTTTCAAAATGTTTTGATTTTTTTGTCACTGATCCAAATTTTGTATGATATTTGTTTTAAAGAACTTCCTGCGTTCTCAAGGCTACCATAAATATTCTGAGATCAACCAAAATCGAATGTCTTTGGTGACAAAACATACCAGACTATCAGGGATGGTATGAACTGGCCATTCTGTATATTTGACTAGAATGTAAGTGTACAGGTTTTATTGTATTGGTCATTTTCCTAGCACGAGGCTGACCTGTTCTAGATGGAGTCGTTTGCTCTGAACGTAATTATTTTGAACACTTGAGCGGTAGGATTTGTAATTCTCATTCTGTTTTTTTTTTTAAGTGAGGTAGGTTGAAATCAAGATTTCTTAAACACTGAATTTATTTAGATGCCTTGCTATGTTATTTATTATATATGGGTTTACATTTCTGAAATGTGCATTTTCAGTTTTCTGTGAGGTGTGTATTTTTCTAATACCATTCTCTTTTTGGACAATATATGGCAGTACAGGCCATTTATTCCTCCACCTAGTTTGCCCAGAAACTCTTCACCCACAGAGGAATCATCGGCAGTAGCTAAGCTGAGCCGGAATGTCTGCCACATCATAAACTGGAGTTGTGTTCTGTTTGCGTAACATCATGGTTTCTTTCTGGTCTCTGCTTCTAAATTTTCTTTCTCCATTAAGTCCAGGCTGAGAAGTGGGAAGGGGTGGTATGGTCTTGGCGGGCTGGGATACATGCTTGATTCCTCCATTTCAGACAAAACACATCTCAGCAGTGCAAGCATCACCATTTGTGATGCTTCAAAAAGTTTGAGAAATGCAGTGATGCCAGCTGACTGTATTGGATTTTGTGCAGAGGAAAGCTCTGCTGCCAGCGTAGTTGCTTGATAGCATTTTTATGTGCTCCATATTCTCCTAAAGGAGCCAACATTACCTGTTTAAAATACATTTTCAAAAGTAAAGTACTTTGAATTTAGATAGTATCCAAACTATATGACTGTATTTCTTGATGCCCAACAGATGTAGCAATGTTTACAATATATTTTCTAATACCTACAATTTTCTAATAAATATTATGATAATCAACAGAGTAGAATATATTTCCAAAACATTTTTATAAGAAATTATATGTCTTCCAAATAGTCATGTTTAGTGTCATCAAAGAACGTTGCAATCTATAATCTGTTGATTATCTGAAAACTAGAAAAGGATCTGAACGCTGATCTATCCTGTCCTTAGTTCTGGTGCCCTGCAGAGGTGTTCTTTTGAAAGCAATTCTTTGTATCTTCTGTTTGCCAGACTATTTATGGAAGTGTATTTTAACGTGTAATGGAAAATTTAGAGATGAGGAACAGAGGTGGAGTCTGAAGGTAGTAAAGCCTGTTTATTAGGTCTGGGTGCTGGCATTACAGCTATTTCAGAATTGAATGAAAAGCGAGGAGAAACAGATGCCAAATACATGTTTGTTTAGAAGTACTGAATCCTTAATCGAGGCTGGGAGCCAAGGTGTCATTCCCAAAAGCAATTTCAAATTTAGATGCTGCCAGGAAGCATATTTTCATGAAATTGTACTTTCTGTCCTTTCTTCTTTTAACTTCATTTAGAGGTTTGGGTTTTTTTGGGTGGGGGAAGGGATTGAGTTATCTGTTTTTTCCTCTATTAAGAGAGGTATTCAGGTCTAGTCCATCACTTCTGCCACTCCGTGATGCCTAGATATGGTTGCTTGTTTCTAACAGAAAACAGGTATTGCTGTAGGCAGGCTGGATTTTCTTATCTCCATGCCTTTTCCTATGTGTTCTTTCAATCACCAGCTGTGTGTCTCCTTGTCAATGTGCTGTGCTGGATGTGGTGCTTCTTGTGAATTGGTGGCTGTGGCCCTGTTTGTTCAAGTCGCTTATCTTTTGGATTGACTGATGGGAAATGCTGTGTCGCTGCAGGGAGTAGCATGTTGGAAGGGTGAAAGATGAAAGGTAAAAAGAGTGAAAAGATAAGATAGTTTTAAGTGTTGTGAAAGTAAGTCTTCTATTCTTGCAGTTTGCATATTGCTGCTTGTTGACCAGAACCTTTGCTTCTTGGGACTGTGTTTTTTTTACCTGTGCACCTATAATATGAATAACTGAGAATGAGATTGTCGCAGTTCTCCAAAACATCCTGGAAACACCTTAGAAGAAAGTATTCTTTCTCTGATACTGCACTATCCCACTTTGTGCCATATTGTCAAGGGCAAAAAGTGTGAAGAGAACCTCTGAGCAGGGATTATACGGATTTTCTTTAAGGTATGGTAGGATAGTTATGGAGTGAAGGAAACTGCTTGGGAACTTGGGCATCTGAACTCCAAATGGTGGCAAGAAGGGATGAACCTGAAGATATTCAGGAATTAGATTGCTGTGTTGCTATTGGGGCTCGTGCCAACTCATCACTAACAGTGAAGGACTTGAAGGATTTGTTATTGAGTTTCAAGGAATGAATTAATTTATTTAGGACAAAATTGGTAAGTAAATAGGAAATTAGCAACAGTATCTCCTGTGGCCTATGAAGAGATGACAGTATTGGTATTACCATGTTGCATGGCAGTTTTGTCTTGTGGCGTTGTCCTCATGTTGTGTTAGAGTTGAAGAAATCTCTTGCTACTTTATAGGTGTCAGATAAGAGTGAATTTTGTTGCTTAGGCGAAAGTCACTGTAACAGGTAGGTAATTTTCACTGCTCTCTACCCAAATGGTGTGTTTATGACAGCCTTTTTCCCAATAACAATTTCCTGAAGCATTGGCAATTCACTTATGGTGAAAATATTTGAACATGGATATTTAGAGTTAAGAGTAGCAGAACTATTTTTAATGAAACTTCTCAAATAATATGTATTATTGTAATCAGTCAACAGTAGCCATAGCATTTGGCTTTTTGGAGAAATCCAGATGTTGACTTTTTTTGCTTTAATAGCTTGACTGTGCTGTGATTAATGGCCTTGTACAAGTTAAAGTAATACATACCTATACGGTTGTATACAATAAACTCATGGGTATTTCCCAGTTTGTAGTTGATGTTTTTACATCAAAAATACTTGATTTACAAGGCGTGGTTGTAATAAGCTAGCCATAAGTCTGTTTTTTTTCTTCCTAGCTGTATGGTTTTAGAACATTTTATAGATAAAAGGTATTCTTTAATGATTGAAATGGTCCTTTGATGAAGGTACTCTTATGAATCTAAAACCATAAGCAAATCCTTTCTGTTCCTCAAGAATCACAGATTAGATAAAGTCATAACACTGTGTCTTATGATAGTGATCACTTTAAGGGCTCTAGAAAAAAGCAAATTCAAGTGTTTTAAAAGAATTCAACAAGAAAGTTCCCCAGAATTCTTGGAGATAAATGTCAAGAGCCCAATTATTATTTTTTTAATGCTGCAGAACAATCTCTCCAGTATATAAGAAATCCAACAGAGAACATATTACAAAGCCACAATAGACCAACAAGTACGTTGACCCAGTCTGGAGACTGTTGACAAGGACATATGATTGGTCAAGTTCCTCTCTTTTTGGGCTCAGTTCAGCATCTTATTCTTATCTTCTTATTATTCTTATTCTTCCCTTCTTCAGGCTACGGTTAGCCAAGACACGATGTCTGCTTGCAAAACTCTAGTAACTCTAATTAAAAGCTGTGTCTGGATGAAAGCTGAATTCATGAGTGGCATGGCACAACTCGATCTATGGCAGAGGTTGCATGGATAGCCCGAGTGGATGCATTTGACACAAATAAGGTGCAGGCGGGCCAGGGCTGGAATATCATTTCACGTAACGTATGTGGATTTGAAAACTATTGCTTTTCCTTTATCTTAATTTCCCCTTTTTTAACCTCACTTGGTTTATTTTCTTCTACCATGTATAGTCATGTGTACCTTTTTGTATATGCATTGTATTCTCAAAGTGCATTTTCTTTTCCTTTCCTGTTTTCCCTTTTATTCTTCACTGCTTTGTAAACAATTCATTTCCTTCTCAATCTCGCTGGCAATGTATGTGAATTAATGTCATTTTGCAGCTCTCATGTGCTAGCACAGTGATTTCTTATCACATCACCTCTACCTAATGCTTGGTCTGCTGCCTTTAGTTTCAGATATGAGACTTGCTGCTAAGGAGAGACGTCCTCCCGTCCCTAAAACTCCGTGTTTAAGGAAAGTAAGGGCTTATTCACATCAACAGTGGCAGAGACACTCTTCTACTTGCTCTGCCAAGTTTTCTGAATTCTGGGATCATACAGTAATTTTTTGATAGGATTTCTTTTGCTTTATTTTGTCTTTGAAATATTGTATTCTCTGGTTGTGTCATGGACCCAGAAGGCTCTTTTCCCTCCTGTTCTGCTTCTCCTTTCACAATGAATGCCAGTAGACCTAATTTTTTGCTACCATCTTAGGAGTCTTTCTTCCTATGACCTGCTCTGCCCTCAATAGAAGAGGGGCAGTGCCATGGCCAGGTGGGATTGTATTTTAGCTGTTAAGTCCTGACTGAGACTAGTGTGTGAGTGTGAGAGGTCTGTTAATATGAGAGTCAACATAACCTGAGCCCAGCCTGCTCACAAGCTGTACGTCAGGTCCCCAAACATCTCTCTTGCTCTGTGTGTGCGGGGTCTTGCTAAGCAGACCCGTATTCCCTTTCATGTCAAGTGGGTGAGACAGATCAATTTGCCCTAGAAAGCTGACCCTGCTACCCATCAAATGTCCTGGACCATTTTTTTAGGAAAAAAATCTTGACCTGTGTGTAAACTTCTAAAACTTCACCTGTATTCTAAATAACTGCAGGAGCTCTTCAGCTAACCACTTCATTTTTACTGTCTTTTTCATTTTGGTTATTTAATAAACAGTGTAATCGCTGTGAACAAGTGAGCCTATGGTAGCACAAAATAGGAATTAGGTTTGGTCACTTTTTCTTTAGTAACACTGCTGTAGCACGGGACTGGTCATCCAGGTTGCTACTCAACTTAAAAAATAGCTTTCCTCAGGCCTTTGGTTTTAACTAAGATTTTTTGCTGCCTCTGGCACCTATTGAAAGGAAAAGAATAAAATTGGATTATAAGTACAAGATGAAGTAGGAGCTTCTGTATAATTAGTTTTGGTAAGTTTTTGCTTCACTTTCCTCTTCTTGCCCAAAACTCATAAGCACCTTTTTCTGATTTGCCTATAGCACCCTGGTGACTACGTGATTTTCTGAGCTGCTGAATCCGTGCAGCCTCAGTAGCGTATCTGGCCACCTTCAGGGGCCAGCCGGACTGATGCTTGAAGGATGCGTAGCTGAAGAGAAGCTGACATGTAACACCTCCAGCCACCTGTACAGGCTTAGTTTGTGCGAGCTGCTAGTGCCCTGGGTGCTTTTGAATTTTTGTCCCCCTCTGCAAGTGCTGTGTCAGTTCAGGAATTTTGTGGATACTCCAGCTTTTGGCCTGTTAGCGGGTGTGTTATCTGAGTTAATTTCCCGCAGTTCTGTTCAGTCCTCTCGATTTTTTTCTTGGCCTCTAATTAAGCTAGCCTTGAGCTATCAAGTCTGCAGGGGTGGGATGTAGCTTGTTCCCTCCTTAAACATAGTTCCTTGGGTTTTGGTTAATGAAATAATCTTGTGTCTTTTTCTCTTGGGATTAGAGAAAGTATTTTACTGGTTGTCCAAACTTTTTGATCTTCTAATTGCAAATAATTTTTACATCTTTCAAAACCAAAATCCTTGTGTTGCAATGGAGTTTTTCCACCAGATTATAAAATTAAAGCAAAAATCACTTTTTTTTTTTTTTTTAATTAAAGCTGCAATTAAAATTTTAGGTGGAACAGCATGTGTTAGCAGTTGAGCAGTGCTAAGTGTACTTATTGAGTGCATCTTCTCGTTTAGTTTCATTGGAAAGGAATCTAGCACTGGTGCTCAGAGACTACTCTGTGATCGGGACTTCGGGAGGTTCACTTCAAAAACTCATTCTTTATTTATCGTTCTTTATCAAACTAAAAGACTAATATGGACATACCATGTGAGACCTTTAAGAAAGTCACATCATCTGCATAATATTTTAAACTGTTTATGGTGTAATTTCTATTGTAGTGGCCAGAGATGTGCCCTCTGTGACACGAAGAGAGTTCATCAGTGCAGGTTGTGTGTCTTGATTGTCAAGTGACAAGTCCAAGAGGGAGTGCAGGGACAGAGGCAAGGCTTTTCTGTAAGTCAGGGAAGAGAATGTTAGGGATATTCACTGCATGTCAGCTAAGTAGGTCTCCTCAATGCTGATGTATACATAAAATCAATCATTATTATTGAAAACCTTTTGATAGAAATGGCTAAGCAGATAGCCTCTTTGTCACGAAGCAGCATTGTGTAAGATCTGTTGTGAAGTGAGAAAGTTACTGGGTTAAGTTTCCATAAATAATGTTTTTCAAAGGATGTCTGGGGCTCAAGACATTTCTCTAAGTGTAAAAGTAAACTATTTCTATATTGCTCAAGTAAAAAAAAAAAATCTACTGTATTTTACCTTTTTTTTCCTGTTTCATGTGACAGTGCTAAGCTGGTATCTGGAATTTTCCTTGGCTGCTTGTAATTCTTTGGTCCTGGTGCATACAGTTATGAGCAGTGCCACCACTCCTAGTTCCAGGGAGCTAGCTCTTGTTGCAAATACTGAAAATAAAGAGTTTGCCTATATTGTATGTGGATCTGATGCCTTAATTTTTTACTGGAGAAACTGTCTTTGCTCATTACCGGTTTTCAGTGACAGAGTACCTGTTCTTATTATTGCCTTCTGGGTTTTTTTAAATGGTTTTTTTTCCTCCCTGGCATGTGAGTTTTATGTGCACATGGTGAAGTGGTGAATGTGTGCATTGAAGAGTTATTTTCTTCCAGTGGAGAGGAGACTGCAGTTGTGGTCAGGGTAGTTTAGAATTGATCTCCGAGGGAACTGGAAAGCTGATGAACCTGATTCTCCCCTGCTTGATACTGTGTGTGCTCGCTTTTGACACTGCAGAATTTGTATTAAAAAAAAAATCTCTTTCTGAGTAGGCAGCATCTTCTATCCACTTTGTGCAGACATGGGCAATGCGCAAGGCATAAAAGCAGCAGGAGTTGGGTGATAGTTGTAGAGATGCAATGCTGCAGCATAACTGAAGAAATCAGGAGGCACCACTGATTATTTCTGAATACTTGTCGCTTACGGGATTAGTATAATGGCAGGAATTGTTCATAGGAAACACCTCAACAAGCGACTGTCCTAAGGCAATAAGAATACAGCAATATTGTCTTCTGTTCTACTAAGGGACTAAGAAACAAGCATAAAACCCTTGTTTGTGGTGTAACAAGAGAAAATAAGAGGAAACCATCTTTTATAAGTCTCTGGTGAGCTCTTTGAAGATTCTAGTTATGTTTCATAGTGCTATGCACGTTGACTTGCTGCCCTTAGAGATACGAATTGGTGGTGTGCTCTGGGACTTATTTTCTTGCCCTGCACTTAGGGGCTTTCCCTCCAGGATGTCTGTATAGGCCGTTGACTGACAATTCATTAATTTTTACTTCGCTTCCTGTGTTCCCTGAAGGCCAGCATGCCAGACTACATTCTGCAGTGCAGTCTTTGTGCTTACTTTGGGGGAAATCCTAGCTGTCAGCAAGAGAACTTAGAGGTCCTTAGAAGAAATGGAGCCTGTGCTTTAGGAGATGATTGTATCATACAGTGGGCTATTGCTATTTGAGCAGTGATTAAGGACTCAAATTTCAGGTAATGTCTGAATAGCCATAAATCTGCAGATGATATGTCTTAACTCTCTTTGGCTTTTGCCAAACTTGTAGGCCTCTTTTTGCTTTGAACTGCACAACTCTGTTTTTTTTTCCAGTAGAGACAGGGGTTGATGTGACATATCAACCTCTGGGTAATTTCATACATCTGGCCTATTTTTTTTCTTACAAAGTCAGTAAAATGCTGATGGGACTAACAAGGGCTTTCTCTACCTCCTCCTAATTCTGGTTACTCCTGTTCAGGAATATGTTCATGTAATTGGGAAGAACTTAATCCAGTTAATGTCTAGCAATATTAGCAGTGACCTGTAATTTTGGTGGAGGCAGGTAAAGGGCCAATAAAATCTTTGTCAATAGACTTTGTTATCCAGAAAGATGCTGTGAGGATAATGGTCCTTTTGAAATCCTTGCTAATGGCTTCCCAAGGCAAACCTTTATCAATGTACTATTCAAGGTTTTTTCTTCTCGTCTGGCCCACCCACTCTCCTAAGATTACTGGCTCATACATTTTGTTGGTGGCTAGATGGCCAGCCATATCATGAATAACATGTGTCGACTCTGGTCTTATTCAGGTTCCATGAGCACTCCCTGATTAGATTTGGTAATATTCCGGAGCTGGTAAGATTTAAAGGAACAGTTTTGTTCTGCCTTTGCATTGCTAGTTCATGTATATAGAGATGTTGAGCATATAAAACTGCCAAGTGTTTGGTTTCTTGTACTAGTCTTTAAGGAGTTACAGCTGTGTTTGCTGTGGGTTGAACACCGGGAACTTTAGCAGTTTTCTATGATTTCCTGTTTTGCCCTAATCAGCTCTGGCTTTCATTGGTGCTGCCAGCCCCTTCCAAGTCTGTATGAGTTGCTGTGCTAACGAAAGCCCTGTTAGCAAGTTCAGAACCATCTGACATGACTGAATAGCTTAATCTATCAATTGCAGGTTCTGCTTTAATGTTCTCTCAACGTTCAGCTTTCTTGATTACACTGACAAGAAATGTGTCACTAGTATGTGACAACTGCAAATGTAGAGGATTGAAGGAAAACCTGACAAAGAAAATGCAGACAAAGATTACAGAGAGGGATCTGAGTAATACAGTGCCTATGAATTATTTTCACAAAGGGTGTATTTATTTTCAGCTGCTGATAAGATCTGAAAAGTATGTGGACTGTCATTTCGTTTCTCTGTAATTCTCCATGTTTTTTCTGTGTAAGCACAGCACTGAGGACTTTATCTGGAGTGTTCATCTCCAGAGCACGTGGCTCTGGACAGCTGGAAGAGATTAAATAGTACCAGATGATTGTGCCAAAATGGTACAGAATTGGTATTTGGGGTATCCTGGACTAATACTATACTTATTTCCTTAAAAAAAGAAAGAAAAAAAAAAAAGAGAGAGACAGAGAATAGTAAAGGCTCTGTTTCTTGATGTATTCTAGGATTAACTCCATTGATTTCAGATTACACAGGCATCGCTGAAACAGCTTGTACAGAGGTCTGTCTATTGTACAGATTCACCTGCTGATCCAATTTTATTATGTTCACATCTTGTAATTGGTTTTCTAGTTTGTACTTTCCACTGAGTATTGTTTCTACTTCCGAATTACTCCAGATACTTTTTCAGAATCTATTTGGCATTCTTCCTAATCTGATGATGTTACTAAAAATTATCTATGTGTTACAGAGCAGTTTTAGCATGTATATATTAAAGTTTTATTTATGAAACCTGTTGTATACGAGGTGTCATGGAGTATTCTTTTCAAGAGTTACTGCTGATTTCCAAAAGCGAACACAGGTTTAAGTAGGGATTCTGGCCAGATTTGTGTGCTTCTGAATCTGCCTCATGCATACAACAAAATGGTTTATTTTGATGTGCAACCTTGTACTTATGTAAACCAAACAGGCAGACATATATAGGTGCCATCGTAAAAATACACTTAAAATGCTAGTCAACTGTTAATATCTGTAATCTCCCGGGGTTTATGCTCCAGGCATGCAGAGGATTTGGAAATGCCAATTCCTCATTTTGTTTTGACTTGTTTGCTTAAACATGTGAGAAAATGCGTATAATTTGCTCCAACTTGTTATGATTTCTCTTTACAAGAATGCTTGCATTTATTTTTCAGGGGGTAGGGGACCTCTCATTTTTGCTGGTTCTTCCACTTCTCACAGTCTCACTCGTGGCTTGTCCATATGGTAGGTTATTTCTGTGATATTTCATCAAATGTTGTCTTCACATAGGATGGTCTCACCCTGCTGTGTTCGCTCTACCATGATGTATGTCAGGCATTTAAGTATGATGAGCTAGACCTGTTTGTGTGACGAAACCTCTTATTTATGGCACAAAGTTTAGGAAGTCAGAGTCAATTTATTCCATGGTTGCTGTTTAGAACTGCTTTCTAACGTAGCCTGTTGATGGCCAAGGGTAATAATGGGCTCTTCCCTGTAGAAGGAATACCTTGTGCCTTCTAAATGTAACCATTTCAATTACTTTAATCCTTTTCTCCAGCTTTGTTTTTCCCTTCAAATCAAATCAGTCACCTGAGCCTCTCTTATCATGTACATCTTGTTGCATCAAATACTAATCCTTTGGTCTTGCCTGCAGGGTAGGGCTAAATGGTGAAAATCCTTCTCCATCTGGTTTATTAAATGGGAGGTGCCAGCTCCTGTCTCTGCTCTGCCAGTGATGCCAGCTGTGATTAGTTGCCTGTTGTCTTCTCCTGCAGGCACTTATACTTTCTCTCATTTTGTTTCTATATTTAGGAGGATAGTGCAAACCTAAAGCCCTAACTTTGTTCTCTTCCAACTTTCATTTTTAAATCTGACCTTTGGTTCGGTATTTCTAGATTGTTCCCATATGCCAGTAGCTGGGAAGGTGACTGGGGTCTGCGACTTCTGCAAACTGTTTCACTGTTACTTTGCTCTCCTACTCACTGTCCACAGTATTTCTGCATTGACTGTCTAATATGAATATTGCAAATACTCTGTGAAACAGGGAGGATTGTCCTTGATATGTTTCTGTTCATTATTATTAAGCAAGGTTGAGTTATGACTGCAATTCCTGGATTTTAAATCCACTGTGGTCGCAAAAGAACATTTATTCTAAGAATAAGAAATGGAAAGGAACCACACAATTTCTGATTTCCTTATTTCTGTTTGGATTTCATCGCATGAGTTTGTTGGTGACCATGGAGCATGCAAAATATACCTTAACAAGAGATAGTGAAACTATTGTACCATTTATCTCTGGAAAATGCAGATTGATTCTAGACATTTGTTGACAGGACAACAAAAAGATATTTCTGTCAGATGAGGGAGAATAATCATGTGAATTAACAAAACCCAGGGATTTTGAAGTTCCATTCATCACTCTACCTTGTGCCCCCATGAGATCTTGAGTGTCTCATGGTAAGTTCTCTCTTTCCCTGTTTGCAGGCAGCAGTAATATTTTTTGAATGTTAGCGTAACATCTGTACATTGCTTACCATAAAGGAGACAAAATAGAAGTCGACTCTTCTAAACTGTGATTAGGTAGTCAGTAATGAATTCTGCAATAATTTGCCTGTGCCAAACACAAGTAATGGTTGTGTTATTACATAACAGCGGGTGGTTACTGAGGATAATAATCCATTATATAAACGTAGGGTTTTATTATGAAATAAAATTTAGTGTGTTTGATTGTTAGCTTCTGCTAGATTGAGACTTCAGGTTGACCTAGCAGAGATCTGTGGGAAGGCTCTGGCAGAAGGTGAATGACAGAGAATACAGGTTGTTACTGTGGAATATCGGACTTTCAAGTATAAACATTGGCTGACTGTAGCTCAAAGGATTTGAATTTTGAGTTCAATTCAGTTAAAAACTCACTGTGAGAGAGTTGAAGCCACTGGAAATAGCATGAAGGAGCTGGAATTTCATAAAAGTACACAGCTTTTTTTAGAAACAGCTCTTTATTATCAAGAACAATGTGAACTTTAGAAATCAAGTCCTAGGATTCAAATGTGATTTTTGCCACAAGTCTGAGGTTTGGAAAGAGTGAGCTCAAAGGTGGGACATAAAGGAGGTTTTAGCTGTTGTTCTATTAATCTGTGTATTCTTTGCACCTTTTTCAGGGAGTAGGTTGTGATTGTTTTTTGAGGACAATCTGTGTCTCCCTCTAAGTGTCTCTCCCTGCAGTCTCCAAAGAAGGAAACGACAACTTTCAGGGCTCCTGGTTTCAGGCTCTGGGAAGGCTGCAGTTGCTGCTGGGAGGATGTGGGAGAGTCAGAAAGCAGTGAAGGGACTAGGCAGCTTGAGTACATGCTCTGTATCTCCAGAAAGGGCATTAGGGGGATCTATGTTTGTGCTCAAGCCTAAAAGGCTTGAGCAGGGATTCAGCACTGTCCAGATGCAGCAAGCACCTGGAGTCCAGAATCCTGGGCTGCTGGGTTCCTCTGGGAGACCATCCAAGGTTGTAACTCCACAAAACTGAGTCTTTTTTTCCACCTCTTCCTTTACTTGGTTTATAATGCTGACAATCTAGGAAAATAGAAATGGTGTGCTGCAGCGTCTGAGAGAATTCTAACATTTCATTATTGCCAGAAATGTGATGTGAATAGGCATACCCATGAGAAAACTCTAGCAGAGCTACTTGGAATAATAAGTGCAGCTGCAATTTATGATTTTAGAAACGTTACTGGTTTTCAGTGCCTAAAATTAGGTTTCAGTCATGTAAATCTTTGTATGATACTTCTCAGTGACAATCAGTGATGGATTCCTTTAACCCTTTCCTGCATAAAGCAGAACTTCTATTCTTTGGATATTTCAGTGTTACTTAGTGGAATGACTTAGGAGTTAGTGAAAAGGTAGAATCCAGGCAGATGCAAAATGATGACAAGGACTTGGAGTACACCATTGTAAAGCATCAGGGTTCTAGGTAATGCTTGCCTGGAGAAGTTTCCTGAGAAAGGAAAAAGAATGCTGCTTGTTCCTCTGATAATCTCCCACACACATAAGGTGTTGAAACAACTGGTTTAATTGGTCATACTTTTAGTACAAAATTTAAAAAAAGAACAATTTTAAGTGCTTAGAGCAGTGTCAGCTCATCATGTGATGTGCTTGGCTATATACCTGTATGAACAAAAGATGTATGGAAAAGAGGACAGTGTTATTCTTAAATCAACCTACTTGATTAAAGAAAATGTAATGGGATTTCAAAGTACTTAGGTCAGTTTGGTATGTCTGGGTAACAGTTGGGGTATTAGAGAAAGAGCCTTGAGGGGGATTTTAGTCAAAATATATTTGCGGCAGAGAAATTCTAACCGCAAATACACTATTTTTTCCACCTCCCCCTGAATTTTCCAGAAGGACATTAAAGAGTTGGTGGGGAGCAGAGCTCGTGAGCTGGACAGTGTGGCTGTCAGGGTTTCAGATGGAGGCTTCTAGGTGGGACCGTCTCCCCCAAGTGTTTGACGAATCACGAATTTCCAAGGAAGAATATGTTTTATCAGCATTTTTGTAGTCAAGCCACTCAGTAGTTTTGTAGCGCTGCCAGCAAGAAGTGATACTTGTGATTTGCAGTGTACTGTGGGTCATGTCGGCCATCAACCGTTCATTGCAGGTGAACAGTTCAGTGGTTAAGTAGTGAGTTAAGTATTGTCCTGTTAAAACAGGAGTTTGTTAATACTGGTATTAATCAGTGTATGGACTGCATCACAAGTTTTACCTTTCGGTCAGTAGACCTTTATCTTCATGTAGATGAAACTATTGAAAGCCCACTCTGAGGGCTGGATGTACAAAGGCTTTGCAGGCTGCAGGTGATCTTACACTTACAGAACAACTGCTTTCAACTGCGTGATAAATAGTTATGACCAGTACACATTCAGTGCTGTCCTGCAGAATTCAGTACCTGTTTATAGACAGGCTAGATTTGAAACAAGTATCATTTTCTGTGCATAATTTAAGTAACCCCATCATGCTTACATTGAGGTGTAGTACAGAGTATTTTACAGAAACAAATTTTCACTTGACAGCTGCAAGTTAATTCAGCCTGTGTATATTAGCTTGTAAAACACAGTTCTGCTTCTAAAATTATGACTCACTTTTTTCTAAGTAGATACAGTTTTTTAACAGATTATCTATTTATATTATTCATGAAATTATATGTGTGGTCTCAGTGTTAACATTAATCATTAACGATCAGTAAGATAATTTTCCTGCATAGTATTCTTCAGGGGGGAAAAGTCATCCCTAGTTAGCATTTGAAGAAAATTCCCACTTTCTGTTCTGTTACTGTCTTGCAGTGTTGCACTAGGTGGCCTTCAGTGTTTTTTGTGTCTCGAGTTCTAAGGCTGTGGTGTGTGCACAGGTGTAGGAATACAGGTGACTTCCAGCATGCTCTTCTTTGTGGAGGCTGTCTGAGCAGAAGAGTGACACCCAGGACAGACAGGTGAGGAGGAAGTGTGGAAACCAGTGGTTCCCCCAACAGCTGTCTTCTCCTGGAGAAAAGATGGGCTCAGAGAGCTGCGGCATTCCTATAGCTGTGACTTTTCAGGTAGTGAGGAATCTCATCATGTCCCTAAATCCAGTTCGCTTTCTCCACCGCCAAAATACATCTGATCCGACTGGCTGTTTGCCCGTATCTCTTGGTTAAGGTCCAAAAAAGTGTATTTAAATTTATGTACAGACTATAAAAGTCACTGTCATTATTGTACATTCGAACAAAAGCCTCCAGCCTGCTACCTTTTTTCCAACAACATTTCCCTCAGCAACATGGATCAACTAATGAAAAGGAAAGCAAAGTATATTGTTTCAAACAGTCTGTCTTCCAGCAGAGACTCTCCTAGGCACTTTTTATTGGATATTAAGAAACCCATAAAATATGAGAGTGGGATTGAGAATGATCATTTCTATCCCCTTCAGAAGATGCTAAAGGAATCAGTGTATTTCCAGGGTTAAACGGGAAGAGCACAAACTTTCAAACAGTAAGCAAACTACTATGAGAATTTAGAATGTATTGAAGAGCACAACAAACTTGATATCTAAAAGAAAACAGTGAGAAAGTGTTGCCCTTGATAGCAATTTCTCTTTTCCTTTTGAGGAAGAAAACCAACTTGAATTTAACTATTTTCTCAGGAAACCTCTACATTCATTTCCTCATGGCAGCTGCTGTGTGTTTTTCCTGCATGCTCCAACAGAAACCAGCAGCATGGGAAGATCCCCAGAACTGATTCCATCATTCTCCCAACCAAGCTTTGCACTGAAAAGATTTTTATGCTCTTTTTTTTCAGTCTGGCACTCTTCATTTCCCAGACAGAACACTAATTGCCAGAAAAGGAGCTGTTCAGAGGAAATATGTACCTATTGGGACATTTTGTATTTCATCTGATGTAGATTATGAAGCTTTTGGGAGAATCTGCCACAGTCAACAAATGCAGCTGGGGAAAGGATGCTCACGCTTGGCATGACATTTTGCCATGCTGCTTGATATTGCTGCGCCTTGCTAAAAGGAACTTTTCTTTTTACAGTGGATTTCAAGTTTGAGATAGAAAAATTCAGGGTGTATCTTAATTTTGGAGGCACAGGCAAGATTGCCTGAGTTTTAAAATAAAAATAAACCTAAACCATTTAATTAGAGAATGAGCTTATCAAACCAGTGTAATACACTGTTAGATAAAATATCCTTATTACTTAAGCATCTATATTGCATTCTACATTGTGTAACTGTCATTGTACAATATTTGAGCTAGACAGGCAAATAAAATGGTCATGTGATGTTCAAATAGTTCCTTTCATGTGATACTGAAATAGTATCTCTAATACTGAAATATCTCACTGGAGGGGAAAAATTAAGTGGTACCTGCTCTGTATTATTTTTACTAACATACCTTTTATCCTCTTGATCTGACGTTATTTTTTTTTTACTTGAACAGCAAGTGTTGGATTGTTTAATAGAACATCAACAAGAAGTTTAATATTCCGTAGAAATCAGATCTGTGAGAGTAAAGGAAGCATTTATACAGGGAAGATATTTCAGAGTTTCAGTTTTATTCAGAAAATATAGGAGCTCACCCAGACAAGTGTCTTGCAGAGGCTTTTGGTTTGCCCAGTGCTTGAGAGTGAAACCAGTCAGGCCCTTTGTTCTGTCTTCCCCAGAAATTAATGGAAGATTTGCTGCTAATTTTCAGTGGGAACACATTTATACTCACAAGCAGCAGAAAAGATTACTAGATTTCTCCATTTCCTTTCTTCTGTTTCATTCCTAAAATTCACTTCCATGCGATCTGTCATGATAATACCTAAGTTATTCTCCTGTCTAGTTTCTTACTTTTAAAGGCTCTCCCCTTTTATCTATCTACGTAGTTGCCTTTGGTGCTAAGGTACTGTTCTTTCTCCTGCTGTCTTCTGAGACTTGTTTCCCCTCTGTCATTTCCATTCCTACCTTGTGTGGTTTATTCTAGTCTGCCCTTAGATTCCTGTTGACCCTTAAGTCTTACTTTTTACACTTTAAAGATGTATCTCCATGAGGCTTTGTTTCCATTGCTCCAACATATTGTAGGGAAAAGCTATTCCTAAATACATTTGAGTTTAAGATAGGTTTGTTTTTCATGTTTTTTTTTTGGGTTTTTTTTTTGTTGTTGTTGTTGTTGTGGAATTTTTTTTTTGTGTACCACAGTGTCTGAAGAGTGTACTATTCTGAATGGTGTGTGGTGTGGAGAAGGAAGGGAACTAGAAAAGTTCCATCTTTGCCCTCTTTTGCGAGTTTGAAACTTTCCCCTGACTCCTTTCCAACCTTGTTCCCCTCTATTTGCCTCTGTGGTCAGCTGGTTAAAAAGCAGTTTTATGGTGGATAAGACCAGCATCCTCCATCCTTACCCTTTTCCTTCAGCTCACTGAAAGTGTTGGTTGTGTATTACCCATTACCATGACCATCTTTCCAAGGGAGGAGAATCCCCCAGCGCTGTCCCATAATATATTGTATTCAATGCCAGAGGAGGCTCAGGTTTCTGGGGTGACTTAATGTGTATGCCTGTATGTGGGACATCTTGACTTTCCCTGCTACTTACTGTTTGCAGTGAAACAGAGACTTAGAAGCACTGATAACAGTGATTGATCCTACCCTGAAAAGCTCTGATGCCTCTTCACACTTGTTTGTACCTGATAATTTTGATGTAAAAATTCATTATCAGTAATAACAAACATCATTAAATGGAGGAGATTTGAAGGCCAGATCAGTATTCCAGACAGCTAGCTGTTTAGTTTGCTTATGTACCTCCTGATCCAATTCTCTGCTTGCCAAATAAAGAAAATGAGGTGGTTTTTGTTGTTTTGGTTGTTTCCTTTTTCTCTTTCGATTTATTTATATCCTTCCTGTAGGTATAAAGTATAACATCTGTTTCCAGTAAGTTGTTGTTTTTGTTGTTGTATTTTTTTAAATTTGTCCTATGTGCTTGCTAGTCTCTGGTGATTGAGGAGTCACTGAAGATAGAAATATGGCTTCTGCTCCAGGCTGAGAAGCTGGGATTTCAGCAAAAAATAAAAAAGAAATCCCATGAAGCCAGAAGCCTTGCAGCTGCTGGCAATTAGGATTGTCATTGGCGTTCCCTCCAGGCACCCTCTGTGAACATACCTATGGTAGCGTGCAGCAGGCAGCTGTGTTCCCACAAGGAGGGGATGTAAACACAGGAGGAGGGAGCTTGGTTGTTCACATTGAGCAGAAGGAGGCCAAACAGGTGTATGACTTTAAATGGTTCCCTCAAGGTATTGTCAGCTGCTGGAGAGTCATCCTCATGTCTGTAAGATGCAGAAAGTTTCTTTTTCAGTTAAAGAGCAGCTGATGGAAGCCTCTATTTCCTATAGACGTTTGGAAAGGATTGTGCAGATTTTTCTACTTTCCCAGCAGTTGGATAGTCCCGGGGTGGAATTCATTGGACTTGCTTCATTTGATCATTTTACCATTCACAGTTGCTTTCTGCTTCTTGTTTGACAAACCATGTCTAATCTGCGCTATTTTTTAAAACCTTCTGTGGTTATCAGAGAATTCCCTTGGTGTGTGTGGTACTGAATATTATAATGAAATACAAACATGTACGTGTTAGTTGCATTCTGTAGCCTAGAACATATTTATTTACGTCAAAGCTATTATGCTTGTTTGGTAAAGCCTAATTTTAACGAGTGCCTAGCACTGATTAGATGCAGTTTTCTAAATGTTAATTTAAATGGAGTCCATGTGGTAACAGAGTAATACTGTACTCTTTTTTTCAAAGGGAGTTTTCCTTGATAAGTTTCTGGAGTCTTTCTTACACTTCATTACACTTGTGCAGATGCTACATCAACTCAAGGTTGGTACAAAGTAATCTGGAAGAGACTGTATAACTAGATTCCATATTATTCTATCCCAGGTAACAGACTGCTTTATTGTTTAATTCCCTATTTGTGCCACATCTTATTTTTGCTCCTTAGTGTCTTAAAATTTTCTGTGCACTTTCAGATTTTGTTTCAAATTTAACAGTCCTGCTATTATTTAGACTTACTGTAAACCAACAAATGAAATCCAACAAAGCCAATATAATAAGCAAACAAAGCAAGAGAATTTTGGGACAAATGATGACGGAAACACAAAATGAGGCAGAATTTATTTCTTTTATATTTTGCCAAGTGGCTGTAGAAGGAAAATAGTCTTGATTGTATTTTTGAAGACCTAACTCTGCTACAGTATGGTTTCTCTATCCAGATAATGATGAGAATCTTGAAAGAACATGCCCAGTCTGTGTGTGCACAAGGACATGTTTTGTTTTGTAAGGACTTTATGGTGCTGGAAAAGGTGATTTACTTGAATGGAGTTCAGCCCTTGCCGTGCTACTCTTGAAGGGAAGTACAGAGAAGTGAGGCACTCCTGAGCAGCTATTGTCCTTAGCTATAGGTGAGATCAAGATGTACAGTTTCCCTTCTGTTTTGCCATAGGATGTTCCATCACTCCTTTAAAGTGTAAAGCTTTGCATGTGAGGGTTTTTTCTGTAATATGTAAAATATGCACATGAAAAAATGATTGAAGTAGGAGGACAAGAGCCTGTTACTGAGAGTTAAGCCTGTAACCGACCTTACTGTGGGTATAGCTAGTGATTAACATAGTCATGGTTCCATTCAGGAATGTATTTTATGATTTAAATTAATAACAACAAACTAGGTGACCTGATATGAATGTTTAGTTTACATGTGGTTGGTACAGGGAATATGGCATGGGTCCTCTAGAAAATAGGCTGTTAGGTATGTAATGAGAGTCTCACAACGTGTTTGTATGACTGAGTACATTAAAGACACTTGGATAACATTCATTTTGTATTTCCCAACCCTACGCTGCTTTATGAGGTTGGTGTGGAGAATTGTGTGCTGGGGATGCATGTATACTCATTATAGCTGAAGCAGATCTTTGTAAGCATTTTTATAATCAAGTTTTGGTTTAATGCCTCATAGTCACGTTAGAGTTCTTGTAATGTCATGCTTGCTTCTCCCTTTAGGAGAGAGAGCCTTTGCCTGAGGCTTCAACTTGAGATGTGTTTTCCATCAGAGCATCCAGTTTAGCTTGAAGCACTGGTTCTTACACATTTTATTTGTCCGTGGGCATTTTATCTTATCTTAGAGATAAGGGCTGGTAGTCTAGGAACGCATGTGAGGTCAGCTACGTAAGGAGAGTTAGGACTGACTTGACACCAGCAGCACATCTTTTGATCCACATCTTTGTTTCTCCACCTATGATTATTTTACTCAGAAGAGAAACTGCCTGACTTTTTTTATCCTTCCTTTACACTTTTCTGTAAGAGGTAAGCTGCATCTGTTTCTTACTAGTTATTCTAACAGAGAAAAATGGTTTATTTCTTGGAGCCTTTCCTCTGGTTTGTTATTCATACTGTGATAATTCTCTTAAATGCTTTCCAAGTTGTGAAATCTGGGTGTTTATCAAAAGCAAAACCCAACCACTTTATATATCCAAGTCCTGTCAGCTGTTGGGCAGAAATGTCAAGACTAAATGACTTTTTACTAACATTAATAGGTTTATAAGAGATTAATTTAGCTAGATATGTTCCATTTTTAAAGCAGTTTAAATATGGAGATGAGGTGATCCAGTAGATCTAAAATCAGAAGAACAGATGCTTTTGTTAAATAATAAAAAATAATAAAAGAACCACTTACCCTCTCTCCTCTACTAAACGCAAAACTATGATATTGGAGTATGACTGTATTAGGTATTAAATGTCCTAGTTACCCTTAAAGTTTTGCAAAATGAACTCGGGCTTTGCTGGTTGACAATATTTTCAGAGAGAGTGAGTTTGCAGCAGATGACATCACCCCCAGTTGGTAGCAGGGAATGACAGAGATGCCCCTTGCTTGCCTTTAGGTACTGATACTGCAAAGTTAAATGCTGATTCCAAATCAAAGTTGCTTTGTAATATCCCTCCCTGGTTTTATGTGATGCTTTTCTTTCTTTTCGTTTTCAGGGGTCAGGGAAAGTTAAATGCAAGTCAGATAATTTTTTTTAGTAATATCCTTTTTCTTTAGAAAAAATAGCCACAAAGTCATGTTTATTCAGAGTCAGTGGAAAAAAAAAACCATCTACCTTGCCCACCAGTACCATAATTCTTTCTCCAGAGCTACATCCTCTTTGCTCTGTTTAGAGCCAAACACAGGACTGCTTCTCTCCATCTTGATCTGCTACACACAGTTTGCTAGCATTTCTTTTCTCTTTTGTTCATTTAATTCTTGCTCAGGTCTTGCCATATGGCCAGCAGCCTTTCTATTTTTTCATTATCTCTGCATAAAAGGGGCTTAATGTACTTAGATTTTTTTTTATATGTCCTCTTTCACACTTTAAGCAATTTATTATGTAGATATACTTAATATATGGCATGTTTTGCATATATGTAAAATTTCGTCAGGTATATCCCAGGTTGCTTAGTGTCTGCCACAAAGGTTTTCAATATGAGTTCATCTTGTTGCATTAGGACAGTACAGTGCTGTGATATTGCCTTGTGCCTTTGTACTGGTAATACTTAGGGTCCATTTCCCTTTTTGTGGCAGTCATTTGGACAGTCACCCATTCCACACAGGTCCTGGTATTGTCTGAAAAGTTGCTGGCTCTGCCTGTTTGTGCCAAAATGTCTTTAGTTGGGTGGCTGGTAGTACCTTTATAAACTTGTCATAGTTGTTTTAGCTTAAAAAATGGCAGTGTGGCTTCAAGGTTTATTTTTGGGGCTAGCTGGGGTTAATTTTGTACCTGCAAGCATTCATTCATGTGGGGTGTGTAAGCGTGCATGTGTCTCAGCGGGTTGTCAGAAGCTTTATTCACAGTTATAGTGGAGCGTCAGGACTGAGCATCTGAAAGAAATGCAATTGATACTTATATTGGAGAAACCAGCACAGTTTTAGTTTGGTTTGGTTTTTTTTTTTATTTGTTGAGCATCTGGGAAATAAGAAGAAGAGTGAAATCAATACAGGTGGTGATAAAACTTGAGTTATTGCAGTTCAGTGTACACCACATGCTAGTACTAAGACATAATCTTGCCAGAAGATACAGGTGAATGGATTCATTTAAAATGAGAAGAAACTGTTTGTTTCTACTCAGATGTTGAATGTACTGTTTTTTCTGAACGTTGTAATTTCTTTTTTTTTTTTTTCCCAGTGTCTTGTTTATTTTATGTATTTTGGAAAGTCTCCTGGTAGGCATGCTGGATATATCACCAAACACTCAAAGAAATATTAAACATATACAGCAAATTGTTGCAGCTCAAAAGTGGGGCCAGGGGGTCCTCTTTTATTTAGAGGGACAAAGGGAAAGAAAAAATATGTAAGATCTGAACGTAAGTTTGCATGAGTCTATCCCACTTGGGGAGGATTATGTGACACGAGATTCTGCGTACCTGAGTAACTGTTATTTCAAAGGTGACCTATGGGTCACCCGACCTGCAAAGCTGAGATGAGGAGAAGGGGCATCCGTGTTTGTATGAGGTTCAGCCATAAACAACTGGGAGCCATAATTTCCTGAACTGTTGCCACCTAATAAACAGATCTGTCTACACTCTGAAGCAGCTCCCATAAGACCTCTGTAACAGATTTGTAGTATTTTCTTTTCAAATAAATGTTTATACGCATCCACTCTTTGAGTTATGTTATTGATTACAGTATGACTTGTTATTGTTGAGAAGGTTTATTTGTCTAAACAAATAGAACTGAATAGTCTCTCCCATTTTACCTAATCTATATCCTTACAAATGGATTTCTTCCTTTCTTCTTTCTCATCACATATCCTCCAGGAATTCTATGGGTTTTTTTTCCCAGTTTAGAAGACTTAAAAATCCACCTTTTTTTTTTTTTGATAATTGTTTAAATATATAAAAATATGTGTCTGCTTCTGTAAGCTGGAACACAAGAGGTTCCACTTAAATATGAGGAAAAACTTTTTCATGGTGAGAGTAACGGAACACTGGAATGGGCTGCCCAGAGAGATTGTGGAGTCTCCTTCTCTGGAGATATGCAGAACCCGCCTGGACGCGTTCCTGTGTGACCTGATCTAGGTGTTCCTGCTCTGGCAGGGGGATTGGACTAGATGATCTTTCAAGGTCCCTTCCAATCCCTGATATTCTGTGATTCTGTGAAGATTTTCACGTATCTGGTCATGGTTCTGGGCAAAACCCGCTATGGGTAGCCCTGACTGAGCAGCAGGGTTGGACCAGATGACTTCCAGAGGTCCCTGCCAACCTCACATTTTCTGCAATTCTATTATTAATATATGGATAAATAGTATTTCAAATTGTAACCGCTGATGTGAAGAATGTCTGTAATCTGTTTGAAAGCTTCAGTTCTAGCCCTTCTTAATAGGATAACATGTAGGTAAAGACATAATTTAGCTTTAGAGGGTAACATGTGGGTAAAGGTATGATTTAGCTTAAGAGATTTCCTTCAGAAATAGCATTCACTAGCATTTTGCTGAAAAAGCCAGAATTTAGTAACTGAGACAAATGACAAATAAGACTATTTCACATATATTCATAAGAATTTTGAAGAAGCCTCTAGGTGGCTGAATATTATATGTCTTTTGAAAGCACCTCTGGAGTAGTGACTGAAGTGTGGGAATTACAAAGTAAACGTGAAATAAACCATTGGCGATGGTTTATTTGAGCTTGCACATGTACTGCAGAAGATAACCTGTACTGGAGAGCTGCTTATTCAGAGTTTTACTCTAACGTTCCAGTGTGCAGTTCTAAGCTTATTTTCGGATTGTAATTGTATACCAGTCAATTTCCGGTCATTATCATGGTGCCAGAATGGTTCTCAGGTCTTCACAGAATCACACAGAGTGATAAGGGGCTGGAAGGGATCTTTGCAGATCATCTAGTCCAACCCTTCCCTGGCAAAGCAGGTTCACAGGAACGCATCCAGGCAGTTTTTCTTTGAGTCTGTCCTCTTGAAAAAAAGAGTATTTCTACTCCCTTTTTTTTTTTTTTCCCCTGTTTGTGAAATAAAGAGTATTTTTATTCCTATTTTACAAGTGGGAAATGAAGGCAATGAATTGTTTAATATCAGGAGTATTTGTGAATTTCTTTTGTATCTGGCTTTATATGCAACTTCACTTTAAAAATGTTGACTTCAGCTGCAGCTGTAACACTGAGTACTTCTGCAAGTCAGATCCAGAGATCTCAACAGAAGCACCAGAAAATGAGAAATATGTAGATAATGACCAAATGTGAAAAAGCTTTGAAGGAAGGTATTAAGGAGCTTGTGCATTACCTTTTAGCAATCCTGTGATGTCAGATGTGGAATCACTCACTCCAGTTATCTCAGCACGCAGTGGCAGTAGAAGAAGCCTCTGGAAGGGAAATAATTATTTTAAATTGTCATGAAACTGCAGCTTTCTGAGAGGAAAGAAGTCACTCTATATCGCTCTGTGAATGTCAGAGGAATTTTGTGATTATTTTGGGATTTTGTTTTTGGGGTTTTTCCCCCCCTTTTTTTTTTTTTTTTATTTCCACAAGGCATATCTATTCCTTAATGGAAGACACAGAAGCCTTACATCTAGTGGTACATATTTTTCTTCCTCGTGTAATTTGTGTAAACTTAATTGTTGGATTTCTTTTTCCCAGTTCTCCTTATTAGTGCTTATTAATGCTGAAGTAGTTGAATTAGTGAATTTTAATTTCAACACTTGTCACAGGGAAAAAAATGCACTTCTTACAAGCTGTTTACTTTCTGTGTTTTCATTGCTTTTTTTCATGATGAAGCAGTGAAGGAAGTGTGGTATCAGCATTTACTACTGTAATGTTAAAGCATGGCAGTGACATAAATAGAGCTGACAGAATAGCTTTCCAGACGTATAGAATGGTAACAGTTAGATATTCTGATTAATATAAAAACACTTGATGTATTTTACTGAAAGGCTTATTTAAAAATAGTAAATATATCCTTTTTGAGAGTCTGCTGGGGAGGGTAGTGGAAATGCTCTTTTTAATAATTCTACAATAATGATGATAACTTCTGGAACTAAGTTGTTAACATTGTGGGTTGGTTTTTTTCTTTTTCTTTTCACAGCCCACATACTGGGTGGCAGGATTACCACCCTGATGTGCCCCGGATTCCCACTGCTTGCATCTCTGTGGAAGATGCTGAAATGATGTCACGGATGTCTTTACGGGGAACGAAGATCATTGTGCACCTGAAGATGGGGGCTAAAACCTATCCAGACTCTCCTTCCTTTAACACTGTGGCAGAGATAGTTGGAAGCAAGTATCCAGAGCAGGTGAGTGAGAATATACAAAGAGAAACTTATTTTGTTCTTTAAAAATATGAAAAAAACCCCCAAAACCAAAGAAGTCCCTCAAACAAGTAACTCTTATTCACCTACTCTTCTACATTTCCGACACGTCAGCTTTTCAGTCTTTTTCAAGTACTAGATTTGAGCCCTCCAGACTCAGTTCTAATGTGTTTTAAATAACAACTATTAAGTTAAGGTTGCTGTAACGATTCGCCCTTGGGGTTTGCTTATTGTTCTGTTAATAATCTTCAAGTGGTTTCTTGATCAGGTAAATAATCCAAGTTCTGCTCTCTGCACTCATGCAATTGTTTATGTGAGTTTTTCCTCAAATGTAAACATGAATGCAGGATATCAGTTTAACTTTTTTGAAGATGAGTTTTCTTGTGCAAATCATCACTGCATTTAGTAGGAGTTGAATGTTAGTTTGGAGGAATAAGCTGTCTGTGCTAAAAACTGTCTGCAAATTCTGTTTGAACACTAGTTACTCCTTACTTGTTGGTTTCCATTTGAAGACTTTTCTTCTTGTTTTCTCCTTTCTTCCAACTTCTTAGCTGAAAATCATACAATCTGAATTTGTGATGCTGAAGGATTTGTACCTGGTATGAGGTCTTTGCCAGTTTACAACACGGAATGATTTTTCTGGCAGCATAGTTTATTGTGAAAATGCTGATGAAACCACAATTACAGCAGCACTAGAAATTGCTGCTAGAGTACATATAGTGAGCCGTGATTCTTTTTTAAACACTGTTGTTTTCTAACTTCAATGAAAAATAAGAATGACTATCTCTGTCCTTTAAACTAAGTATAGGTCTTAAAAGATTTTCTGAGATGGTAGTTCTGTAGCTCTGGTTTGTGATGTCTAGAGACCCTCAGTGTTAGTATGAATGTACAGTTTCAGAAGCTTCTCACTAGCCAGGGAAAATGTAACTATCCTCATAGTTGACTGGTTTGTATACCATCACCTATGAGTCTAGATTCACGAAACGTATATTTACCAAGTTAAAGATAATGCTCCAATTTCTAAATTAGGGTACAGATAATTTAATTTTATGTTATGTGAATTTTTAGTCACACTTCTAACCAGCTAATGGGCTATCTTTCCTGAATTACATTTGGCGTATTTCAAAATTAATTTCAATTCAGGTTATGAAGTGCCCAAATGTATCCTTCAAAGCTGTGTAAAGGTGCTTGTCTATACTTGATTTTCTCTTTGCTGTCGTGCTGTTTCTTTAAGTATTGAAATGGATTGGGATCTCTTCACTACTTCCACTGAGAAGCTCAGCTTTTTAAAACAGAGGGTAAAGACTTATTTAGAAACCCCCTGCTGATGTTAATGGAAGTGGTAGTGGACATACTTTCAAAATGTAACCAAGAAACAGAAAAATAAAACAAGTGAATGTTTAGGGTTTTTAGTCCTTGGTTGCTCTTGGAGCCTTAATGGGTGCTGTACCACACTCACTCCACTGCGTTACTCTGGCAAAAATGGGAAACATCTAGCTATTTAGGCAATAAAGTATGTTGCAGACCCAAGCTCTTACAATGCCTTTTATGCCAAAGTGTTTCAAAATGCAGTACAAATCCAGGGGAATAGAAAGGTAGCATTTCCATGTGCCAGAATTTCAATTTAAGTTTTCAATTGAAACAAAAGGAAATCTGGATCTCTGAACTCTGGGTGAGAAATCAGCAGTGGGTGGTATTGCTCTTACAAAGATCTAAAGCAAAACAGTTTGAAATTAGGCTGAAGCCTATGAAACGTAACTACTCACAGGTGTTGCAGCAAATCATGACTTAAAAACTGGAATTTTGAAAATGAGGGTCACTGAAGGATACTGAAGAAGTCTAGTGAGAATTGCTGGAGTTCTAGATATAACTGCATGTTAAGCACGTTAATCTGTAAATTGACCAAAATTTAATACACTAGTTGATTTATAAATCATTCATTAATTCCTCCTGTGAGTTTTTAGCGTGTTTATTAAATATAATCACTAACAAATAATATTTGTCTGAAAATTCTCTTACGACCATTGTTGAATAACATTATTAAAATCCTTTAAAGGCAAAAACAATTTATTAGTTTTTCTTACTTTTTTTTTTTTTCTTTATTTGAGTGCTCTTGTAGCATGTCCAGTTCAGTTGCTCCTTTTTCGGTCATTTTTCCAAATGTTTTGTGTGTGTTTTTTATAGTGATGGAGGGTGAAAAAAATTAAAACTAGAAAAATACAAAAGGAGGCAAAAGAAAAAATAGTTGAAATAATTCTGACACAATTTCCTAAGTTTGCTGTATTTTACACTTAGTGTTCTTAAAGTCTTCTAATACATGCTTTGTTTTGCTCTTGCAAGGAATGTTTGATACCATCAAAATTGATACTCAGAATTGTCAAATTTGCAAACCTTTGTTTAGGCACCTCTGCTTAACTTCAACACTTTTTTTTTTTTTTTTAATAACTTAAAGCAGTAAAAGAAATGCAATAACTGCTTTGTGAAGCATCAAGCTCTTGGGGATGCCTTATCTTCGGAAGTGATGATGTGACGTAGGTGCAGATGTCCTGTTGCTTTTTGAGGCAGCTCTGCACCCAAGGCACGCAGGTGCTTTTGGGAAGTTAACCTGCTGATACTTCGAGTTTTCTCTTCTGCTTTATGCTTTCTGTTTGGTCACCCAGTAGCAGTAAGCAAATGCTTTAGCATCAATGGCTCCAACTACAAAAAATGTACTTTGAAACCTATGGTAAGTTGCAACTTTGCACTGCCAGGTTTTCAGGTGGTGTAGAAAGTGTCTGAACAGACAAAGGAAATGGATTTTGTCATGCTGTCAGTAAAGTTTAGTGTCTCACCAATGGCTCTGTTCTGTTTATCTTTGTATTATTCCTCCTAAGTTAGGGAAGGGCTGCTCTCCCCAGACAGGATGCTTGCTAATGTCAGAGCGGGCATGACTATGCATGTTGAGCAGAGATATCCACCATCCTTGCTGTCAGTCCTGAGGTCCTCGTTCAGTGCTGGCTAAGGCCTGAATACCTGTAGGTACCCAAAGGAGGTAAGCCTATGCCTATAAGATAATGACTTCATGATGAAGCTTTTCTTCTTATAGACAGATTGGTGGAAGCAGTGGGCCCAAACATGCTATGACTTGATGTCCTGGCAGTCTTTCTGAGTTTGGGATCCCGTTCTCACTGTGCTTAGGACAGCAGCAAGAATGGAAAACCTGTGGGTTGTGGGACTTACCATATTTAATCCTGTATGATTGCTGGCAGTTGAGCCAAAGAGTTTGTGAAATGAGACAGGTAAGGCAGCAGAACCTGCTGAGGTCCAGGCTATTTCAGGGTAGAGATATTTGCATTCCATTCCTGACTCTTAGCTTGGAGAAGGAGGTTTTGAAGCACACTGTTGAACCTGGGACCATGCTGTTAGCATCCTTTTCTATTATATTGTATATTGGTGAGATGTTTTATTTAAACTATGTAAGTTGACACTGGAGACTGACTGCCTGAGAAATTCACAAGTTAACTAATGTGGTTTTCATTTGAAATTCAGGCGGTGCTGGTAGTAAAGCATGTTTGTCTTCTCATTTTAATACAGATTTAACATGATTGATCTTAAAGTGCAGAAGCAACCGTTCTCATCTCTGGGGAAATGCTATAAATAGCATCTGTTTCTTGTTACTCTGGCTTCAATGTACCTAATATACCAAATATGGAACCACTAAATACTTGATTAACTGAAAAGGTATCCAAGTGGATAAAGATAAAACTCTTCTATAGTCCTGACTTTCAGCGTCTTTATGTACTGTATGTTTCTTGGTGTGCAGGGCTGTTTTACTTATTGCACAGCTAATAAGTGATGGGAAAACTCTTTCCTAAGTGCCATACAAAGCACATAAATTTAATGGTTGCTCATTATTCTGTGATCTAGCATAAATACTATAGCACAGAAACAGGAGTTCATAAGTGGCTTTTTTGGAATCCTGAAGAGCTATTCCAGGAATTCACTCTATACAGCTTATTTGCCTCCTGTTTTTATGGAGTGTCATACCTACAAAATGTACCATTTGAAAAGTGACTCTATTTTGAACACCACAGGCATAAAGGACCATTGAAGAATGTGCTGTAGCTCTGAGCCAGGTTTGGACAGCACTTTGAAAGTACCAGTCCTAGGAATGACCTGAGAAACAGAGATGCTAAGGTAATAGATTGTGAAGTTCTTTACCAGTCTGTGACTGATGCAACAGAACCTGTTCTGCAAAGGAAATAGCAGCTTATTTACTTTTTCATTCTTTTTCCTTTCCCTATTTAAAAAATCAGCCCTCTTTTGGAATTTGTGATACTGGGCAAAGCTCCAGGGAACAAGAGAACATTAAAATTGTCCAGGCTTCTGAGCCTGTTAGGCATTCATGCACATAAGGGAAGAAATAATTTGTAGACTAAAAGAAAAAAAAAATCCCAACCCCAGGAAAAAAAAAATACTTCTCTGAAGATGTGTAATACTCAGTACAATGTTGTTTTATGGTCTGGCATCAGTTCTACATATGTTAACAAAATGTCTATCCATTAGTCCTTTGATGTGGCTTCCAGATATCCCTGTGCTCAAACTAAACCATGCATACAATAGAGCTTTGAGTAGAAATGTTTTAAGAGTCTGGTGCCATCACGTTATGGCTCCATTATCACATTTTCTCCATGTGGATTGTTTTGCTATTCATTCCAAAATGTTGAAGGATTTGTAAGTGCACTTCTGTGAGCCTCTCTTCTGTGACTGTAAGCTGATGTCTGTCGCTCCTAAAACTTAAGAGAATTTAAAAGAATTTAAGAGATGATGATAGAGATTGGGTTTGTGAGAGACAGCTTATTACTTCATGATAGCAAACTGATGTGAAAGAAGAGGAGAAATGGTAAAAAAGAAACAAGGAAAGAATGAAGAAGAAACACTGGCGTTGTTAGAAAATGTATTTTTTGAAGGTTTTGTATCAGTAATTGCAGAATGAAGTAGTGTATTTGTTTTATTAGTAACAGGACTTTGTACTATTAATTGGGGTGGTTGTTTTTTACAGTGTGCCTTGTAGGAGTGGCAGCATTGCTGTCATTTATTCTTAAACAGAGGTCTTGTCATGATGGAAACAGTCAAATTAACATGAAACTGATATGGAGGAAAATTTTTCTTTGTAACTTGGCCATTTTTATTTATTTTCTGAACTCCTAGAAGGCCTACCAAATTTTAGGACTAAAGTGCATGCTAAATTTTGTGGTGTAGAGCTTGGCAAATCTTCTAAAACTTGAACTGCCCATTTAAAACCCAAGAGCTCATTGGAAGCATTTATTTCTTCTGAGGAAAACTTGGTAATAGTTTGCCTTCTGACTCAAAATGAATGGCTGATGCACCCTAAAGTAGGCACGCAACTAGTGATACCCTGGGTTACTGCAACACCAAGGTGATAGTGACAAGGGATGAAGGCATCTGTGTGCCTTCCTCACTAGAGTCAAGTGGAGTTTGGGAGGAACGGAGCGCTGCTGTTAACCTGCTATACATGTTCCGTTTGGATTGTCTCCATTTAAGCTGAAGACAGTGTGCTTTCTGCACTTGGGCATAAATGTCACCATATACGCGTCGGCTGGCTGCCTACCCCAGCCTCCTTTTCTGTTTGAGTCCAGTCTGGGATCAGCCCAAAGCTACATACTAGACCTTTGCTCTGTGCACTACTCTTGGGAGCGTTTGGTTGGATTTTAACTTCTCTGCCTCTCAGACTGCAACCAAACTCAGTGGTGAAACTAGAAGTTAAAAGGAAACACTTATGGTGCTTGTTTTATTGGTTAGCAAATATATCTGAGCACACGGTTTTGTAGTCCTTTTGATGATGTGAGTATAAACAGACATGCTGTAATATTTTTTTCCTTCCCACCCATTCCTTTGTCTCTACTCCCACACAGCCGTTTAAAGAATTACTGTGGGATTTTATTTCAGTAATAATTTACAAATACACATAGGGTTTACAGAATGGTTGTGAAAGCTATTTTTCTCCACATTGAAGAAGTTATCTTCTAAATTTACACTGGATCCTTCTTTCATTCTGATACACAAGAGAATGGAAGGACTAGTCCTGGGTTTGGCTACTTGCCTGAGGCATGAAGTAAGAAACCACAGTATTGAGGAGGAAGAAGAAAAGAAACTGTATTGTACTTTTCATTATGATTAAGTAGATGCCAGAAATGCTAGTGCCAAGTGTCAAGGTTTAGTTTCAAAGTAACTATTCACTACAGAAGTAGTAGTAGTAGCAGTACGTTTGTATTTGTTAGGTGTGAACTATATGCTTGACCTGTACAGCAGAAGGAAGACCACTGGGATAGTTCTTGTCCTAGTGAGTCTGCTGTCCAGAAGATGAGTACAGTGCTATAAAAATATATCCATACATCTTTTCAATGTAAGTCTAATGGAAAACTACATGTCTAAGAGTGTATAGGTTGGACCTAGTAGGCTGTTCAATGTTCTCAGAAATGGGACCAAAGTGGAGGAAGACCCAGCAGTGAAATTTTAGATGGTGGGCAGGCGGACTGAAATGTTTATGGTAGAGGTGTTACTAAGGCTAAGAAACACGTTGTTGCAGGATACTTGGGTTTGCTTTGTTAGTACTGTTAGTACATGCTTCAAAATGCTGATATGATTTTTTTCTTTTTTTTTTCTTTTTTTTTTTTTTTT
>VXBJ01001528.1:1881175-1954299 GCA_013400055.1 Nycticryphes semicollaris | reverse complement strand
TTTTTTTTTTTTTTTGAATACTGTTGTTATATATATTTATACAGTTTTATTGGCCTAGAAAGAGTCCCTCAGGCTTCTGGGACCTGAACGGCCTTCCACTTTGCCACTTTGTAGCTGTATTGTAACTGTAGTCAGAATGATGCAAAAGGTTTTTTTTTATGGTTTTGCAAAGCAAAATAGACTCTAAGGCAGATTATACCAGCAAAATTTGTCCAGAATAATTGTTAAGAAAATGTTAAAGATCTTGTGAGGCTGGCAGGCATAAATATTAATTAAATCAAAGAATTAATTTTTTTTTAGAGTTTCTCAGTACTTTTACCAATATATGTATCATGGTGTAATGTGTAATTTTTACAGAATTTCATTGCTCACAATTATAATTTTAATTCATTGTAACAGGTAAATGGAAATTTTTGACAAATTCCTTATTTATATGATCGACTTTTTTCAATAGCACTTGTTAGAAAAGTAAACTGGTTTATGTGTTTGGGACTGAGATCCCATTTCTTCTTTACTGCAGTTGCAAAGGAAAAAAGGGCATGTTACAGCGTCTTTAGCAGAAAATGTATTTTGTACCACAGGTTCTGTAGGTTTGCTTCTTTATAGACACTGAAAATTCTGAATTTGTTTTTCCCAGTAGGTTTTATTCTGTTGTTTATTTCATAAACTGGTTTACAAGTTTGGACAAAAATAAACTAAAATGTGTATTCTGGTAGTTACATAGTCCCTTGACATCTGATTTCTATCACGGTGTTTGAATTTACAACCATCATTGTGAAATATTAGTCTCAAGAACAGTGTATAATGTCCTGTTATGAATTACTCAGAAAAAATGCCTATGTCCCATTTTGTCTAATCTTACATACATTATTGTATGTAAGTGGAGAATGGGATAATATCACAAGACAAGATGAAATAGTCTGTAAAGCATACTGCTTTAGAAATTGCACAAAATTGGCGTTTTGTCCTAGAATGCATATAAGCAAATAGAAGTAGGATTTTCCATGTGTTTTTAACATTTCAGCTCAGCAGGGAAGAATATTAATGTGCTCTCAGTAATTCTGCATCACTTAAAATTCTGGGCTTTATTTTTCAATGGTGTGTCTGATCTAATGATCATTGTGCTTAGTTTCTGCTTTCAGTGATGTCAACTGGACAAAGATTTTTCTCATCCTCTCCATATGCCAAATTTAACGTGCTGCTTATGGGAGAAGGTATTTAATGGAATAATATTCCTTCACTCTAATGGAATTTGTTGCTGTAAGCTATACATATGTGTGTGTGTATATATATATATATATATATGATAGCTTTAGGACACCTTCTGTGGCAATGCTGTTCGGCAGAGTAGAGCATATTCTACCATTCCAAATGGGAAATGTCCGTCATCCAGCTTCTTGCCAAGAGAGTGATTACTGAGCTCTAAAACATGATGTCCCCCCTCCTCTTCTTTCCCCTTTCAAATAATCAGGAAGAGGACCTGAGATCACATTATTCTTTGTGAAGGAAAAGAAAAACAAGATCTTGAACTGTTGACAAGTATGTTCCTCTCTGTCTTATCTTGCAAGCAGATACTACAGCTCGTCCTCTGTTCTGCTTGTATAATTTTGTTTCTTGGCATTGTAAACCTGAAGTCAGGGATGTCGTGGATTTATGTTCGCCACTTCTGCCTGAAGCCCACTGACCTCAGTTTATATGCTAAAGGGCTCCAGGGATCTGTTCACTTAGATGGAATTAATGTTCAGATGATACTTTATTTGACTGTCTCTTAACACGTTCTTCAAGTTGTTCTGCAAGTCTTTCTGGAAGACTGCAGCTGTTACTCTATGCATATAAATAGGCTATAGTTAATAAGCCTATTTATAGCAAGCTCAAGTCTGATGATTTTTTTCTCATTCATTAGAATTTCCAACCTTCAAATAAGTTCGACAAAATAATTGGATTGCACCCTTACCCACTAAGTACGGTGGATTTGCTTTTTCATTGATTAATTTCATAGTTTAATTTAAAACTTCCTAGGCATTTAAATGCTGACTCTCAGGAAAGAGATACAACTAAGTTTAAAGACATATAAATAAGCTGACTTTGATAGATTGCTTAAATTAAAAAAAAATTGATAAGCATAATATTCTAGATTATATGAAAATATATAAGTTTTTTATTCTTTTATCTGTGGACTTTGTTACACACACAGTTTACTGCTAGAGATCAATGTAACAGCCCTCCCTGTCCCTGCAAAATACCCAGCAAGCCTCTCAGTGCTTGAGATTATTTGTTATACAAAGTCAGCAATAGCTAACACTCAAATTACTTCAATTTTCATTTATCTGTAACAGGTTTTTTTGTGAATTAAGAACAACTTGGGGGATGATCACAGTCACACTTCACTGTGACCTTCTGAATCTGCTGGTGGCCGAACCATGGTGAGGGAATGAAAAATGTTACTACAAGTGTTGCCAAGATCACAAAGATAAAGTACTAAATAATTCAGAATAATCTTGACAAATTCAGAGGAATCATTGGTTGTCATCAGGAGGAAATGTGGTCTGCTTTTCTTTAGGAAGCACAAGTCGAATGTACAATGTGCCTGGGCCTGGTGGCTCATCCAGGGTCCTTGCCATACTTGCTGAGAAACAGTTGTGAGGTACTTAGGAGGTGTGGTACAAATTGTGGCATCAAAGTAACAAGATGATACCCAGCTTTTTCTTGGAAAAGCTATCCTGCCCTGTGAGCAAGCATATTTTTAAAACAGATCCGCACTGAAGGAAACCCACTAGCAAGTTGAAGAAAGAGCAGCTGCCTTGCAGTAATTATAGCTGTTTAAATCCAGTGATATTGAAACTGTTTAAATTGCTGTAAATACAGTTTTATTGGTTTGAAAGAATCATCTTTGTCTGTAATTGCATTTTCATTTAAATGTGTGTCTCACCCCTGAGCCTGGGAAGACCATGGAACAGATCCTCCTAGAAGCTATGCTAAGGGCCCATGGAGGACAGCAAGGTGATTCGAGACAGCCAGCACGGCTTCACCAAGTGCAAATCCTCTTGACCAACCTTGTGACCTTCTATGATGGAGTGACTACATCAGTAGACAGAGGGACAGAGTGTAACCCAAAGCCTCCATCTCTTGCAGTGTAGAATAAGAGACATCATTGTCTCACTCGTCCTTGGTTAACCAGCTGTAGTTATAAACTCTTTCAGGTGACAATCTACAGAAATTATTTATCTGAAATGATTAGCATAATACTATGCAATAGCTCTAAAGGTGACTTACTGAATTAGGAATTAAGAAACCTTAGTTTGTCTAAGGTTGTCTAGACGGTCCTGTGAAGAACTTCCATTTTTTTTAGAGCTCCTTCATTTTCTCTGTGGTGTCTCAGGTTTAATCAAACCTTTGCCTCCAGAAGAAAATAAAATGATTTTCTGGTACAGGTTTTAAGAAATATGCATCTTTAAAGATTTCGTTCTGCAGATGAAATTGGAATTGGTTGGAAGTATGTGTAAGTACGTAAGATCAATATTTTAAGTTATAAATTCAAAAGGTTTATCACACTCTTCTTTTAACCTTGCAAAAGGGATCTGAAAGTAACTAGCCTTTTTTTCAGAGCTTTTTGCAAATACAGAGCACTTTGAAAATAATAAAAATGAAGGAAAATGGTAGCACAGATAGCAAAATTGACTCAAACTGTGAGCAAAGGAATGGAATAATTCTGTGTCACTTTTTCACATGCATAATAATGGTAGAAGAATATGTATTTGTGATGAATAAAAATGCACTGTAGTAACCTACCTATCACAAATTTTACAAAAACAAATGAAACGTGAATTCAGGATACCATGTAGTGACCTGCTGTTTCAGTCTTGGACCCGGAGGTACAGTCTTGACCACTGGAACAAGACTCACACAACAGTGCGGTAAGTTTGTGCACTGCAGTGCAAAGTTTGCATTTGGTGGGGATGGCCAATGTCTGTCTCCCACTCACCTCCTATCACTGTAAACCAGCAGCCTTCCCCAAGCCGTAATCACCACCATCTGGGTTACTGCAGTCTCTTTTTGAAGTGGTGTGGAGAGTCTTTCCTCCTTCTCCCATTTGTTTGAAATTAAGTGCAGGAAGAATCGTTTGGCTGTGTGCTGCAGCCAAAATTCTCGTGCCGTGGCCTGCAGAATACCAAATGATGGAAACCTTTTTGGTGGCCAACACAGTGGGTCAGCTGGTGGCCAGGCTGCAGTTCTGGGGAGGGGAATGAAGTGCTGTGCGAGTCTTGAGCCTGTGACCTCAGTGGCTCTTTGGCTCAGCCATGAACAGGCTGTCATTTTGTGGGCCAGGAGCATGTTTTTCAGTGATGAGCTAAATGGAAATATCCATTCTGGGTTTTTTTTGGTTTTTTTTTTTTCGTTTGTTTCTTTCTTTTTTCTGTAAACCTTATTTCTTTGTGTGCCTGCTCTGCTGCTGCCCTGCTGAGTGCCTTCACATGTGATGAAGGCACCTTCCCCAGTGTTGCTGGTTTGGGCTGGGGCACACTGACTGTGCAAGGGCAAGTCAGTGGGAAAACTGAAGGCAGTTGGAGGTTGAGGTTTGCCACTGATTGTTTCTAAAGAGGTTTTTCCTCTTCAGTTGACCACTTGATGTAATCCATGCAGTGCTAGCCATGTGAGGCGTGCTTATTTCAATTACAAATTTGAAGTAATTGCTCTCTGAGTTCAAGGTGACCTACAGAGGATTGCCTCTCCTACACAGTATTGTTACCTTGTTTCTGATTTATATGTTGAAAGGAAATGGGAAAAAGAAGTATTCAGAGAATAATTTCTCCTTCAGGTATTTACACATTAAAGCAGCTCCAGAGAAACACAATGTGCCATCTGCTGTTCTGTCCTGAACCTCTCATTCCCAAGCAAAACCACAGAAGGACTACTCAAGGGCTCATCTATCAGAATTCAGCCTTATACAATTGTCATGGTCAGTGTTCAGGCCAGAAGATAAGCCGCTTGTGTTGTGATGTTAATGGTTAAAATAGAGACACCATTCATGTCTTCCTGAGTTCATTGCTAAATTGCTTCCAGTCCTTCCTGAAGCAGTCCCCATCATAGGTGTTGAAACTCCAGTCTTTCAGTTCTCTCTTCGTGCTTTCCAACAGCCCCCAAGAATTGTGGGGTGAACAGTTAAGACAACATGGACTCAAGCACCAATAACGTGTGGATGAGACAAGTCTACATACTCTTTCTTCTTCAACACGTTATTTCTGTAGCAATAGGAACAAGATTGTGTTGATCTTTTGCTTAGGTGAGGTCAGTTTGTGAATGAAGAATAGGTGAACTTGACAGAGGAGAGTTCTGGTGGTACAAAAAGGCATTCTGAAGAATCCATAGACCTAGTACTTCTGTCTTCTACTGAAGATATGTATCTTATACTGATAAATGTGATTTAGTCAAATACAAGGCATTCATCCTTCTCTACTACTCCTCAGTTTTACGGGCCTGTGCTATCTAAAAGCACAAGATGAAAACTCAGTAAGTATGCTCTTCTTGTGTGGTGGGATGCATTTTGACAGAGCTGTTGTAGGAGATGTTACTTCTCAAAGTTGGTCAAATCCTGTAGATTTAAACTACTTGGGGAATAAGGGCTTTCACTGACTTTCTGTTCCACAGAAAGGCAGCTTCCTTTGACCTCGCTTTCTCTGCCACAGAAATACAGTACCATGTACATCTGCAAACACTGTTCCTCCATCAAAAATAAACCAAACTTTTTAGAAGACATTCCAATATGTATTTTTCTCCCCTTGTAATAGGTTAAAGGACAAACAGTATATGACAGATGCTCATCCTGCAGAACGATACGCTGACAGCTACTGTTTAATATGTACTCGTTACCAAGCTGAATAGATAGCCAGAGCTACTCTGATATTACAACTATGAATGAAGAAATTTTATCTATCTAGTTTTGAAAACTCATCAAATACTTGGAAAAAAAAAATCACTGAGGATTAGTCTGGCATTTGTATTTCCCTGGGTAGAGAAATGTATGTCCATGGTGGTATACAGCCCAGAGTAGCTGTCCCTATGAGGGTTCACATGCAGGACCCATCAAGTAAAAGAAACTCGACTCCCCAGTCCAGCATGCCAGTTCTGCTCTCGGATGAAATAATTCCTTTGCCTGGGGATTCTGTTGGATTTTGTAGTCCTCATGGATGCCCAAAATATTCGTGATGCTACTAATCACTGGCTTAAATGTGTTTGCCAAAAGGTGCAGCAGGCCAGATCCATGAGTCATGATGATCTCTTTCATTTTTCCCTTTCTTTCTTTTGATGGAAATTAAGCAGCTTTTCAAAGACTCAGCAAACACCAAATAACAGCAGTCTGTGTGCTGAGCTCCCATCCCAGTGTTCTGCTGACTACTGTAGTTTTCTGCTGAATGCAGAATCCAGATCTAATGTTAGTACCTAAATTTTAATGCTCTAGATGACTCCACTGCCCATTTTTAAATGCCCTCTTCAAAATCTCTACAGTTAATTTGTCTGCCAGTGGACAGGTAGGAGGCAACGGCCAGGGGAAGTGAATATAGATGAAGTGGATTCTCCCAAAGAAAAAAAGTCAGGCTTCATATCCATTTATTAGAATTTTAACTTTCTCTTCTGCTTGTGTCCTCCTCGTCCAAGCGTGCCTCTGAATGAATAAGTTTATTTTTTTTACCTATGTTCTGAGGGACAGGAGGAAGAGATTTCTATTTCTGCATTTGTGGGAATGTGCTGGTATAACGATGGTGGGGTGATCTTAAGTACCAAGGAAAATGTATTCTAAATTTATTTTCATTTAAACAAATAATGCTGTATGTGCTGAATCCTCTTTTTGGTTGCTGAAGCTTTTGTGTTGCACAGTCTGGCTTACATACTTTGGAGAAAAATCTTTGTCTGGAAATGCATTTTCTGCACTGAAACAGGAATATTTTTGTTCACTTAAACCTGCTCATTCCAAGAAGAGTTGGAAAACTTTGGGAGAAATTTTTGCTGCGTAAGATGCTTTGTTTCTGGGTGTGATGGCTCACAAATAATATATATCTGACGTACTTGGATATGGACTTAGATTGTTCTTGGCGATCTAATCAGGAAGATATTCAGTGAATGTTGTCAGAGCTGGGAATGGAGCAGAGCATGTATTTATAAAACAATAACTTAAGAACTTTTCCTTGAAAATCTAATCCATCTGTGTTTCTTAGTACAGACTTTTATTTAAGTTATATCTAATAACCAAAGTTATAATTCTTTAACTGCAAACTCCATTTCAGTTAAGCTTTATAAAGCTATTTATTCAAGAAGCTGTGTGGAAGACCAGATACAGTGACTAAATCCGACAGATTCACTTGCAGTTTGTTGGGGCATATTTTCTTCACCCTGATCTCTGCCACTGGTAACCCATGCAGGGTATGTTTTGCATTATTCTATATTAACCGAATGTACTCCCAATATTTAACAGTATAAAATTTCTCCTTTGAAACCTCTGACACTGTTTTTGGCTTTTTGCTGTGTCTTGTAAGGATGAAAAACACCCCAACTGAAGGTAGATTTGGTACTCTTGATTTACTATCTTGTTCGAAAGCATACGTGAAAGATGTTCACAGTGAGGCTGCACTCAGGAACTCAAATTCTTTGGAAGATAAAATAAATTGTTATAGTCCTTTCACTCGCTAATTTCTGCATGCTGTAAATGGATTGCTGTGTATCCAGGGAAAATTGCTCAAGGGAAAAGAGTTTGTAACTTCTATTTAGTGCTTTTTGTGCAGCACTTATTGGGCTAGACAGAATGATTAATAAATTACTGGTTTAGTAACTTGGAGCGAATCACTTTTGCTGTAACTGAATTACTAAAAAAAATCATGCATCAACAACAATAAAAGGTTTTTACAGTGAAATTAAATATTTTGAATGTTGCTTGACAGGCTAATGCACCCTCTTTATGGAATAAATCATTTTACTGTGGCTTTGGAGGGGGAGACTTCGGATATAATACAGAATTTCAACATTGTGGAGCACTAGATTCATTAAGATACCACAAGTGATTTTGCTGGAGAAAGACATCTTTTTTGATATGGTTAAAGTACTGGAATTGCCTTAGTGTGCCATAGCCCACCCTCCCATGCCCCGACAGCAAGTCTGCAGGATCCAGCTCAGTGAAGCTGAAGCTGCAGCCTGTGAAGCTGACCAGTGGGGACAGTGATGCAGGCCGAGAGGGGATGCATTACAACCCAGTTGCCTCAGTATAATTATACCCAGTCTGCTCCCTTTTTAGTTTGCATAAATCCATGGCACTGGCAGCATCCCCAGGAAGTTGGGAGAGCTGAGGTAGATGCTCAAGAAGCAGAAAGTACATGACTCCGTGACAAGTCTTATACCTGGAGCATCAGGCTGATTTTAGAGTCTTTTGATCCTTATTTATTTTTCCTCTCTGATATAACGTGTCAAATTTCTCCAACAGGAATATAGGTCAATTGTTCTGAGATTCTTACTAAGTGCCTAATGTAGAATGGTCCTTCTGCCTGTATTTTCCAAGCAGAACAGCCAGAGGCATTCTGGGTTTAAAATTCCTGACTTGGTTTGTGTCCTTTGTGCTGATCATGTTTCCTCTAAGCTTTTAGCAAGCTCAGCTAAAGCTCCTTTGTACATACAGAATACTTAACATTTGTACACGCTTGTTGTTTAAGGGTTTTTTTAAGCATGTTTTTGTCAGTAGAAAGCGGACTTAATCATGAACTGTGCTTTTTGTGATACTTCGAGCGAGCAAACGGGCTTCATACAGTTTACTTCTGTGTTCAGCGGTTCCGGCAGAGAAACCAAACAGCCGTATCTGTTTAGACTGCCTCCATTCTGCCGAGCCTTTGTAGCCCTGCCAAAGTTCTCCACATCACTGAGCCTCCCCGTGAAAACCAGAGACCACTTCACTTTGTTCATGGGGCTGAAAGCCGCTCACAGTGTGGGATTTGGGGAGTGAAATTCTTTCAAGAATGAATTACACTCAACCAGTATGAGTAGTCAAAGGAGTAAATCAAAGGGATTATTTGTTTTGACTGGTGCCTGATTTGTTTTTGCCAATATTATGCTCAGTCAGAAAATTTAAAAAAGACCCTTAATTAAGTGTGATATTTTTATAAGCAAAAAACAGGCAGAGGAATCTGTCTTAGCTTTTGCTGTGTCCTTCATGCAGGAACTTTATCATCAGAACTGCACTGTTTTTTTCTACTACCCATTGTTAAGGACAAGAACCACGCTTTAAAAATTGGGTGAGAGGAGTGCAGTTTTTATAATGTAGTGACTGAGCAGAGGGCAAAAGAGCGTACCTATATCTAAAAATCTGATCATGGGAAATGCTCTGCTTCTATAAATTGTTTATAAAGAATTAAAAACAAAGTGACAGAAACGCAGATGACCATGATGTGAAGTGGGCAAAGCAGAATGATTTGGGGGTGGGAATATCTTCTTTGTTTTTCAGTTTTCTGAGCATATGAAAGGAGCTGTGATGGAATATAACTTTAGACTGTAGACTTATTAGCAAATATCCTTACAAATAACTACTGAGGAAACTGCTTCTCATGCCAAGACTATTTCCAGCAGGTTGTGCTTGTAAAACTACTTGGGAGGCTTAAGGAAAGAGAGTAGGAATGAACTGTTAACATTGCTAAACTGTGTTAAAAATTGTACTATTATAGCTAATGTTAATAGCTTGGAATTCTCATTGCTGAGCTACAAAAGTAATTAATTCTTTGATTCTGAACTTAAGCAAGGTTCAGTAGAACTGGTTAAATAAGCTGTATAATTTACATGGAACTGCCTCTGTATAACTTTGGTAGGTGTCTTTATCATTTTGTCATTAATACCAGATCAGTTGCACATGGAACTTGTAAAGAAACATACCTAATCAAGATTAATGAACAGCATTTTGACACTGTTCAGTTAAATTATAGTGTTAATAGCTGGAAAATATTGATGCTCTGAGTCCTGTAGGAATTAACATAGCTTTATTAGGTGGGATAAAATGTTTTTGAAAATTTGGTGGTTACCCAACAGCAGGGCTGGAGGAGATGGGAAAAATCTGCAACTTTAAAGATGTGATGGATGCCACCTCTGAATCTATATGTAAGATGTAATTGTGAATTTACCATGTTCATTCATTCAAAGTTGTGTCTTTTGGAAATTTGACTGGCGATTAATATTTTTTAGGTAATGCAAATTTTTATCATAACAGAGTTTTGAACAGTGCTAGTAGATGAGGTTTAGAGCTACATTATTTGCCTATTTGTTATGAAAATGTTTATAGTTCTTAGTTACAGTAGTTATTAATTACTACTTAAACTTTTGTACCTATTGCTACTTGAAAATCAAGTGCATCGCATTCACTTGGTCAAGTACTTATACTTTTTCTTTGGCAAAAGTATTTTTTCTGAAAGTAGTCATGTTGATGCAGTCAACTTTTAATCTTGTAAAGGGAACAGAAATTAGCTGTGTTTTAAGCATTACCATGTAAATGTTCCATCACAGAGAATGCTCATGGTGACAACACCTGTGACCTCAACTGTTCTGTTGTCTCCTGCGCCACACCAGCTGCAGCAATGTCACAGCACTGCCTGCTAGCTTTGGGTCATCCTCCCTAGTTTTTAAGTTCAGGTCACTGAGCATCTTGCAATAAGGACTGATAGGCTGAAGCTGAGTAGATGTTCTAGGGCAATGAATGAAACGGGTTAATTGCTTTGGCTGTAGTCCATGTTGCTGAAAAGGTACCTTCTGCACTGGTAGAAGGATGGGGTTTCACAGTGGCTGAAAACTTGGGGGTCAGGTATCCAAATCTTGCAACCCAGATACAGTTACCTACATACAGTTAAGTTTTGTGGAAGTATTTGGTGCCTGCTAAACTTAGTCTCGATTAATAAGAAAAAGACACTGTGCAATGTTCTCATCTAGAACAAATAATATGATGGCCTTCCTAATTTTCCTATATTCAGATAGCTGTAGTTGTTTCCACATTATGCCGAGTGCTCAAACATTTAAACAGAATAACAGGGTACCTACTACCCTATCCCAAAGATTTTACAGTTGAAACTATGGGTGAGAGAAGAGTTAAGTGGATGACACATAAGGAGCAATTAAATGCTGCTTTGTAAAAAGTTTGGAAGTACAGATTTTGAAATGAAAGTTCCAGAAGTTCAGAGCAAGTACAGAAAGCTGTTTGACAGAAGTGGGGGAAGCTGAAGGATTAAACTCACTAAGAGGATTTTGAAGCATGGAGAGTGACATGGTTGGGCAGTAGAAAGAGAAATCCTTTTACTCTGTCATGTTTAACTGAGGAATTAGGAATGTCAGGGAACATGAGGTTACAAAGGGGAGGAAACAAAAAAGGATTGAGGGAGGTGTGAATCATGGTATGTGCACAGGGAATTAAAACAAGAACGACTTCAGAGAATAGTGAGAGAGAGGAGACCCAAGTTTTTAAATCCTGACACAGAAAGAAGAAATGAGAAATAGCAGATAATAAATTTGAGAGTCTCTTTAACTATTCAGCTCTTTCAAAATCAAGGTCTGTTCTTGTAGCCAGCATTTCTTGCAAGCTCCCGTAGGTCCTAGAAGTGTCTGCCAATTGGCCTTTTCTTGCTCTCACGAACTCTTTTCTTCAGGTATTTTGTTCTTGATGACTTCATCTAGTTTTAAATTCTGTACATGTAGTGTTTTTTCATCCCTTTCTATGACTAATGTTTTCAAAAATGAGTAATTTCTTTTAGTTGCTTTTCCCCCTGGTTAATATAGAGGTTTTCAGGCATAGAATTTCCTGCCACACCACCACATAATGCAGTTGTAACTTAAGTTTTAGGAAGGGACTTCATGTGAAAGTCCATCTTTAGTCCATCCATTCAATCTTCAGTCCTGCAAAGGAATAGTATTGATTATGCATTTCTGAAGTGAGTGGGTTGGTAGGGGAGGAGGACAGAATGTCTGCATATAACATGAATAATTGCTTGAGATAAACTAAGCAGGGAATATTTAAACAGATATTGTGAACAGCTTCCTGAGAGAGATGGTTAGCTGTCTACAGAATGGCCAATCACTTGACTCCCTAAGTTTCCTACTGACAAGGAGAAAAGTTTGCTGTCATATTGCATCTCTTCTGCCTCTAGTTTTTAGTCTGTTTTTATTAGTTCTACTCTCTTATTAAACAAACTTCTACTTTAAAAAAAACAACAACAAACTCCAGCGTATGAATAAATAACCTTTGCTCAGCCATCTTCCTACTGGACAAACCTTGGGATATGCCCAGTCCAGAGAGGTGAAAGGGCTACACAATTGTGGGCTCTTATGTCCAAGTCTCTAGGCTTGGAGTTTTGAACTGTTGTTTGAGCTCAAAGCTAAATTTTCTTTTTTCCTTAACCACAATGGTTTTGGTTTATGTTCAGTCAGTGAAGATTACAGCAGCATGTCAGTTAGAACTAGTGAGGGAGGTTTTAATTTATTTATTGCAGGATTGTTTCCATGACCTGGAAAGTTTGGCAGAAAAACACAATGGAAAAACAAAGGAGCTTCTGCAACATCTGCATGTGCAGTCTGCAGAAGAGTGATGATCTTCGTTTGATAATTGCGCATCCATGTAGTAGATAGGGAAGGAACCAAGGGTAGCAGGGATAGAAATTACACAGCTGTCGTGAGAAGACTCCATTGCAGTTATAAGACACTTCTGGAACTGGCTGAACTTCTGCTGGCCTTGCACTTGCAGCCTTGTATGTCTTTGATGCTCCTTTGGTATTCACAATGTGTAGTTAGTTTGTTTTCCTCTTTGCTCATCCAGCCATTTGATCTCTTCTGTTTTGATGGAAATTGAAACTAGCCTGGACTCTTTCAGCAGCTTTCTGGAGAGTATTTCTTCCATCTTCTGAAATAATCCATCTTCTCCCAATATACATTTTGGTGACATGTTTTTAGGATTCCTTCAGATGCTTCATGGTGTAGTAAAAATCCAGCTCTCAAGGCAAGGTATTGCACGTTAGGACAATTTTAACACTGACTTGTCCAAACTGGATGTGTTTTGCTGAGTTTTATGAAAGCTACAACAAAATTCTTTTAAAGACAGTTCGTCCTACTTGAGGATAAAGTGAGATCTAGCAGTATTTACATCTAAATGTCTCATGGAAAAGAGAGATGAATTGACTGTCTGCTGCCTAAGAAGTGTTACATCACAAGGATACTGGAAATTTGAGGGCATTTGCTGGACATTGGTCCTAATTGCTGTCTATTTACACGCAAAATTAATGCATAGAACATGTTATATAAACCAAAAGAAACAATAAATACAGTAAACATTGCTTGGTTCAGATGGATGCAGCCAGACTAATCAAAACTATATTTAAACTGTGTTAGCTGAAAGTGTTTAGACAAGATCCAACAAATCGTTTCTTGGCTGCTGTGGAGAAGACTTATATTCAGCTTCAAAGGCTTTTACACAGGGTCAGAGTTTTCTTATGGTTCCCTTCCATAAAAGCCATGAGAAAAAACCCCAACACCCTATGTTCTTCTCCGTTTTCCCACTCTGTTGATATGGATGTCATTACTTGCAACAATGTCCTAAATGCATTGTTTGCTAGTTGTCTTACGCATCCCCTTTCATAAAAATGAAAGGGCCCCCACCCTCAGCCACGCTAGTCCAGAGAAAAATGTTTTAGTTTGTTGTACATCTGTTAGCACTTCCCCCTGCTTCCTTTTTGCTGCCTTTTTTTTTTTCTTTCAAATCTATCAAAATTTACATTTTCTTATTTTGGTTTAGGAGACATCATTTAATGCACCATCTATTACACAGTTTAGGTATGTGGCCAGTGCTCAGTTGCTCCAAATACTGTATGAGAAGAGTCCTTCCAGCAAGCACTGGGAGAGGAGAAACTTCAGACCATACCACCAAGCATACACAATGGCTTCTTTGTGCCTGTGGTTAAAATGTTCTAACTAATAAACCTAACTAGTACTTTAATTTATAAAGGATGCACTGCCAAAGCCCTTGACACTGAAAACTGTCATTCTTTTCAGTAAGTATAGACGAATGTAAAAAAAACATAATTGCAACCTCATTAGTAAATGTGACCCATGCAGAAAAAAAAATCAGACCACATTTTTTGTTTACTAACCTGCTGCCCAAAGGATATTGCTTGGAGTCATTCTCTGTAGAAATGCTTCTCTGGCAAAAGCTCGCAGTCTGTCATGGTAGGCATCTTCATTTTGACAGAAGTGAGCATATTGTCTGTATATGCAGGGAAGAGCTTTCTTGGGAATCAGTCAAACTTCATACTGTACCAAATCCATCATTTTTGATCAAAATCATTTTCCCCTGCAGCTGTAAAGCATGCATCTTTTACATTGCCTAAAATCAGTGTAATGTATGCAAACAGTGCTTTTTAATCAACATGTGATTTCCCACTGGAATGGGAAGAAGGAGGGAATATACAGGGATGCTGGACGCATCACTGAACACTGTGGAAGTTATTCAGATGTTGTGATGGATTTTGGGAAACTCTGAAATGAAATGATCCTTGGTTGTAGGTTCAATTAGACACAAAAAAAATTTAAAACAAAATATACAACCCAGACCCTGCAGATCATATGGAAGAGAGAATTGTGATCAACGTATAGTTAGCTCACATAGTAGTTTCTTTGATTGTCTGTGACATCATGCGCTTTTTTGGATTAAAAACATTTGTGTTCAAAAGGTCTTACGTCTCCTGTATCTAAACACAACCCAGGTATGTGTACACTGGAATTTCAACCGCTGGTCATATGGGCACTGTTAAATATACTTAGTAATTTCCCTTCTATTGAGAGCCTTGGAAAAGCAGTTTTCTTGCTATGGCCGATTGGTATGAAGAAAATGCCTTTGAAAATATATAATAGTAGACTCGAGCCAAGAAATATGATTTAATATTGAGTAAATTGTGAGTTTATGAAAAACTGTGTATAAGGCCCTGGATCTAGGGGGAAGGCAAACACCTTGCAAAAACAAAATGCAGAAGTATTGAGGGTATATTCTTTATTTTATTTTAACACATTGGCATTACTAGCTTAGATGGTCTCACCGCCAGTATTTCCCCTCGAGTATAAGAAAATGCATTTCTCTGGTTTTGGTATGGTTCTGGGTTCTGCAATGTTACTTCAAAAAGGGAATTTGCTGCAAATGCCATGCTAAATAAACTTTAATCTTGTAACACTCTATTGTATTTTGTATGTGTATGCACTTTCTCATATTGAAAAACATGTGCATCTCATTTTATATATAAACTGTTGTTGATTTAAGTCTTTGATGATCTGAGATTAGATTCTGAAAGCTAAAAATATAATAACTTGTGGGATATTTAAGGGTGCTTGAAATGTTGCAAGTTCTGGTTAGAATGCATACACACGTCATATCTGAAGATGTATGGCCCATTATGAAGTTCTGAAGATGAACGGTGCTTTATGAAGTGTTTTCTGGTTTTCTTCTCTGATTCCTCCATGGTGGTCAGGCTGTCAGTAAATAGGGTCTAGGGACTGAATTAATTGAGAGGAAATTGGGGTTGAATATCGGAGAGGCAGGAAAAAAGAACTCCATCAGATGATAAAGTAGCTTTCCAGTAAGGTGATAAAATCCCTGCATGTCTCATTTTCACTGTCTCTGGTTGCTGACTGGTGGTTGCACTCTCCCCTCTATCCTTACTATGAGTATTCATTTTCCCGTCTTTCAGATAAAGTTGCTCTGATTCAGCCCAAATTAGGCAGTGGGAGAGGAAGGGATTTGCCTTTTGATTTGCCTGGTAGCCACAATGACTCACTGAAGGTGGCCAACCCCTCACATCTGTGAGGAAACGCTGTCAGGTGCACTGGGGTCCATATTCAACCCTGAAGTTTGAAAAATGGCAGTGGGGAGAGTGGAAGGGAGATTTTAGTTGCAAGCTGATACTTAGACTGTTCTTGCTTATGAAAACCAGTGTGGACACGTGGGTGTGACTGCTGGTCACGACAGTCTGGAGAGCAAGTAAAGAAAAGTTTTCAGACGCTGTTATGGCAGCTACGGTGAGGCTGGTGTGTGTGGATGCCAAAACAACCCCAAGGTGGAAAATCATTGGCATCTCTAGCACAACTTCCGTTATTACGTAAAAAGCCTGTTTAATACTTGGCTTTTACCAGTGCAGTTCCTGCTCAATGTACCTTGAGCTCTTACTGTGCTTTGTCCTTCCCAGAGTAAACTCAAGTGTCTCATAACTACTTGAATCTATTTTTTTTCTGCAATACATTTACAGTTGGTTTTCAGTACTGTTTTTGTTTATTGGTGTTCCCATAGGTTAATTTGGAGAGATTGTGTCCTTAGTACAAGAATCTGCTGTGGCTCAATAGACACCAGTCACTGCAGAGGGAATCTCACACGCTTTTTTGTATGTGTTTGTGTGTGTGTTCTCTGAACTTCCGTTACTCAGTTGTGTCTTCACTGGTGACATGCTGAGAGTAAATGACATGTTACAATGCTGCCAGACAATATGTAAGTTGCCAAGATCTGTTCCCAGGCAGCAGTTTGTATAAATTTCTTCCCTGAAACCTTTGCTGATTTGATGATACTGGGAACAAGTCATGGACAATTCAGATGAAGTACTTGAGTTGGAGTCATTCTTTCTACAGAACTGCAAAAGCTTTTTGTCTGCAGCTTTTTTTTTTTTTTTTTACCTCATTTGACTTACTTATTGTTTATACTAACTTCTTCTATCGTATCTTTTTAAAGAAATAAAACATTAGCTAGTTGTTTGTTTGTTTGTTTGTTTTTTTAAAGCTTGTTTACTGGAGAACGCTGTAGGTTTACTGGAGAGCTCTGTTTCAGTTGTGGAATAGAAAGAAGGTGTCTGCTTGTCAGATTGCCAAGTTTGTAGGCAAAGTCCTAGAAATATTTCAGTTCTATGTCTTTTTTGGCTTACATTTGTCCCAGTTACAATGACCATGCTGTAATTACGGTAGCAGTGTTCATATCGGATGTCCTGCAGCTGGGAAGAGTAAACATTAGTTACTTAGGTGAGATCTACAACTACACTCTCAGTTAGGTGAATATAGGTGGTTTCAGAAAATGACTATGCAGCTTACTTGTCTTGGGGCTATATGCCTTGCAAGGGATCTGTTCTTTGGAGCAGCTTTTCCAAGAGGGTGCCTGACATCTGTTGTTCAGTTAAGTTATTCCTGCCAGGCTGAGGAGGTTTGTTATGGCAGGAGTAGCAGCCCACAAGCAAGAGTAGTTTTGCCTTTTTTGCTCTCAGTAACAGAACAAGTTAATTTGCATTTTGTTTCATTTGTAACATGCAAAATCCAGGTAAATACTTTTGGCCAGTCTAATAAATGTTCGACTTTTCTGCTTCTCCTCATCATCAGTGGGAGGAGTAGAGTTTAGAGACAACTACAGATACCTATTCTGAAATTGTTGTGGTATTAAATCCACTAACGTGGGAATAAAAATTGCTGAATGCACTCAAATGATAAACGTATGAACCAGATTTTTCATGCAGTTACTTCTGTTAACAAGGACTGTAGTGGATGCGTTGGGAGAATCTTGTTCTCCGTGCCCCTAATTCTCTGTGTGCAATCTTGTCAGCAGTTTATTTAAAGGCTAGAATAACTTTCTTTTAACATTCAACCATTTAAATATTTAAACAGGTACCGCCTTGATACAATCGTAACTAAACATGCCTTTCAAGCTTATTAATCCAGGACATATAATCAGTTTTGTGTTCTACTGTGATAACCATTATGTTTCATTTTGAAAGTTAAAGGCATGAAAACTAATAAAATTAAAATAGGAGCCTCTGAGAACAGTGCCTGAAGGAGAAATTAAATTCATTTCAACACAAACAGATATGAAATGAAGTACAAATGGAACAGCAGTAATAATTCTAGTATGACACAAGGTTTCATTAAAAAATCCAACAACCTTTGTTGCATTCAGTGTCAGGGTTGTGGAGGCTGAATGAATATAGGGACTTTTTAATGCATATTTGGGAGGTGATTGAAGGCTAATGTCTAATAGCAGTCAGTTTTGTATGCTAGCTGGTTAAGCCAGTGCTATACAGATGTCAGAATTTCAGTGAGCACACATTGCTCTGTGCTGTGTGAAATTGGGGGGTGTGTGGATAGTTAAGTAAATAAGTTATTTCAACTTGCAGCCCTAGGAAGAGAAAGTAGAGGGATGTGGCATTGACAATGCGACACACAACCTTTCAGAAGAAGGTCAGGGATTCAAATCTAAGGTGAAGTGACAGGGAGTATTAGTTAGCACTGACAGATTTTGAGTGGCCTGGGGAGATAAAGTTGATGTTAAGTCCAAGTAGACAGAAAACCACATCACACAAACCTATCCATATAATCTAGACCTAACAAGTGTTTCTGGTGCTTTTCTTTCTGATATCCTTGCTGTACCTGGACACAGGGAATAAAAAAATTCTACTGTGAACATTTTCACAAGCTCAAAAGATTTCCTGTGCTTTGGAAGGCATGAGGAAAGTTGTGCCTGTGAAAATGTCCGAGATGATACCAACCTGCAGCCATTCCTGAGGTGCTTGATAAGGGGGGAGATGGAGACCGATATGCAAAGCATTTCTCGGCTTGAGCCCAGACTGTGGCCATGAAGATGCCTCTCTCACTTTTGTGATGAGTGCTATAATCACTCTGCTGGTCCCTTGCAGTGAATACTGAAATGTTTCACACACGCTTGGCCAGTTCCAAATGAGATAACTTCCTTTTTTGGGTATCCCTGCCTGTGGTAATCACACCATTTTGGAGAGAGACAGGACAAGGGACTTGTGTATCTCCTGCCTGTCTGTTACTGCTGTTGACTTGGTTTTCACCTTTCTCCAGGGTTTGTCCAGAGCTATGAGTTATCCAATGCTGTCTGTTCTGTACAAGGGAAGCACTGGCTTATGCCTGGCATGTGCATCTATTAAAAGATGGCAACAGGCAGTAGCCGTGCAGTGCTCAAACAACTCATATACTTGAACTGCTTTCCAGCCTTGAGATACAAGAATGTCTTGAAGTGTGTTACCACTTGTTTCCCTGCTTTGCCAAAGAAGAGCTTTGCACCAGGTTTTCCCAAGTCCCTTATACTCCAAATGTATTTCAGAGTCCTCGTGTTACTGGTACCAATAAGCTGATTCTCACCTGACTTTGAGCAGATGTCCCACCCTGGGAATCATCCTGACAACAGTTGTCTCATCTGATCTTTTACAGAAACTGTTTGGCTTTGATAAAGCGGCCTTTTTACCATATTTGTCAAAACTTGTCAAACACACTTTGAGTTTCACAATAGTGTAACATAAAGGGTGACCTATCACTTTGTATCAAAACTCCATTTTTTTGGAGATACTAATGGGAATTGACTAGGGAAAATGGTTGGTGTTACTTAGAAGTGCTTGGCTGTGTCTCTGTGAACATGACTCTTCCGTTTCTGTGGGGCTATGCACAGGTACTACAGACTGTGGACTGAGTTGTCTTTTGTGTAAAGAGATACAGCTCCAGTAATTTCACCACCAGACAGCGACTTTGAGTCTCCACTTCTTAGTATTTTCCAGGAATGCTGTTTTAAAAATACAGAAATGAATGTTAATCTTCACTATATCCCTTCATAATAAGCAGTTGTTTAGTCCAATTTTACTGATAAAGAGATCAATACAATATAATTAACTAATTTGAATTTAGAAATGAGAAATTAATGATTTTTTAAATCCACATCTAAACCTCGATAGAAATACTGTTAAAATTATCAGAAACCAAAAAAAAAAAAAAAGCCAAAGGGACTGTAATTGCTGAAAGAAGAATTGTAATCTGGAATTGATGTTGAGACTTTGAAGACAAGTCTCATACAATATGTAAAGCAATTCTGTTAGGGACAGTGTAAGATAAAGACTTTTTTTCATGTTGCAAGCCGAATAATGTCCTGTTTCCGTGGGTTCTTGAATCAGTTTGTAAAACTATTAGACAAAAATGGCAAATTTCCATAAAATGGATTTCATGCCAACTAATTTTTACCAAGATTTTGACTGACCTAAGTAGAAAAGAGGTCTTTTAGATAGTAATATACTATAATGAAGATTACAGTTGTACTTTAGCTGTCTGGATCTTGAATATTATACCTGGGTTTGGTAGAACTGATTTCTAAATCGTGTTCTGCTTTTTTGGTCTCTCTAATGAAATTTTCATAGCCAAACAAAATGTGGATTATTTATAGAGCCAGAAGAAGATGTAAGTTATTAGTTCTGGAATCAGTGTCATACTTATAAAAAGAGACCTCTGGCAGGGGGATTGGACTAGATGGTCTTTCAAGGTCCTTTCCAATCCCTGATATTCTGTGATTCTGTGAGATCTGGTAGTCCAGGCCTGTGCTCAAAGCCAAGTAAACTAAAGCAGGTTGTGTAGCACTTGGGTGTTGAATATCTCCAAGGATGGAGACCTCACAGCCTCTCTGGGAAACACTTCCAGTATTCATAGAATCATAGAACTGCCTAGCTTGGAAGGGACCTTTAAGATCATCAACTCCAACCATTAACCTAACACTGCCAAAACCACCACTAAACCATGTTCCTCAGCACCACATTTACGTGTCTTTTAAATACCTCCAGGGATGGTGATTCAACCACTTCCCTGGACAGCCTGTTCCAATGCTTGATGACCCTTTCTGTGAAGAAATTGTTCCTAATATCCTTCCTAAATCTCCCCAGCACAATTTATTTGGCCATTTCCTCTTGTCCTATTGCTTGTTACCTGGGAGAAGAGATAGATCCCCACCTCACTACAACTTTCATCCAGGTAGTTGTGGAGAGCAATAAGGTCTCCCTTCAGCCTCCTTTTCTCCAGACTAAACAACCCCAGTTCCCTCAGCCGATCCTCATAAGATTTGTTCTCCAGATGCCTCCCCAGCTTTGTTGCCAGCTTTGTTCTGGACTTGCTCTGGTATCAGAATGTCTTTCTTGTAGTGAGGGGCCCAAAACTGAACATAGTATTTGAGGTGCAGTCTTACAGTGCCAAGTACAGCAGGACAATCACTCCTCTAGTTCTACACTACCAGGTGTAGAAACAATCCTTTTCAGGATCCCTGCAGATCAAGTCAGACACTTTTTCAGCTTTCATACATGGGGGTTTGCAGAGATTCTTTCCTAATCTTTGACCTTGAAGGATAACAGCTACAGCATCATTTTTATGCAAGGGTAAGCGGTATTTTGGTGATAACCTGATTTTGTTTAGATACAGTTACTAGTGTGATTTTTTCCTCTTAAAACCTCTAGAGTTGGGCTGAAATGTTTAAATTAAAACCTTATTTTCAAAATACAGTATTATTAAAAGTGGTCTTATTTCTGAAATGTTGCAGATCAGGAAATAGGAAGAAGAAGATTCTAGGGAACTTATATATGGAAATGCTATGTCTTAAAATCCAACATTTAATAAGAAATTGGTAGTCATTTCAATGCTTGGTTATATTTTGAATGCTCATATAATTTCTATGTCCCGTTACTTTTACTACTGTTCCCTTATCAGTAATAACTTATTTTCAGACTACTTTTCTCCTTCACTGTCCTATAGGCCAATGATACCAGCCCATGCTATTTAACTACTCAATGGTTTTGAGATTCACTTCAAACAGGGAGGTTTGGCTGCAATACTATCTGAGAACACTTTATTTTTAATCACTTCTACAAAGTAGAGATTCGGCTTTAAAGAGTTTACTGTATATTGTGACACAGAGGCTCTTTGAAGGTTAATAAGCTTTTTAGCAATAATAGGGTTGGATTCTTGTGTGACTAAGTGAGTCACTTCTGTTTCATGTGCAGATCTATCATTTTAATCAGAAGCCTGGAAGACACAACACAACATATTAAGTAGAAAAGACAGTTTTTGTTTTAATAATTTTTTTCTTTCTGAACTTCAACGTATCTTTAGGACTGTAAATTAGTTGAGACAGCTGGACTGATTATTTGAGAACCATTTCTAATGTGCATGAAATCTAATAAAAAGAGCTGTACAGTGAAGTCATATTATTTGGACACCAAAGCTAAAAACTAATTTGAAGAAAAATTCTTATATATACAAAATAAAATCCACTAAATGTGGTAATGTTCCTGATTTACATTTAGGGCACAGTTTAATCCCATTGCAATTTAACTGGAGGAAGTTAGTGTTTTCTTAAAGGCAAGTGCAGAAATTCACAATTTTTTTCCCCATAATTGTAGCCCAAACCAAATATTTGGGAAAATGTCAGGGTAGGCTTTCACAAAGAATTTTTACCAAGTAAGCATTTTTTAGAACTCAGCATCTCTGATACAGCTCCATGCTTGAATTTAGCTGTTGAAGTTGATGGAATTGCACTCAAAAGAGCAGACCTATGTTTAAACATAACTGGAAGAAATATTTTTTTTCTGGTAGTCATGAACTGCACAATTTTAAAAACTGGGAAAATTCATATGAATATGTATGTATATTATGTATGTATATATCTAACCTTGCATGTAAGTCTGTTTCTAGTCCCGTGGCATAGACTGCTATGTTGCTGATGGGCACTCAACTTTGTCAGTTTTGGCTTCCCCAAGCATTGAGATGCTGAGCTTTAAATAATGGTGGTATAGATATAAAATGCAGTTTCCCTGCAAGAACTATGTAACCATTTAAAATAGTTGTCTTTATTCTGCGGGGCTTGAGAAGTTTCCCTTGAATCTCTGTCCTTCTGTCAGAAGAGCTGGGTTAGAGTCCAGAAAGGAAGATGATGTGTGGTGCATTTGCCAGCAGTCTGGGTGCTGCTGCAGCACATAGGACTACAAGTTCTGATTTCTTTAGATTTCGGAAGGCCTGTGATGGAAATGGCGAGGAACTGATTTATAGAATCTTACTACATGCAAATGCATAACTACTGTATACTTGAAATTTAAAAATTTTAATTTTAATTTTCAACCAATATTTTTTAGCTTAAATTTAAATTTTTAAATATTTCAAAACTCGATGATTGTTACTTTGTATAAAGCAATGTGGTTCTCTCTGGACATGAAGTACCAAGTCGGAAGAGCTGATAGCTCTTAATTTGTCGTTTGGTTTGCTGTGTTAGTTGAAGAGAGAAACGTTTGAGATGAAGTAGGGAAGAGAATGGGCCAGGGCACAAAACCTGAATACACACTACAGTTTTATTCTATTGAGATGACAGAACTTTCTCCTAAAATTGAGAAAGGGAATACAGTCTGCAGACTAAGAATTACTTTAAAAGAGGGAGATGGTTGTGGACATTATTGCCAGCTTTGCTACATGGGTAAGCAGTAAGAAAACATATTGCTTGGTGTTGCCATTTTCCAGAACATATTTGCAAGTACTACTGTGGTTAATGCTAATACATCCTAAAACTGCCATGCCAGATTTACTACTCTTAATTTGCAAATCCGTGTGTGTGAAGGCTTTATTTAAACATAATTTTGAAGGCAAGATTTATGCATGATGGGCTTAAATGTAGTCGTTCCAGCTGTTTCATTTGCCCACTAGTTAGGTACATGGTATGCTGCCTTTCTCTTCTCTGTTGTTCTCACACTGTTAACACAGCGAAATGAGGAAAATCTTTAGATCCTTACAAACTGAAGCCATCTGGCTGATCATAGTTGTCATCCTATCCAAATGGGTAGATTACTCAAAATATATTCCCTGTGCTTAAGAGCACAGGCCTGAATTTGATGCTGGGTTCCTCTGTCTGAGGAGCTGGGATTAAGAGTTTTTCAGTCATGGTTTAGTTAGTGTCAGAAAATTTGATTAGGATGGGGGAAAATAGGAAATTGTGAAGTGCGAGAGTATTTGTGTGAGTAAAAAGGCTAATAAGTATCTGGGGAAGGGAAGAATTTCTAGGCTTTTTAAAAATTAGATTGAATAGGGGATCCCAATTTTCATCTGATTTCTGATTTCCTCTAATTTTGGTCCAAACACAAATCAACTTTATGTGATGTTCATATGTGTAAGTTAGGTATTGTACAAATATCTCATGCACTGGGAGGGGATTAATGCAGAAAAATATCCAGTCAAATAATGTAAGACCTTTTTGTGGTACCTAGAACTTAAGATGGAACTATTTAGAAGTGAACGGGAGAAAAAAAGAATCACAGAAATATGAGTAGAAACACTTTTCATGAATTTCCAGGTAACTGGGAATGGGGCTGGAACACCATAGACCTATGTTACCTGAGCAATCAACTAACTTGTGGCAGTATTTCGTTAAAAATGTGGAGGAGCAGTTGGAAAGAACTTGAGTTACAGTTTAGAGCACTTCACTGTTTTAGCTTGAAGTTTTAGCACACAGACACATGGGGTTTGAATGTATTTTGGCTGAAGATGCTTGATCTGGTTCTGATATCCTGTTTAGTTCTTGGTTGTCTCATTCTTTGTGTATGTGATACTCGTTTAAGTTTTCTGTTCTCTCCATGTAAGTTAAGGCAATCCTTGTCTTCCCTGTCTACTAGATATAACAAAAATGCTTTTCAGTGGTTTGGATAATGGAAGTAATTACTAAGCTTTTCTAAGATAATGTGTTGATAGCCAGATTCCATCAGTCCAAGTCCTACTTGTGCACCTTAACCTCCATCCATGAAGTTGTCTTCATCCGAGAATGGCAAAGATAAATGATGACTTCATTACTCTTCCATAACGACCTACCTCAGTGACATAAAATAGCTTTGTATGCTGTTTTCACAACTTGATGCAAGTGCTATTCTACATTAGATTTTGTGATTGAAAATCTTATTTACAGTTCTTTCCTAATGTTTATTATTTATGATCTCTAATGTTGCATAGAAAAAAGCCTTTGCCTTGTACCTCTGCAGGAGCAAGTAAGATTGTGGAAACAAACTAAAAGTGGAATAGACTTTTCTTAAAACTCCCACTAACCAAACAGAAGGTCGTTCACCTACATTTTATTAAGTTATTCTGTGACAATTGCAATAGGCATGTGTGACTGTGTATGGAATGGGAGATTATTTTATAGTGGCAAAACCCATCCTGGTTAGAAATTGATAACTCCATGACATATGCAAATGTAAGTGAATGTGTGGTCCCTCTTCTTAATCTTACTGGTTTTAAGATATAAAATATATAAATAGATATTTATATACATATATAGAAAATAGCATATAAATTTCAAAATGTTTCAGTGTGCTTGATTGAAATGCTGGGCATGACTTAAAAGCATCCAGTAAAGGTCACAATGTTGGTGCAGAAGGAAATATAATAACTCACCTTCTATTTGTAATGTTTCCTGCAGTTTCCTTTCTGTTGTATTGTCTCACGACTGTGTCTCAGTAGGATTTCTTAGCTCTGTCAATGCAGGAAAGCCAAAGCTTAAGTTGTCATGTTGCACGTGAACTGTCTTATCCTAAATTAATTTTGGTCAATTTGGCAAATGTGTATTGCTGTATTTGTAGTGTCCTATGCAGTTGCTTGTGGTTTCTCTGTATGTTTAAAACAAATACTTAAATGTACATATACTTACTTACATTGCTTTGCAAGGCTTGGCATGTGCTGACATTTCTATAGGGGTGTTTTGTGCAAATGTAAGTGATTAGTCTATGTGGAGAATTGGAGCCCAGAGCCACGTAACTGATTTGAAAGCAATGTGGAAAATGCAATAATCATACTTACATGGTACCTTTAACTGCCTTTGTTATTAGCCCAGCTGCACAGAGAATTATAATACTGTTATTTTATAATATTATTTTAAATAATATAGTGGTTTTGAGTGAATTTCAGAAATATTTCCATTCGTGGCCCAGACACATTCTGTCTCTTAAAGACCAAGATAAACATAGTGGTTTTGTTATTTTATAACTGTGTCTTATTTTAAGAATGTCTATGGCTAGCTATCAGCAGGATCATGGAAACTTTCATTTTAGCTGCTGCTGCAGAAGCATGATAGCTAAAAAAACAACTGTTCCTAAAAAACTTTCACATAGAAGTACATTGGTTTTATTTATGTAATTGCTCTTGGCATCAGCTTAAGTAAATTTAAGTAAAAGTTCATCCATAAAATTATCTGACTTTCTCAATCCATTTGAACCTTGATCTGTTTTGGTGTAATGTTCTGGAGTTGGTAAAGATGCTTTGTGATTGGAGTCTGTAACCCCAAGTGGGATTACACCACCTTCTTCTGATTCAGAATTTCCTGCTGTTGCAATATGTGTTGTTTCACAAAAATGAGGAGTAATTCCTTTTCAGATGCTCATGTTGAGATTGCTGCCAGGGAACAGTGTTAGTGAAGTATTCTTTCACTCCTAAAACAAGGCGTTGTTTCTGTTGTAAACTTGGTTCTCAATGAGTTTACAAACCACTTCTAAATAGTTCACTTCAGCTTGAAGCTCAGTTTCCCAGGAGAGTCAATAGTTACCTTCTTAAAACCAATTTTTGCTTTAAAAGCAAACAAAGCACGTGGCGATTTCAAACTTGTGGAGTAGACATCATTTATACCACAGAGAGCTGGACTTTCACTCAGAGCCTTTTCTGTTTGCTTTTTTATTGATTTTTTTTTTTTTTTAAATTTATTGGTTGCCCATTCCTTATAGAGTGGACAGTAATGAGTCTGCATCAGTTGCCTGCAAAGCGTGGTGTTGTTTGAGCTCCGTCCTCCATGGGGAAGGTTGCAGTGGGGCTGCACGTGCATCCCAAGCTCTCGAAGCGGGATCCTTCATGCTTTGCCTACACCATCTGCAAGAGCATCTGCACGTGTGTGTGTGCTCTGTCCTCCCTCACAAGAAAACAAAAGGAGCAAGGAGTACTGCAGTGAGCACTTCTTTTCTGCTCTCATTTCAGAAATGTTTTTACCTCCAAAACTGGCATGGCTTTTCTTAGATTATCTGGTTTCAAGCTATGTTGCAGATTGTAACAGATTAAGTACTTCTACTGCGGGGCAGCATCCCTGGAAAACATGCCGTATGCAGCTTTCATGCTGGGCTTGGGAGGATCATGACATGAAATTGCAAGGATAGCTCCTGAGTAAAACTGGGGCTTTTATAGAAGGGCCTGCCATGCAAATCTAAGCACTTTTGAAGGAGGGGAGGTTTTGGAATAAAGATTGCAGCATGTCTGTCTACTACCAGCAAAGTCAGTCTGCGCTGGAAAGCAAGCACATATTTAGTTAAGGCTGGCTAAGCAAAAAAAAGAGAGTTGAAACATCTGAGAAGGAGAGAATAAGCTGCTCTTCAGATTTTGATCACAAGCTTTTCCAGCTTCTGAAGCATGATGCTGGTGGTTTTTGAGACACACATTTATAAACATAGTGTATTTTCAACTTTAACGAGATTTAGTGCATTTAGTCATGCTACATGAGTTTGTATTTGTTGCACTCTATTGCCATGATCTGTTTGTGTGCTATTTTTAATAATCAGTGAAGACTTATTAAGATCTCTCATGTGAAGTAGAAAATAGAGGTTTTCATGGTTGGGCCCCAGGTTAGTTCCTTGCAAGGTTAGCTGCATGCTTGATAGCTTAGGCTTTCAACCTCCAGGGGTGATAATAGGAAAAACTCATTGTGTTCTCATTATCAGTGCTAGAGTAGTTGTCCTGTGATGTATGAAAGCTGAGATGATATTCCAGGTGAGCCTCATTCCTTAGGGAGAAGCAGCTGGGAGGAAGAACTAGTATTTTTCACCTCATTCTAGAGCCCACAGCTCTGAAAGCTGATTGACATCACCTGACCAGGGAGTTGGACGCATGCCTTCATGTATGGCCAGTTCTGGTCTCAACACGGACAGGTGCTCCAGGGTCTCCTTCACTGGTCTCCTTCACAAAGTTTTTGCTCAGTGCTAAGTTGTCATAGGCCGGATGCTTCCACTTCCACCCTATCCTAAGGGTACTTTTTACTGGTACCAGTTCTTCAAAGACGCCTGGAGAAGTGTAGCGACATCTTGCTCTTGTTTTTGACCTATTACATCATTTTACCACACTACATGCTCAGAGTTCTTGTCCCTCCTTGACCTCTCCATTGCAATGGCAGATCCATCAGCCCTTCGGCTTCAGGTCCAGTTAGGGAATTGTCTCACTTCTGGTGTTAGTCTGAGGCTGCTTGTTGACATTTGAAGAGTTCAGATCTGAAAGGGGTGTTTCTGGAGAAATATATATTGCTATACTCTACTGTAGCCACAAAACTTTCTTTGCAGAAAACCAATCTGGGACTTGTGACCACATAGTTTTTAATTTAAAATATCCCCATGACTAATGGAACTATAAAATGCCTTGTCATTGTTGTAGCACATAGGGGACCCAGTAATAAATTAGAGGTCCTCTGTGGCAAGTACCATAGATATAAAATAAGCCCAGAGTGTCTGAGAACACTCTAGTCTAAGTTTATGCGCCCAAAAATAAGGTTAATGAAATTTCATGCCTAAGGGCTTGAATAGCCATAATATAAAATAAATTTTCACCCTTCTGCAATGTAATGGTCCCGTATCTCTGGGAAGTATGCACTTTGTTAATGTAAAGAAAAAACCTTTCATTTAAACATTCCTCACGGCCTATCTAGTTGGGTTCATGCAGTGGTGTGAAGCAGTAGGATGCATTTGATATGCAGGGACTAGAGAATGAAAGTTTTATTTAAAATGTTTCCTTTCTCTTGCTCTAAACTGGAAAGCCAAATTTATGACAAAATCATTAAAATGCTTAAATGCTGAACTGACTTGTATGATTTGGTGTTTTCATATAGATAACTTTTCTCATAATTGCTTTTCCAGATTGTATTGGTCAGTGGACATCTGGACAGCTGGGACGTTGGGCAGGGAGCTATGGATGATGGTGGTGGAGCATTTATATCATGGGAGGCATTATCAATCATTAAGGATCTGGGTAAATATTTAATTTTAAAGTATTTTAAATTAAATCAAAATATTTTTAATGCATTACATTTCCAGGACATTTTGTATGTTGTCTAAGCCAGATTTTCTATTTTATCCATTACTCTAAGCACAAATATTCATACTTAGTGTAAATATTTTGCAAATGTGTCTGTTAAACTCCCCCTTTCATCACAGGGGTCATCCAAAAGCAACACATCAGTCAATGGGTGTGTTTGGTGGGAGAGATGGTCCACAAAGTGAGAGAGATCGGGCCAGTGTATGTGCAAGAGGGAGATATGGTTGCACAAAGTTATCTGCCTGTATTCTCCAGACAGCCAGCTAGTTTGGTCGAATGTCCTGCTGTTCCCAGTTTGCCATAGCCTAGTCTGATTTCTGGTCTCCAAACTATAAATTCCAGTCTTACTGCTTGATCTCTAGGTTTTTTTGCTGGTTTTAATTCTATATGGGCATTTGTCACTATGCCCCTCACAACTAGTTCAAAACAGACTTCTTAGATTGTCAAGTTGGTATTCAAGGGTGCTTTTCCCTCTTCATCAGATGGAATCTATTTTTCCTCATCATTCCCATTTTCCAGATCTGTAACCTATGGTCAAGAGAAATGCACCACGTGTTCATTAAAAGCTAAAATCAGGTGCTGCTCCTGCTCATGGCTCTGGCAAAGTTTAAATAAGAAACTAGCCTTCCCTGCTTCTGATCAGAAGGATTTGAGCGCTTGAACAATCTCACTGTTTCTTGAAGAGCTCTTTGTAGCCAAGCTCTGTTATGTGATTAGCTCCTTTCATATGTCAGTGGTGAACACCAGACATCCCTGTGAATTCCTGTTCCTTTATTTTGCATTATTTGAACCTCTTATCTCTCATTTTCCCAGCCTGGGAATGATTGGGAATATTAGTCTGTGACCAAAACCAAAATGGATCTGTTTCAATTGTTGGTGCTTTGAAAGTAAACTAAAGAGGATTCTTCTACAAAAGAACTCAGGGCTACTCCTTCTTTTAGTGTTTTTTTAATCTTTCTTTTATAATTCTTGGAAAATTGTCTGTTTTCTATACCTTCAGGAAAAAAACCCAATTATTCTTCTGTGTTTGCTGACTCTATTCCATTCAGAATACTGTTTTGTGTTTCTTAAGGGCAAATCCATGGTGGCATTGTGTAATTCTTATTCACTGGGTTTCCCTTCACGCATGACTGAAATGCATCGCTCTCTGCTCGTTCAAATATTTTATTTCCTCTGGTAGTGGCCTGTGTGTTTGCTGTACGACCTGTGGTGAAGCACTGTTTTCTCAGCTGGGAAATGCCAGAGTCTTTGCTGATACCCTCTGTTCTGGCCAGCTGTTGTGTTAAGCTCTTCTTCTTATACCAGTGCCCTGCAGGAACGTAAGGCCGGGAGAGGACTCCTGGGTCATCACGTCTAACCTGTAGATAACCATGTGAGATAGGGCTTTCATAAGCTGTCTGCCATAGCAGATCGGTTAAGGCAGATTTTTTTCTCTCATGGTACACATAAAATCTGACAAAAAGGAAAACAAAATAACAGCTGTGCAAACGTATTAATAAGCTTTATTTATTTTGAGTGAGCATTATATTTTGAACTGTGGAGATTTGGTTTAATATCCTTTTTGGACCCTGATAAATTTAGTCTCAGACTAGTCCACCAAGTACATTTGGCATGGGGGTAAGATAACTAAACTGGCTTGTCTTTATACACATGTAAATCTTTCTTTTTTTACTGTTTACCAGGAGTCTTCAAGCTGTGTTGCATTGTGTAGCCCTAAAAACTGTGTTTGCATATAGTATACCTGTATCTTATACAGATACAGAGATATGAGCTTAAAGCTGAAGAGAGCGTTCTCAAATATGATATCACTGTGACCCTTGGACATGCCTGGTGGACACAAGTTCTGTCTGTTAATTGGATTTTGATAATTCCATGTATTACTTGAAGAATGATTATAGTTTAAATACTCTTCTGTAGTTTCAACATACCCCCACTTCCCAAACCATTAAATAGCTAGTGGCTTGGGGCCAAATATATGAATTAATTTTTAAAAACCATTAAAATTATAACTTAAATTATATATTATATTTTATATTAAGCATAAGTTACCTTTTTTTTTAAGCAGTGCACTTTATTTTCTTGCCTCAAGTAAATTTTTTTAACAGTTTTTGCTTTTATTTTTAAATAGAGCGGTTACTTAATTATACTTCCTGAATCTTCAGTGCTGACTTTTTTTCTAATTGAGCTGACAGATCTGTACGATGTTTTTGTAGCTTTCCAGATTCTGTAATGGTAACATGTTCCCTATATGGACACGTGACAGTAGCACAGTCTCGAGAAGTTTTACACAGAGTCTTCAGCACTTCAGCCTTTTCGTAGGGCTTTTTTTTTTCCATTTCACTTTTTGACTTCACAGGGATGTTGTTTCTTTTTGAGAGAAAGGAAACTACAGGAAGGCCAGACTGAACTGAAATAATTCCATAGTGTATTACCAGAGAGTGGAATAAAAAGATTTAATTCATGTAAGATCCTGAATATACATTTCAAAAGACTAAAGTACCTAAAAACGAAGGGCCGGATTGTGAACTACTCTAGTTTTTGAAGACTGTATAAAGCTTTCCAGGTCAGTTAGACCTGGAAAGCAAAAGAGCTAAAAAGTAGAAAGTTTCAAGTTTGTCTGAATACTTTGCTTTTAACAGCTGGAATGCCTCCCTCCCCATCTTCCTCACTGGGGTGATGGGAAGGGGCACACGCTGGCAGTGCCATTCCCTCTCTTCCTTCTCTGGGAAGGAAGCACAGGCAGCGAATTCAGAGCAAATGCCAACTTTTAGATGGTTACATTTCAGCAAGGTGACTCTTTGTGGCTTTTCCACTGCCACCCAGTGCAGAAAACGTCTCTTCTCTTCTGTGCAGTAGCAGCTGCACTCTCAAAACATCCCCTTCAGCAACCTACAGTTCCAGGTCAGCGGTGGCTTGCACTCTTGTTGGTACCAGCAGTGGTTGTAGACATCATCTCCAGACCGGAATGAACAGAAGTGTTTTCCTTTGTGTGCTTTCTTTTCTTTTCCTTTCCTTGTCCATATCAGCTTCTCCATATCAACTCTACTCTTAAAATTGCTTGCTTTGCTAGTAGCTAATTTCAGAAACATTCAGCAACCAGTGGCTGCATTGACTAATGTTGTCCAAAGGGGTCTTTTCTCCTGGTTAATGCTGAAGTTTAATGAAGCATGAAGGAAAGAAAAACAGGTTTGGTTTGGTTTTTTTTTTCCTGGAACTCTTGAAGCTTATATATGCCGCTGATTGGCAAGATCTGTGGCAAACTGCTTTGTGGCTTATGTGCTTACAAAGAACTGGAAGTGTTGCCACAGAAACACTTCTTTTTTGTTGTTTATGTGAAGAAAGAGGAAAGTTTCAGCCAGTTATTGTTCTTTATTCCTTTCTCTGGGAATAAAGACATCTTTAGAGGGGCTGAGGCAGTTTGTGAGCTGGTCTGAACTGGTAAGCTCCCTTTCCTTCAGCAGAGCTGGAGCTGTTGTGATTAGCGGAATATTTCTGATGCTCAAGAAATTACCCTTCATAATTGCAGGCAGGGTGTCCGAGGCAGTAACCTTGTGCAATGTGCCATTTGCCTGCAGCTGTGTCTGGCAGCTGCCGCCGTCCCCAGCCCTCTGCTGGTTTCTAACCTTTTGATCAATTTTAACTGAATTTGATAGAGTCATAGAAATATTTAGAACAGGAAGTTCTGATATGCTTTTGCAAATGAATGATTGAGGAGAAATGGGCAAGTGCATTTATGTCCCAACTGAAGGAGAGGCAGGAAGAAACTCCACTTTTATCCTTTCCCTATGATGACGAGTACTCGGTTAATGAGCAAGCGTGTAGCTTTGGTGTAAGCATCAAAGCCTCTTTCTTTTTAATCTGTCTGCAAACTGTGTGATAGGTAGCAAATGTTGCTAAGGCAATAGTGAGAGTGTTGTTCAGGGTAATTTAGAGGTGATGGGAAGGCACTGGGGGTGGGTTAGGGAAGAACGGCTGAGGAGTTCCCGTCTTTAAGCCAAGGGGTGTTGTATGAGCTGTGATGTGGTGTGAGGGCATTTGGAAGCAGTAGGAAAGGCAGCACCAAGCAAATTGAGGTTTTCTAGTTTTCCACAACAGCAGCAGAGTTGCTAATTACAGTCTAGAAACCTCAAACCCAACTTGTTGTCAGGTTGCATTTGTAATTTTCCAATTTCATATGTTAGGTTGTGTGCGAAAAAGCTGTCTCTAGAGATGACCAGTTCCATTTACCTCAGCATTTTCATGTTAGTCTGGTTAGTGCTCTGTTGTCATTTGAAACACAGTTTCTCTTATCCTTGTTTCACATGAGATTTACACAAAAAGCTGCCTTTCCAGGCGAGGTAAAAAGCTAGTTAAACAACTACTCATAAAACATCACCATATAATTACCCCAAATTTATTTCAGTGCCATATTTTGCCCTTAGTTGGTTATACAGGTTGGACAGACAGCCTGTGGGACTCCATCCTGCTCTGGATATTGGTTGTGAGTTTCTGTGAAGGAGGTATTTCTGTTCTTCTCCCCCTGTTTGAAGCCTCTTGCTGCCACCATGCTGGTCTTGCTCAAGACTAGTACTTGTGTATGATGTATTTGAGCAAGAAGTAGGTAGTATGTATCAGATGATTTCAGAGCTTTAGCCAGTGCTGCCTCTTTGCTCCCAATCCAGCCATGTTCCTGCATCACTTGGCCGAAGGGTGTTCCCAGCCTATGCCACAGGTGCTTTGTCCTCCTTCTGCCCTGCCTAAGCCACATTCTACTCCAGCGCTAGAAACACCAGACTTCTACCCTTAAATGGAGCTTGAGGGAACTGAATAACGACACTAACAGAAGAAAGATTTTTAGAAGGTGGTTGTATGGCAGTGTTGGCTTTCCTAACATCCTATTTTAAGGCTCTTGGCTGCATCAGAGAGCCCACTGGAGTCAGAGATGCAGTTGATTTTGATGGATGAATTTCACTGCTTTCTTCTGAAAAACTTCAGGCATGGTAAGTATTGTGTCTCTTTTTAATTAAAACAGCTGGAACCTTTTTTTTTTCCCCTTATGAGAAGAGAAGCTGATGGTGTCTGCTACTTGACACTCACAATCTAGTTTATTTTCAGAGTGTCATCTCTGCTAGCACAGGAGGAATCAAACAGTCAACAGGTTCTTTGTTCACATCCCATGTTTCTTTCAGAAACATTTATCCACAAGCTCTCTCTCCTTGTTCAGAAATGCGTTTTCTGCCTTTCCTTGGCTGTGTTTGGGTATCACTTTCTCCATCACTAGTCAACTCTTGGTGCCCTGCCAAGTCCAGAGGTGTACACATGTCCTCCAGCTACTGCCTGGTCTGTGTGTTTACGAGATTCATCTTCATAAGAAGCCCAATGACTGTGCTGCTTCTCTTTCCCTTCAAGCTGCTTGAACTGCAGCAGCGTAAGGCGTTGCCAGTTACTCCTGTCTGAACTCCTGCTTGTGTGGAAGTAGTCAGTATAGACTGCAGGAAAGGCTGCACTCCAAAGACCACTATAGTGATGGATCATGGCACAGAGTAAATGTTTCCCCACTTTTGCTGCTGTATCATGCACTGAGCTCATGTTCGGTCATGTCTGCGTGCCGCAAGAAACCAGGAAGTCTCCTGCTCAAACTATGTCTCCAAATGCTTCTGGGAATCCTGGTTCTTCCATGTAAAAAAATATTTTCTATGGGGAGCTGCCAGAGCCAACGAATACCAGGAGTCAAGTAGACGAACAGGGCACATGTTCCTCTTCAGCACCCAGGGCAGGATGCCCGATGCCTTTGCTGCTGGAGCAGCCTGATGAAGGAAGGATGATTGTTGACAAAGTCTAATCCCAACCATCACGCCTTTTACGAGGCTTTCCTACATTCCTAGACGATGATCTATATGCACATGAGAAAGGGAGAAGTGTATGGTGATAGGTGCTATGTGTATTCCCCCTCTTTGCCAGCATTATACGGACATGGAAATTCATGGCTAAACTTCCCTATAGATGTAGACATGGATCTGGTACAACCAAATCTCTGTTTAGTAGGATAAAGGCACAGAAAACTACAGAAATGTGTTTGAAACAATGCACGTAAGAATTTTAAGGTACTACCTGAATTACATTTTATGTAACTCATAAAGAGTTGATTAGACAGTTCTTTTCCCCTTAAAACTTATTTAAAATTGAAATTGTAACTCTCATCTAAATTATACCCATGACTAATGTGACTGGAAAACCATAAGACAGATTTTTATGCAGTTCACTGTATTCTTTGTATGAAGTTACATTTCTTGAGTCCAAAATCACTGGCTAATATATGAGGACTAAAGATATGTTTTATTAAAAAAATATCACTGGAGTAATTTATTTTCTGCTAGTTCAATTGAAGTTATATAACTGCAATTTTAACCTACTTGCCAAAAATTTTGTTAAATGTTTTTCTGAATTTCCTATGTGGTGGCGTAGTTGTTTGCTCTCTGGGAGGTAAGTTGTGAAACTTGATTAAATGACTGCTTTTACTGTAGGCTTTCTTTTTTTTTTTTAATTAAATATGCCTGATATTAACTTCTTATTTTGACATCCTTTTCACTTCCCCAAAGTTGCATATTTTATTCTGAAAATCACTTTTTACAAATCTATTAAATCTACTTGGTATGAAATATCTATTTATGCTGTCACATTACAGCTGCATTTATTCTTTTATTTCAACATTTGGTGGAATGCATATTTGACAAATACTTAAATCTTCATTTTCTATGCTGGGCTGGCATAACACAGTGGTGACTGCCGACATATGAAGTTGTTAATCTGGTGATAAATTCAGGCATACAAGCCTCCATACCCATATTGCCTTTTATCCTGTGGACTGCTGCTTCTCTGCAAGCTTTAATTTACACAGGAAATTCAACATAAACTGTGTGCTTTGTTTATCTATTAAAAAAAAAAAAAGAAAAACCTGGCAACAGAGGCTGTTGTGATTTTTTTTTTTTTTAAATCTGTAACATGGCTGACATGGTGAATTTCTAAATTCCATCATGGATGAACTCAGGTGCATCTTGTCCCTGCTGTCAGTTTTTTTAAGGTATATATATTTTCAATATGGGGAGGCAGGTGTGGCAGGTGCTGCTCCTGCAGCTCTGAAAACAGTCTGGTTTCAGACCAAGTCTGGACTTGGGGTATTTCTGATCCAGGGAGCAGGGCAGGAGAGGCAGAAGGCAGAGCCACAACTCAATCAGGTCAAACCATGGTTGATGTTTATAATGCCAGAGAATACGGGGGTTGGGTCCCACATTTTCTGCTCCACATTTTGATGAGACCTCGAAATACCTTTAAGAAAGGAGGTTTTCCTAAAGAGGAGTAAAGTCCATTTTAAGGGTGGACAGTGTTCTCTTCCTTTTGAGGGACTTGGAGAGAACATGGCAACAGGATCAGGGCAGGGCACAGTGTGAAAGAATGTTCTGCTTAGGGGTCCTTTGCTGTTTTACATGTAAACAAGCAAGTAGTGGGTTTCCTTATTTCCTTTTTTGTTTGTTGGTTTGGTTTTGTTTTGTTTTGTTTGGTTTTTTTGTTGTAGGCATGGCTTGTATTGACTTCACAACCCTACAGTAACCGATTCTTTGTTAAAACCCCATGTGCAGAAGAGCAGGTTTGTCAGCCCTTCTCGTCTGAGCTCTCCCTGAGCTGTGCTGGGTGGCAAGGAGGTGGTCCCCAGAGAAACCCTCAGCATTGCCACCTGGCTCAATTGCAGCCCATTGCACCAGGCTCTGAGCTGTGCTTCCCTCTTCTCACCCCATCTGCTCCCATGACTCCTCCCCAGTCAAAAGGCTTAATCCATGTTATTTTTAGTTACAAGACTTGCAAATTATTCACAGCTTTCTCCTCCACTTTGTATATACAACTCCTTCCTTGACACTTCCTCTCAGATATTCCATGGCTTTATTAAAATAAAGCTACCTAAAACCTCTGACATTTCCCACCTCTGCTCTTCTGTAAATCTGCTTTTCGTATTCCACCGTAAATTCATTAGCCTTCCTAAAACCAGAGAAAGAACAATTACTGCAGTGCCAAGCTTGGCTCCTGCCTCCACTTTCTTTTACCCCTTTCCAGCCCCTGTCTTACGTTTTTAGTTGTCTTCTTCCTGTGATCCTGTGTCTCTTCTCCAGGAGACCTCATTCTCATAACTCCAGACCTTCAAAACTCACAGGATTATTCGCTTCTCAGCTCTATCTTTTCCAAGGACCTAATCCTCAGTGCTGCAAACAGAAACCGTATCAAGGGAGAAGAATCAAGCAGATTGAAGTGAATTAGACTGTTTTAAGAAGAAAAGAAAAGCAGTTTCCCAAGCAAAGAGCTGTTTTCCTTGTCTAATTTGAGCTCCACTAGTGAATTACAGATGTATCAATATATCATAGTCAGGGTTTAAGTAATACTAGAAGTATGATTCTATGATTCTGAGTATTATAACAGTTGGACTCAATGATCTTAAGGGTCTTTTCAAACCTAAATGATTCTATGCTGTAAAATTGGAGGATGACTTTAATAGCCTTAAGATTTTCTGTATTAAACTGTGTCTTATCATTCAGAGCAAAAATATTTCTTTTTAAATAAATGCCTAACTAAACAGATGCTTTTATGCACAAATAGTCAGATTAGTTGTCTGAATCATGGAGGATTATATTTCTAATAACAAAGTGAAAGCCGAAATACTGTTGTTTTAGAATAGAAACTTCTTGGTCTCCAGAGGAAAAAATCTGGACATCCTCAATTAATTACATTATTGTAGTTTAATGTTATATGTATATTCTTTGAAATTTTCCAGAGAAACAGGTTCCTAAGTGGAAGAATTTTTTTCTAAAATAGAGCTTGTCTGTGCTGCAGAACATAGAAATCGGGTAATATTCCTTAAAATACTTGGGAATATTGAAATCTTCCTGTTTTCTGTTTCAAAAGCTATCAGAACCCTATCAGAAAAGCAATATAATTGGGTAGAAAATGCTAAGAATTTATGCATACTTGGTATATAGGAAGTTTAGTTTACTGGGGCCTCCAGCAGTTGCCAAAACTGCGAAGTGTAGGCTCTTACTGTGAAAATACTATGAAAGGCTGCAACACCAAAACTACGTACAGTCTACTACAAAGGAAGAAAAAGGTTTTATAAGTTTTATAAAGTTATTGTGGGTTGGTGAAAGTGACCTTATTTCATAGTTCATTTGAGGTCTAGACCAGAATAGGGATTGTTATAACTAAAAATACCACTGATATAAAAAAATAGGTGGTGTAATGAGAATGCAATGAGAGCTAAAATCTGTAACTTGCTGTGAAGCTCAGCAGTTTAATTAAACTAGGAAATAAAGCATTCACTGAGATTCTGGAAATTTTAGAAAATTTCCTGCTTCACAATCTGCACAATCTGCTAATGAGTGGAACAGTTTCCACTTTGGCAGATTGAATCTAAAAGAAAATGAAAATAACCCTTTGAATATTTGGCCGGATTAAAAAAAATTAACTGAGCATTGCTAGTTTAGAGGGGATTTTAATGATGCATAAAGGGACTGCTAGTGTGATGTATGCAAAACAGAGTAATTAAGAATGACTATTGATACAGCTAATTTGACCCTAAAATATGCACCAGGATTGCCTTTTTTTTTCTTTTTTTTTGAAGGCTGCTGAAGTCTCAAGAGACTTGGGAAATTTCCATGAAAACTTAGCAACAAAGACACAGCAGGAGAGAGGCTGGGGAAAACAGGAGGCATAGCATGGAGGAAACTCAAAGACACAGTTTCCTAAGACATTATTTTCAGACAAACTCAGTTGATGCTGCAATAAATTAAAAAGGATGAGGACAAGCTAGTAATAAAGGAAAGTGTAAGTGCCTCATTAAAAGAATAGTAGTCCTCTGTTTAATTTTATCAATGCTGTGTGTGTTTCAGCTTCAAACTCTAAACCTGGAGCTTGTCATCAAAGGAATCCTTTAAAACCAGAATGCCATCACATGAACAAGTCATGGGGGACTGGTATCTTAGGTGTTTGTCAGGGCCCCCTATGAATTATTCATGGCATAATTTCTAAGATAAATTTGTGGCATGAAGTATCAAGTGAGAGTGTCAATGTTTTGCGACATGCCTGGGAGAAAATGAATGGTGTCCAGCTAAAATGTTCAGCCCCAAAAAGTGGTGAATGGGCCACGGACAATAATCTGCTACTGTTAAAAGCACAAGACTTTCAGCTTGGTAAGGTCATTGTCTTGCTTGAGTAATTTCAGCTGGTACGAAGCACATTTCATAAGTGGAATTTCACTATTGTAACATAGCTGCAAACAGGGAAGTGTTCCACATTATTGATGGTACATCGGAGATCTTATTTAATATACTGTTTCATTCTTGTTTACAGAAAAATGTGCTGGTACTTGAAACAGAAGCAGATTGTACCACTGTGTTTGATGATGAATTCTTGTCTTCTTTATCAAAATGTAGACTACTGGTTTTGTTTTTATTTTACGCTGTGGCAGAGGTTATAGAAATTCGGAGCATTTAATGAAAAGTGCTTGCATGATAGAAATATCCCAACGGATGTCACACAGTAAATCCCCTACATCAAATCAGCTGTGAACCTGAAAAAGGGAGGGAGCGCATTAGGAATTTAATGATTGTCACCAGCGTCATCCTGTGTCTTACTACCTTTTGTATAAATACCCTTTTGAAGAATATCTAGGCTACAAAGTAATAATGTAGAAACGTGTAGCTTGTGATGTTAAACGTAGCAGTGGACAAGACTTGAGGATGATATATCTGTATGTACTTTTTCCTAGCAGCTCTAGAAGCAAATACATCAGTGTCTTAGAGAGTATTAGAGTGTAAGTGATCCAGTAGTACAATTTCTTCTGCTTGGATGCTCAATTCAAGGCTTCACTGGGCATTTATGCAGGGTCATGAGAGGGTGAAGCTAGCAAAGCTCTAAGAAGCTTCATGGTTTTCACAGTTCCAGAGCACACAGTGGGGGACTACAGTAATTTTCCTTTTTATTGGATACAGATAAACCCCATCTTTCATAGAATCATAGAATGGTTAGAGTTGGAAAGGACTTTAAGGATCATCAAGCTCCAACCCCCCTGCCATGGGCAGGGACACCTCCCACTGGACCAGGTTGCTCAAAGTCCCATCCAGCCTGGCCTTGAACACTTCCAGGAATGGGCAACCTGTTCCAGTGCCTCACCACCCTCACAGTAAAGAATTTCTTTGCAATGCTTAAGGAGCTTCTCCTCTCTTCAGCTAATGCAACTTCTTATGAATGTTCTAAAAATCAGGAGGGGTGGGAAATAAATACAGCTTTCAGACTGAAGAAAGAAATAGACTGTAGAAATTAAAACCAAGAAGATAGTACTTTACCACTGAATACACTATAAATGCAAGTTAACATACTTTACCTGTTAATCTACTCGCATCCATTTGCAGTGTGCTTACGTGCCTCCTGTAAGCTGAGCAGCTATTTGTTTTGCTCGTGGGTGATCCCAGTGCCTTGGCTTGCAGGGGAAAAAAACCTTTTTTCACAGAGGTGGAATACTTTTAATATTTTCAGGAGCTGACAACAACATGATGATTTCTCTTGAAGAGATCTGATTAGCCATCATACACTGTCTTCTTAGAAAATACTTTATCTTTGAACTTAATCCTCCCCATCAGTAAGGATTTATGTTTATAAAGTGGGAAAGTATTTGCTGAAGTAAATTTAGTATTTAAACTACTGATCTCTATTTTGATTAAAAAAAAAAAAAGACACAATTCAACTTCTGCCTCCTGGCTTATATGCTGTCTTGAGGGTGAACCAGGTTTGTTTTTTCACATTACACATGACAGACGAGCATAATTTGTCTGTGCTTGTACCAAACTATGCATTTCAGTTTCACTATGTGGGAATGTCTCAGTTCTATGAAGAATGAGCAAGATATGTAGGACATAAAATTCAGATCTTCTATAGCATTCTGGTAAGTATCTTATCACAGCTAGATCACCCACATGTGTAAGAGTGTGTGTGGATTTAATAAACACTGTCACGTCTAGAAAATACCTATTTTACATTTAAAATGAACATAAAATGTGCATATGTACATATGTATACTTGCATGTGTAACACATCCATGTTATTTGCTAACAATTATCTTTTATGTAAGCTATTAAAGACTTTTGGGAAAGTACCTCATTGTAGCTGAGGCTGAAGTCAAACTGATTAATTAATAAAGCTTAGTTACAAATAATTTTTTACTCAAGCATTTTGTATTTTGGCTAATCTAGGCTTGCTGCTAACATCTGCAAGTGTGAGCACTCAATGATGTTTTAAAAGAAATAGAAAATGCAGCTCTTATTGACTGTATTTTAGTATGACTGAAGTGTTTGTGGTACCCAAGGACAATGAAAGGGCTATCAGCCACTCCAGCACAGAGGGAGAATAATGCAGCAGGTGTCCTGGTGCACTTACTGCTATACGTTTCCTTACTCATAGATTGACCATATTGATGTTTTTATTTCATCCGTTAACTGGGGAGCCCTCATGCCTTACATTATTTTTTATGCTTGGGATAAACCATAAGAATGTAGAGGTTGATCTGTAAAGTGCACCTTTGTGGTAAATTATGTTTCCCAGTTAAGGGTAAACTAGGGGAGGGAGGTTGGGAGGAAAAGGCTACTTCATTTTTCTAAAACACTGGAGATTTGCAAATTAATTTGTAGCTGGAGAAGGCTTTAGAGTTGTTTTAGTTTTGGATTAAGTTATGTGAGCTTAGAAAGAACAATTTATTTGAGTACCAGCTCTCACCTTTTCAATATTATCCTCCTGTAAACCCTTGCTATTCTCTTTATTGGGACACAGCAATAGGATGGAAATAGGGATTTTGGTGGTTTTGAGCAGGTGCTGAACTCTGCAACTTTCCTTTGGTACATAATCTCAGATCCTAGTAACCTGGGAGGACATAATAGGATCCCCTCACTGATCCATCAACAAATGCCATTATACCTGCTGCATTTGCCAAAATGATCTATTTAAACGAACTAGATATGTTTGTAATTTGTTTTTCTTCTGATACCCTCTTTTTTTTTTTCGACTATGTAATATATCATTTATATAGATAAAAAGGAAAGAGGTGCTATTTTATTTGTGAAACAGTTTTCCTTCCTTCTAAAATTTGCTACCTACCCCTCTACGTGATACACCCATCACAGAACATAGTTTTCTAGTCCAAGTGCTATTTATCATGCCTTTTCAATACATATTTGGACTGTAATCTGAAAGGCTTCCCGATTTTGTAGAAATGGTACTTTACTTAGGAGCAACTAGTTTTTAAGAAGCAAGCCGAAATAGTTGAACTTCATGAAAAAAAAATTTGTAACTTAAGTACAATACTTCATATTTTTTAATAAAAACATGCATTGAAAATATTCTTAGCAATTTCACTTGTGAATATTGGATTTGTTTGATGTTTTTTGGTCAGAATAGCTGTGCTTTTTAATAACAGGTAGATAAATACTTATCGCTTTTAGATTAAGATAATGAGGAAATTAAATTTTCCTCTGTAGACCTTGTTTTGTAATATAAATAACTGCCTCCATACCTTATGTATATATTTATTTTATTTTTTTTTAAGTAGCACATTTAATTTCAGTAGAACAGACAAGTGAATCTGCTGACAGAAGTCCGAGATTGGAAGAGCCGATACACCACCTCTGGGACTGGAAAGACGGAAGCTCAGCAGAGCTTTTTTCTTTCCCCAGCTTTAATGGACAGTTTTAATCTTAATGCAATGATGGGCTAGGAGGGGACCATAAGAACTTCACAATTTTTCCCCACAAGTAAGCTGAGACCCTCTCAAGCTCCTGCAGAGCAGGAGAGATCAGCAGGAGTGATCAGCCCGTTGGAGTGAAACCTGATGCCCCTGACCCAAGTCCCTGTTAGGGCAGCAGTGGCATCTTGACTTTTGTCTGGGAGGAAGCAGGAGATGCTACTCCCCTCTCTCAAGCATCTCCTACCAAAGCTGCTTTCACAGCCTTGGTGTGGTGGGCCGGAGACTGGGCTCCAGTGCTTTGTATTTTGTGATATGAAAAACACACTTCCGTTTTCCACTGAAACTGTTGTGCCATTGGAACAGTGCTACAGAACTGGCTTCTCTGTGCTTTATGCCCAGCACCTTGTCTTCTTTAGAGCTGTCTCTTCTAACCAAGCTGCTGACACATCTGTGGTTATTTTGGGTCTAAAATCTTTCTAACTTCAGCCTGATAGCTATTGTTTATCTTAATTTCACCTTGTTGGCCATCTGGCTGATTTGAAAAGTGAACGAGGCTAATTCTGTACTGTCATGATTTAGGAGGAGAGCAGGGAATCCACCGGGATGTGTGCGAGGGGTTGTCTTTAAAACAAAGTGGTTTGATGGCCTTTCTGTTTACCATCAGCAGATCAATATTTAGAAAATACACCTTTAAACCACTTGTCTGTACTATATTCGTTATGAAATATTAGAAAAACTGAGGTGTTGTATTCAGATTTTGAGTGTTCCTTGTGTACTCTGCCTTCAGTTATGAGAATTGCTAGTGTGTAGTTTTGAGAGAGAAATCTTCAGTTGCTTTTCATTGTGTTGAGAGAAAAAAAATAATGAAGGTCGGGTCTATTTGTAAACTTCATCCATTTCAGCTAGGAGATGAAATAAATTTTGTCACTGATACTGATATCGTTTCTCCTCAGCACAGAAGTCTGTGTGGTAACTTATGTTTTTGTTTTTTTTTAAACTTGTTTGGGGGGGGCTTTATTTTTGGTATAGCATAATTAGCATTACACTGCACAGAGAACACTATTCTTGATCTGCTTGCTCTTCTGTGTTGTCAGGTTTGATGTTCAAATATATTAGTTTATGAATAGAATCGATCAAATAAACAAAGGGCAACAACTTCTATCTGTTCAGTTCTGCCATGGCAGAGACGGTTTCAAAATTTATCTGAGAACTTATCTTTCTTACTGAGCTACCACAGCAAAATAGAAAATGCCCTTGTGTTTGCCTCATTTTAAAAAGCCATGCATAGATTCAGCAGCCGATTGTATTTCAGATTCCAAAGTACTGATTGCTGCTTTTCATTTCTCTGATAAAAAGCAAAATAATATTACAGAGCCCCTCAGTTCTTGAAATGAGTAAACATTTCTTGTATAAATCCAGTAACTCATTTTCAATTAATTGTAATAAAATAACCATGACAAAGGAATGGTAATTCTCATGGAAATTTTATTTGGATCTGCTGAAAGCGGATGCACATTATTTACTGGAAACCACTATAATGACAGCAGCGTATGTCTCAGAAATCTATCAAGGTAGTTATGTTTTCTCAGACACCTACAGTATGTCCCCAAAATGTGCTTCTCTTGTGCTACTGCATCTGGTAGCAGCACCACAGCAGCCCACTCCTTCCTGGCATGGGCTCTCTCCCTGCACCTCAGTTCTTCCCCACGAACAAGCCAAAAATCTTCTTGACATCAAAACCCACACTTTGAATATGTTGCCTTTGGTGAACGTGGAGATGACTTAGTGGGAACTCAGGCTTTCCGTCCATTGGAGGGTGGAGACCAATGAGCAAAAAATGCTCAAATATATGGATATTTAGTACTAAATCCAGTATTTAAAATTGTGTTTTAGGACTTCGCCCAAAAAGGACTCTGCGCTTGGTGCTATGGACGGCAGAAGAGCAAGGAGGAATAGGTGCCGAGCAATATTATCAGTTGCATAAGGTAAATGATGTCTTCAGATTATTTGCTTGACAGCAGTTTTCTCCCTGATCTTGTGACTTGCGTGTAATTTTTGTCAACATGTTCAGCTTAATATCTAGCTGAAAATAGTGATTCTAGTTCTGCCTGAACTTATATTTTCTGGTTTTAATCATAAATGTAAACTTCATTTTACATTTAACAGAAAGTGATGCGACCACACATATACATGTTCTGCTTGACCTAAGATACCTGTCACAAAACTGTTCTGAAATGGATATTTCATGATGATAACTGCCATAGCTTTCAAACATAGCTAACTATCTGAGAAAGAATGACAAATGGTCCACATGTTGGCAGTATAAATACATTTTGTTTGCCTTATATGTTTCTGCTTCATTGCATTTTCCCATAATATTTTCCAATGTAAAACATAATACAAAGAAAAATCTTTGCTATTGTATCTCAATAGTATGTAATATAAATACAGGTTGCCAATCCTTATTTGGCTAGGATCTGGAACATTTTAAATAGCTGATTTCTGATGATGCAAGGAGCACACAAACTCTATGATTGTTTATCAGGATAAAAATATTGTGTATTGTTACATCTGTCTCTCCTGCCAAGAACTGCCTTTTCAAAGCACATCATAACATAAAGGGAAGTTGTATGAAACTATTTTGGAGATAAGTCTTTGGAACATGTGTGGGGTTTTTTCCCAGAAAAAAAATGTACTGTACCTGTATAACTAAGCTAAACTAGTTATCTTTTATGCTTTTTCCTAATTCAATATTCTTGCTCTCAGCAATGGTTAATATATCCAAGACAGCGACATGAAAGCAGACTTACAATCAATTCCTAAGAATATGTTTTTAATGGTAAGCAACCTATCAGGACAAATAAATAGAGATTTCAGTTTGAATCAAATTCATTGTCATGAACAAAACTAAATCAATTTGCATCTGCAATAGAGTTGTCAGAGACGGCATTACAGCAGTTATGCTTTGCTGACTAATTGATGAGCAGTCAATTATTTCCCACTAACTTGTTTAACATTTACTAAGAAGTGTTTTTAACTACCTATATATAATGTAGTTCCTCCTTATATAATTTGGAAAATTATAGGGATAGCTCAGATCTGTCATTTGGAAGAGGTATCTAAGAGCTTGCTTTCTCAGCTTCAGGGAGGTGACAGGTTGCAATTTAGTATGTATTAAGGGGCTCTGGATTTACCACTGGTACGCTGATGTTCAGTGGGATTAAACTAGAATGAAATGTTCTGGAATGCGTAGCACAGGGAAGAGGTTCTTCTCAGCTACAGAAGTGCATTTTGGAGGAGCTGGAGGGATGCTCTCTGCCTAGTGCACACCACTCTGAGAAATGTATCATCACCTCTGTAGATTCCCACATTGGAAAATAAGCTCCGTCCTATGGTCATGTTGTCAGCAACACATGGAACTGTTTCATGCATGTCTCCTCTTCTGCCCAAATGTCTGCATTTCAATGTTGTCTCTAGGATTTCTGTTCAGAAGTAATATCAAAAAGCAGGCTTAAGGATCAAAGAGGGAAGTATAAAGCAGGCTGTGTGTTGTTTAAAAGCTATTTGGTTACTTTGCTTTTAAAAACAGAATTGAGACAAAGATGTGTCTCAATTTTTGCTTTGCTGATGTGATTCCATCTGGATGTTGTGCTCTGCAAAGAAAGCCCAGTCTGACTTAACAAGAATTTGTAATTTACATGGAGAATTTAAGCAGAAATTACATCCGTCTGTTGTTTGTTGTTCTTGTTTCCCTCCTACCACGCAATCTGGCATAATTATAAATTGATACGACAATAGGACATCACATTACTCATAATAACAAAATAAAACAGATTAATACTGTACATTATATTTAGCATGAAAAATAATGTAACCTTTTAATGATTTACTTGCGCAAATTTCTGGCAATTAGGATAGTACGGCACAAACATTGCTTGCTGATGGTAATGAGTACAAGTTAACTAGGAGTGGTATTTAAAGATGCCTTGTTAAATGAAAGATGGCCTATATGACTCATCTACATAGCTGGGCTTATTATGACTTTAGTTCACTACAAACAAGTAGAAATATGAATGCAGTAATTCAGCACAGACATGGATTTAGTTGACATTGTAAATTACCTCCTCATGGCAGTGGAAATGTGGCGAGGGAGAAGAAATGAAGACAATATAGTACTGGACAAGTACAAATACTCTAACTTTTGTAGCTTATTTATTATTTCTTTCAATTTAATTTCAGGTCTTTCTTCCTCATCCATCATTGTAGGTTGCCACTGCTAGAAAGCGGATAAGTTACTGCAGAAATAAGTGAGATTGCAGCAGCATAGTGGTTTTACCATGACACCAATAATTACCTCATATCCCTGTATTAATAGCATTATTTATATCACTCAAGTATTTCTGTACAGTCCGGTATTATAGTTTCTGATTATTAAAATTAGTGATAGGGTATGTTGGCTGTTCAGAGCTTTGTGAGAATGTATGGTCTGCCATATTGGGTTGACCAAAAGCTCAGTCTAGTGCTGTCTCCTGTTTCTGATAGCATGCAGTAAATAGATGCTTAGGAAAAGCCTTTTTGCTCGGTTGTGGTTGGAATAAGTTCCGGCATAGTTTACTCACGCAACTGTGCTTTCATTTTATCACATATTTCTTCTGGAGAGAATTGCCTAGGTTGGAAGGGACTGTTCAGATCATCCAGTCCAACTATTAACCTAACATTGACAAAACCCATCATCCATTGTTTCCTTTGTATGGTTTTTCTAAGAGATTTCCAAGAGTTGAAAGCCAAGTATCGTCTAGCAGTTTCAGTGCCTCCATTAGTGTAGGGGTACCTGTCACCCACCCACTAGTACATCGCAGAGCACCTGATGAGTTTTGACCATGAGGCAGAAGCCTCTCAGGGGAATGGACTGGCTGAAGGCAAATATCACTCCAGTCTACAAAAAGGGCAAGAAGAAGGACCCAGGGAACTACAGGCCAATTAGTCTCACCTCTGTCCCTGCAAAGGTAATGGAGCCACTCATTCTGGATGTCATCTCCAAACATCTTAAAGAACAAGAAGCTATTGGAAGTGGTCAACACATATTTACCAAGGGTAAATCATGCTTGACCAATCTGATAGCCTTCTATGATGTTATAACTGGATGGCTGGATGAGGAGAGAGCAGCAGACGTCATCTAACCTCACTTCAGTGAGCCTTTTGGCACTGTCTCCCATAATGTCCTCATTAGGAAATTAAGGAAGTGTGGGCTAGACAAGGGGGTAGTGAGGTGGGTTGAGAACTAGCTTNCTGCACCTGGGGAGGAAGAATGCAAGGTGTCAATATAGGTTAGGGGCGGATCTGCTGGAAAGCACTTTTGAGGAGAAGGATCTAGGGGTCCTGGTGGATAGTAAACTATCCATGAGCCAGCAATGTGCCCTTGTCACCAAGAGGGCCAGTGGAATCCTGGGCTGCATAGGGAAGAGTGTGGCCAGTAGGTCAAGGGCCAGTAGGTTATTTTCCCCCTTTACTATGCACTGGTGAGGCCACAACTGGAATACTGCATCCATTGCTGGGCTCCCCAGTTCAAGAGAGAGAGGGAACTACTGGAGAGAGTCCAGCGTAGGGCAACAGAGATGATTGAGCATCTCCCTTATGAGACAAGGCTGAGAGAGCTGGGACTCTTTAGCCTGGAGAAGAGAAGGCTGAGGAGAGACGTTATTAAACTTTATAAGTATCTGAAGGGTGGGTTGAAGGAGGATGGAGCCAGACTCTTTTCAGTGGTTCCCAATGACAGGATGAGGGGCAATGGGCACAAGCTGGAACATAGGAAGTTCCATTCAAAGATGAGAAAAAACTTCTTTACAGTGATGGGGTCAGAGCACTAGAACTGCCCAGGGAGGTTGTGGGGTCCCCTTCTCTGAAGGTCTTCAAGACCGGCCTGGATGCCGTCCTGAGTAATATGGTCTAGGCAATCCTGCTTTGGCAGGGGAGTTGGACTAGATTATCTCTAGAGGTTCCTTACAACTCTGACAATTCTGTGATTCTGTGAATCACCAGCACCTTTTGCTCCCAAAGGAGATGTCTGCTGAAGCTCTCACTGCTTTTAACTGTTAGTGAATAATTAGATTTAATCCCAGACTGGAAAAAAAAAAAAAAAGCCTGATTTTTCCCTTATAGTAAAGACTCTTCATGACGGGCAGTGAAATTAAAGGATCTAAGTATAAAACAGGCTCCAGGTCTTGGGGGTTGACACTACACCTGAAGTCTTTGCCCAGTGCTTAGTGTTTGTGTGACCCAGTTGCAGAGTGAGATTCTCACGTACAGACAATACAGTAAATAACTTCAAAAATGTGAAACATTGCAACTGCTTCTTCTCTTTCCAAGTTGAATGGGATGAGCAGGGGAAAGTTTAGTAGTTCTGGAGGACCTCATGTTGCAGCTATTCAGTACAGATTTTCATACAACCTTTTAACAACAGTACCCGAGTGCCCTCCAGTAGGGTTTTTAAGTTTTTTGTGTGTTTAGTCTTATGCTATGGGAGAAAGAAGTACGTGTAATGAAACGTCTGTCCTCCTTTCGTTACTTCGGACTAGTTTCCATGAAAGATCTGTGTACCATGAAGACAAGGTTACAGTTATTTACCTAGCTGAATTAAGGGATTATGAATGGCTGATAATTTTGGAATAGAAGTATTGCATACAAGTTCCTGGGAAAGTAAATACATTTTGTAATTAGAAGACTAGGAAATCCCAGGCCACATTCAAATTTACAAGAAATTCTAGGCCTAATTCAAATTTATTTTAGTAACTCTTTTGTGATAATTGAAGGCATTAATGTGTTATGAATTTAATTCAAGCTGCATTAGAGAAAGCATTCTTAAAATATTTCTGTGTGCTTTTATTTGTATCTTAATGATGTTTACAGTACTTACCTAAGTTTCTGGTGCAAGTGCTGTGCACTGCTTTAACTTTTTAGGAAAGGTTTGGCTTTATGAAAAATATCAATCACCGATGTGTACTACGGATTCCTTTTTGTGTTTATCACCAACAAGGTTTGATATTTTGCCAAAACTGGGACTGCATGAAAACAGGACTGCCTGAAATGCTGGTATCTCATAGTTGCTAATTTAAGTTCATGAGGTTTTACTGTGATTTGCTAACAAATTACTTTATATAAGAAGCAAATATTCAAAACATTCTTGTCACTTGCAGGTGAAATGATTCTTCCCCTAAAGTATAGGCTCTTTAAAACCATAGTTTCTTAAAACTCATGTATTTCAACATTCTGCTTTATTTCCCAAGGTACCAAGTACACTGGTGAAACATGAGACATCAGCTTGTGTCTGATTTGAACCAAAGGCATCAAAGACTTTAATGTGGTTTCTTTTATCCCAGGGAAATATGTTGACTATTTGCCTATTGACTGTTCTTGGGAAATACTCTTTGTAATCAAAAGTTCTGTAAAATTACTGGCTGTTGTTTTCACCACTGCTGCGCTGTTGATCCCTTTCATTGAGAAATGAAAGACATGCGTAAGAAGGGAAATGTTCATTTACAAAACTATAAAAAGAGAATAATTGCACTGTATTCTCCAGAATCACAGTTAACAACCACAAGTGTCCTTGATTTTATTAAGCACAGTAAAGCAAGCGTCATTATGCAATTATATTTTACACCACTTCTAGGTCAGTAGGAATTCATAATACTTAATATTGAAGTGTCACAGTCCTAATGAAAGCTGCAGAGGTAACCAGATTTTACTAAAATGCAAACACTATTCGATTCTTTACCCTGCCTGAAACTGGAAGGGAAGGCGAGAATCAGCCATGGCAGTGTGTCTGTGTGTGGCAAATATATATTTCTAGTGTCAGGAGAACTTTTGTTTTTGTAGCTGTCCTCCCTTTCCCTCATGAAAGTTGCAGGGCTGCTGTCTGATATGTTGTGAACTGGTGGAGACATCATCCGAGGGTGGCTGCTCTGCTTTCATACTCCAGGCAGATGCATCCAACCACAGGTCCTTGGTGCTTTGGGATGTTCTGCTGTAAGAAAGCTGGGCTCCTTCTGTCCAAACTGCCCGCAGCTGTGCAAGACACAGAAAATTGTCATGGCTTGTTGACTCACCATGATGAAATTTCTTCTCGTTGATTTCATTTTAACATTTCACCTTTTAGCCAGAACCTGAAAGTGTTCTGCATAAAACCAGAAAAAAACACCGAAGTTCATACTGTGATAACTTCTAAGGTGTTGCCAATTTATTTTCATCTCTCTTTTATTGAAAGTTACAAAAGTACTCATTTGCTTACTGAAAGAGTAAAAGTCATCTTTGGTTGAAAGATGTGAACCACAGTTTTTACTTTTGGCAGTGTTGCCTATTTTCAAACGAAAACCTAAAACCCTTTTAAAAAGGGACAGCAGTGGGACAGAGTCATTCAGAGTCATAGTTAGTGTTTTGATACCCTTGCATTTGAGCAGTGAAAGGGCTTGAGTTATGGAATATTTTCCAGGAAGAGTTCTTCTCTTTGATATGCCCCTTTGCCAAAGAAAAATGCTCCCAAGACACGGGGCAGGTAATCTGATGCATCCCTGATGTAGCCTGCTACTGTCTTCAGAGTTGTCTGCTTTTCCTCGTCTATCATCCCAGGGAACATACAATACTGAATGGTCATCTCTGTGAATGCCAGCAAGTGACTGCCAAGGAAACAGTAGTGGTATTGTACAAGGCAAGACATGCTACTACTATGTTTTTACTGAGTGAAACACTAATAAGTACATGACCAAATCCTGCCTCCGAGGCTGTTGAATTTACTGGGAGTTTTGTCATTAGTTTCTGAGAGGTTAGAACTCTGTAACTCTGATAGAGAACAAGCCATAAAATCTTCATTATGGACTGCTTTCCCACAAAATGTGGCAGAAATATTTCATCTGTTAACAAAAGCATTCATACCTTGTCATCCATCAAAAATTGTGCTGACCTTCAGCTTTACAGCAGCTTTCTCCCATATAACGATGCGTTAATGTAAAATTTGTAACTCACAGTGTTCCTGATTTTTCCTGTCTTCATTCAAAAAGTGTGAGTGGTATGATCACGCTTATGACTGATGGTTGTTATGCCTTGATGATGGTGCATCTCTGCTTCCTAAACAGCTGTTCTGCTGTTTTTTCTCTAGTTTCCATTTATACTGGTTTGCTTTATTAAATAATCTTGATCCTAAACAGCCACTCAAAATTAGGCTTCACCGTGTTTATATGTTATTAAATACTTCAAGGATCTTATTTATTTTCTTTTGTCCTTTTCCAGCTGTCATATCCACTTAGGTGTTTCCCGTGTTTTCTCTTGTCTTTCCTGTAGTCTTCGTTGCCAGACTAACAAAGCTGGATGTTGTTTTAAACCTATTTTTGGTACTGTGAGTGGGATCACAGTCATTTCACCATAAGTTCTGCAACATGGTTGTTGCTGTGCTATACTTGGATCCTAACTGCTCTGAGTCAAATAGTGGAATACAAGAATACAAGCGTTAGTGTTTCCTAAAGTTAAGTGTAAATCAATAACAGAAAGCTGAAAATGCACTGTCGGATTAACTGATGTCCCTTATTACTGGAACAAATTAACCATTAGTCAAGGACAGTTCTTTGCTATTACAGACTTCAGTATTTTCCCTGTAAAGTGGTGATTTTTCTCAGAGGAAATGAAAAAGAAAACCAGTAGATGGGCTATTGGACAAGTAATAACACTCTATTTTAAATAGCCCCAAATTACTAAAGGCTTTTAGGACATCTGTTCCTTCCCTTATCATTACAGGTTTCTCACTTGTTTAGATGGGTAAGAGGAATTGCCGTCAGTGACTTGGTAGATTAGTCATGAGATGTTAGAGTCTAGTTTAACGTTTGGTAAGAATTAACAATTGGAATTTTGACTGAATAAGTAGCTAGAGTATGCTTGTGATTGCCAGTGTCTCCTCTAGATGGGATGTTTCCTACTGACAGAAGTACCAATCATGTGTATGACAAAGGTTTGTTATATTAATTGAAAAGATTTCACTGTAATTTCATGTTTTCAAGTGTTTGCCTTAGAGATGAGAAGCACTTACATTTTTAATTTTGCTTGACAGCAATAAAAATAGATTGTTTATAGATAAAACAGAAATAAAAGGAATTAAAAATTTTTAAAAATAGGAAAACTGTTGGCAAGGATCATGCCTATTTGCATATTCAATGAAAATAGCATGCTACAGAAAGCCAATTTTCCTATGCAGTAATTATTGTAATGTTTCATTTACAAATTCAGTTGAAGAGCTAAACTTGATAAGATAAGGAGAGGTGGCCTCTTCTGTGACCAAGTCATAGGAAGATAAAGGATAAAAGTCTATTTTGATGTTCAGTGAATTAGGTGGCAGGTTACACCAACAAGATTTAATTTTCTGGAATATGCTAAGAGAAGTGGCACAGTATCAAGATGCAGCAAATGGGATTACTTTCTGGAAAAAATGCAGACTGAGTTTAAAAATGCTTATTTAAATGATACATTCATCGTGAGGAAAAATTAAGAAACTAGCTGAGCCTGCAGTTATTTTTGAAAATCATACTCGTTTGTTTTGCTGTTCCCTTGAAATAGCAATGTGCAGTCTCACCCTGCTTCTCCGACCGGCAGTTATCCCTGCACCATAGAGGACAAAGGACAACGGAGCATCTTTTTTGTAGCATACTTCACAGCATGTATTGCTTTCTGTATAAGTTGAAATGCTAAACATGCACAAAACTAGGTACAGTGAAATCAACCTGACCCCCTTTTTTAATATTGAAACTTTCAAATTCAACAGTGAATAGAATAGTCATTAACCATATCTTCCAGTGGACAAAAGAGGGAAAAAGCTTTCTCAAGGACACATGGTACTTCAAGTTGTGGTGACCTGTTTCTTTTTTGTCCCCCAACAAGTCTAGTTTCTCTCCCCAGGGTGTGTTGTTTTCTTGCCACTCCAGCACGTTCTAAGAACTGAACAGCTTTCTTACAGAGCAAGAATATGGTGTAATGTATTGTGGGTGGTTTGTTTTCTCTGTTTCATATTAAAACCACATGTGAACATTTATATGAGAAAAGACAACTGAACACGGTAGTAATGCTCCTATACTAGCAGTTTATGATGTTTTGGAAGTTAGGAATTCTGTTCTTCAGAGCAGTAGGTGAGATTTTTTCTGAGTAGTTGCACTGCTCACACGATCGCTCTTCTCACATTGGTGCCCTGGATAATCCTTTCCACTTGCCTTATTGCTCCCACTCATTGCTGCTTCTCTGAAAATGAGCAGAAGTCCTCCTTCAAAGATTCAGCCGAAGAGGCCATTTTTGAATTATTTCAATCCTGGTGTTTGTGAAGTGCTCACTATTATTATGTTAGCTTTTGTTGGCAAGTTATCAATGCACCAGAATTGTGTTGTCTACCTCAACTCATGTTCTGAGTATTTTTTTCTGTTGTACCTGTGACCTTTGGGAATCATTTGCCCCTTTCCCCAGTGCACTTTTCCTGGCCTGATTCTCTCCCACTACATTCAGAGGGTCAGTGAATCACGATTTCATGGTGAGAATTATGACCTGTAATACTGCATTTGAAGCTAGACCTAGATACCACACGTATCCTAATTCTTTACATTTAATCTTTTATTTAAAGATTTTTTTCATTGTATAAAAATAGTGATTGCCAATTTGGTGACAGAACTGGTTATTTCCAGTAGTTGGATGAGTGGATGGGTAGATTGGTTATTTCAAGGTATGAGAACATTTACAATTACTTCTTCATATCCAAGGATTTTGTATTACTTTTTTTAAACTACTGGATATGATTCTAAGTAAGAAATTAATATCTCTGCCATGCTAGAACTTGTTTCACTCGAAAGAGAAAAGTTCTGGGAAAATAGAGTGTAAAACACAGTTCTTGGCAAATTCTATTAAGAATTTCTGAAAACTTGTGGGGCCAGATTTTTTAATTTGTGGAATATCACATTCATAGCCATCTGTAGTTCATATTTGGTTTTATATCCAGAAAAATGTGATAAAGTTCTATACTGAATAGTAGACTCAGGTAAACTGTTAATGACATGGATCTGTTACTCACTGCTATCATATATCTCTTGTAACTGTTTTCTTGTAATAACCTATGACAGCCATAAAGTTCTGGAATAAGAATTAGGCACAGGAGTAAAACCGGCAGTAAGTTATCTTACTCACATTCAAGATGGTCTGAAGTATAGCTTTTTTTTCTGCCTGACCTGGTCATAAACTGTTTTATTTTGCAAAAAAAAAGTGATGGGCCTCTCAAAAAGAGCGAGACCTTCCTTCATGTAATGTCCCTACGTACTTCATTAAACCTCTGTGGCTAAGTGTTCTGAGAGTACAGGAAGCAAATAAATGCCTCTAGATGATAATTGTTGTTCTTCTAAAAAAGAATCTTCCAAGTGCACATAAAAGCAAATGTTTTTATGCCATTTATACACAAAATCTTAAAATTTCATGTTTCCTGTAAGGACTTACCTTCCTTAAGGGAAGCACAAACTTCCCTTAAAACAGTCATTATTCTTTCAGGTCAGGAGGAAGCTTGGCATTTCAGTCCTTCAACCAAAGTCAGAGTTGACTCCATGGTATGTTGAAAATAATGTGTTTTTGAAGAGGCAGCAGCTGTTTTTTTTAAATGGGATTCCCTTCACAATCTAAGCAAGCTTTGAATCAATTTAATTTTAAAGCCAACCAGACTGCCTGCCCTGCAACAGAATTTCTGAGTTTCAGGTCTGAGAAGAAAAGTGAGAACTGCAAGTGAAAACTGAAATATGGTGATAATGGCTTACCTTTCTATGTGGCACTTCAGAAGTCTTAAAGCAATTATCTGGGGACAGCAGACCAGTCATGTTGTGGCTCCTAGAAAATATTGATGTCTCAGAACTGAATTATTCCAGCATTTTCATACGGAAAGATTAGGTCCCTTTATTTAAGCTTATATACACACAATCACATTTCTCTGGAAAGACAAACATTTCTCTGCTTCTTAAACAAGTTTGTTGTGGTATGCTTACTCTGACATCTAGAATCCAGTGTGTGGTGCCAGTTAAAAGAGCAATCACAAAACAATATCTTCTTTCCCTACATGTTTAGGAAAATATCTCCAACTTTGATATCGTCATGGAGTCTGACGAGGGCACCTTCAGGCCATCTGGACTGGGTTTTACTGGCAATGCTAAAGCTCGGGACATCGTGAAAGAGATCATGGCTCTGCTGCAGCCCATCAATGTTACAGGTGTTTATGACAACGCAGATGGAACGGACATCGATTACTGGATGAGAGATGGGGTGCCCGGTGAGCATGTTTTACAGCTGAGACCACTCATCCCGTGCAGTGGCATGTTGGATGGGTGGTCCGGTGTTTTGAAAACAGTAAGAAATGCTTTCTCTCAAGGACTAAAATTTACCATAGGTAAAATGGAGATATTTTAAAAGGTGACCAACAGAAATAGGACATGAAGTACATTTGAGCTGCAGTTTAATAATGGTGTAGATTATACGTAGTATAGCGTGTCTAAAATCTTCTTTTCGGCTTTAAGGATTTATAATAATTAATCCCAGACTGGTGGTTTATAAATAGTAAACTAAGGCAGAGGGAAATTCTCCAATGCAGAACAAATAATTATTTTATTATTATTATTATTTCAAAGTTGAAATACAGGTTTTTTTTTCCCCCTGTTTTGTATGCTGAAGAAACAATGGTTTTGAGACACATAATTTAAAAGGTGAAGGGGCATTAAGGTGTGCTGAAGGGTTAAAATTCTGCAAAGTGTAAACTGGTTTAGGAGTTTGTTTGAAGTATTGTGTCTGGCTCTCAGTGAGGAGCAGCTTGTTGGCAAAGAGGCTTGCAAGCTGGGAGAGAGACCCACCACTGGCCGCCTCCCAGTGCAGGAGACTCCACACCAGCACAGGGTCTTGCAGAGCACAAGACTCCCAATTAGAGGCCAGTCTGGGTGAAGCCTTAGGGAATTTCCATGGTAATTTCCGCAGCTGAATAACAGTAGAAAGAAAAAAGTTTCATAACACTGATACTTAAAATATTATGATCTGTTTTAAAATTTTAATGTTCTTTTTCTCCGGTGTTTTATGACTGAAATAGGCTGGTGCACTTTTCATGCTAGTTTTACTGGTAACTGTTATATATGCTTAAAATCTCATAATATTTTATTAACTGCCTTGTTCCACTTGATCCTGTGGAAGATGCAGTGGGTCATGGAACATACGCTTCTTATTTATTGTCAGAACCCTTTGCTTCTCACTCACCTAGGTTGTACAAAGATACCATAAAGCTGACTGCCTCAAAAATATGTATGGATATGTAATCTTCAAAGCAAAATATCTAGTCTGGGCAAGAAGTATGGATGAAGGGATATGATTAAACAGCTAGGGATTCTTCTTCAGCTGGTATGCTGCTTTCTGAGGAAAAGGCAAGCTGTTTGGTGCAACGTCTTATAGCTGTGACACTGGTATGTGCTTAGGTTCCTAGGCTATGTAAGCCTCTCTAAGATGCCTCTGCACCTTACATGAGTGATAGGAACCATGAGCTGAGTAGAGTTGAGTTGAGTAAGCACTGCTGAGAGGCTTTAGCTGCGCATCATCCACAGCCTGTAAATGCCCATGCAAAGTCCCCTGGTCCAGAATTTCAGACCGACGTGTCTATGCTGTAGTTGGAATATGAGAATTCACGATACAGCCTGTGCGTTTAGAAAATGCAGGTGTATCGGGATGATTTCCTAGGTAAGGTGTTGCAGATAGAATGTGGAGGACATTGTGCTTCCTGTCTGAGGGTGACACATTATGGAAGGAGAGAGAAGATTTTAGCATTCAAATGCCTTGTTTTCAGTTGGAAATGTGAGTGGTGCTTGTGTATTGAGCTCTTGTTCAACTGAGGTGCACCCGGAGCCTAAACAGCTACAGCATGCCATGGTCCTTTGGATTAGTTACCTGGGCTACATGAGTAAAATACTCAGCAGGAACATGGCAGAAACAGGGATCATCTCCCATGGTCACCCGTACTCCTCAGAAAGCACAAACTATAAGCTCAACTTTGGGAAAATATAAATACACCAGAATTGAGACCTCAGTTTTAAAATTAATCTGATTTGCTTTCCTATTAAAAATTTGGCACATTAATTAATGGTGGATTTTTTTTTGCTGTCTGAAGCTTTGATTCATTTAACTCCCTGTTAAACAAATAACAAAGTGTTCTTGCAGCATAACGGAACGGTGATGCTTTTTTTCCCCATTGAACCCCGGAGGGAAGGAATTAGCTTCACTAAAATAATTTCAAATGCTTTAGGTTGTATTTCATACTGTACCAGGGAGAAGTCTAAGACATCTTGTAATCTTCACGCCTTGTCTGCAGTATTTTCACTGCTCCAATGAGCCCTTATGGTATATAATAGCATTGGAACAAATTGAACACACTGTAGCAGCTTTTATAATTTTGTCCAATTTAAACAAGCAGCCAAGTGTTGACACTTCATCAATTTTATTTAAAAATTTTCTTGAAAATACACTTGGTGGGTTCGTTTCCTCAACAGTGAGAGAAAATACGGTGTGCTTCTTGAACAATCAGAATGGTTTCTTGACATCACTTTTTCTAGAATTTTTCTCCTTTTCAGTGGTAAATAGATTCTGAGATTCACCTTTTTAGATACTATTAAAATTCTGCTCATTTTGATCTGAAAGATCTGCAGAGGGTAATAGTATATGTGTTTTTCAGAGCTGTTCACTGCTGCTCCTGAGAAAGGCAAAGTGACTCTGGCTTCTTCCTCTCTGCTATTTCCAGCATGTTTATTTTTAAGGGGCACGCAATGAAATGTTATTTGTGATGCTACTTAAACATCTTCACAAGAAAACAGCAGTGACTGTTCTGAGATTTTGGGAGGCCAGGAGAGTTAAGAGTACTTTGCAAACCTCAAATTCAAGCTTAACTAATACTCCTGAAGCACAAGCAAGGTGTTATGCACCAAACACAGTAGTTTAATGCTTTGTAACAGTAGAGTACTAGAAATATTTTCATTGGTGGCCTTTACATTGGATTATTTTGAGAACAGTTCAGCCCAGCAATGAGGAATGTCTGTAGCTGTGTTTTTCTAGTGATAGCCAGTTTTCAGCTACTGAAAATATTTGTATAACGTTTGTTTTGCTTCTTCATGAAGCATAAATCAAATGAAATGGGTTTTTTGTGGTGTCATATTTTATGTTGTGGTTTTACAGTTTGAGGTGACCATTTCTCTTAAGACTGCTCCTTTATTAATTATGCAATTATTTTCCTCATCTTTCTTTTTAAGGGTTCAATTACATATTTGTTTTTAGTTAGAGATACATCTACACGGTGGCACATAAAACCATTCCTTTCCAATACTGAGTTTGGCCAGAATTTGCAAATATGGGTGGGGAGACGAGTTGCTTGGGTTTATTTGTTTGGTTTCTTTGCATGCTTTTTCACAACAGGCTTCTTCAGGGTCTGAAAGGGATAAAAAACCATTAAGCAAGCCCTGCTATACTAACGCTCAGGTATTTTTATTGAAAAAAGTAAGGTATCTGATGATCACAAGGATGCTTTGAACATGATTTAAACCAGCTCTTAAAGTAATAGCACTGGAGCTGAGTCAGACTTCCCTGCAAACCCTCGGAAACTGAGAAGGGGGAATGAAGTAATTATATTTTTATTATGGTATCCAGTGATTGTTAGTTCGGCTTTAGGTGTTAGGGTAGAGGAAAATGGCTGCTCTCCTATTTTCACAGAGGGCAAGGTGTTGTGACACAGTGTATTTTCCAGAAGAGCTGGTACAAGGATGCTCCTTTCTGCTGGGCTCATCAGGGAGGTTATCTATTGCCGCAGCACTTATGATGGGAGCGCTTGTCTGTTAGGAACTGAGCTGTATTTGAGATCGAGCTGACCCAGGACATCAAACAACTCCCAGAAGGCATGTGGCAACTCCTCTATTTAAAATTCAACCAGTGACCTAAAGGTGAAACTCCTTTTCAGAATGTCACTCTGAACCTTGATAATTGTTCATATCTTTCTGTCTCCACAGTGACAGTGTATTGCTTTTTTGTTACCTTACACAAGAGTAGGAATTATTCTTCCAGAAATTAATAAACCAGTAGTTCATCTAACTTTAATTTCCTCAGAAATCAAAAATTCATTGCTAACCTAATCTATTAGTCATTTTCTTGGAGGTGGCAAACAAATACTATCATATATCATTTCTCTCATTGTTATATTTTCATAGTGCTTCTTTATTACTTTCATCTAAAATAAGGTGTATTTTGGCCTTTAGACACTGGACTGTGACGTGCACGGTTTCCTTTGCTATTACATAGGAAGTTCAATCCTTTTGTTCCACCCCTTTCCAGATCATGCTGCCTACCTGTCCCCCTGTCCCCATCACAGAATCATAGAATGATCCAGGCTGGAAGGGACCTCTAGGGTCATCTAGTCTGACCTCCCCGCAGTCAGCAGGGACACCCACAACTAGACCAGGGTACCCAGGGCCTCATGGAGCCTCACCTTGAATATCTCCAGGGAAGAGGCCTCAATCACCTCCCTGGGCAACCTCCCTTGTGGCACAGCATGCTCTAGCCAAGCCTGCTGTTCTGCTTGGTGTCAGCCAGGACCTTGTTTGAGAAAGTGGTCTAATGGGAAAACTCCCTGACTTGAGGTTGCCAACCAAGCGTGAAGAATTGGGTAAACTCTCTATTTCCCAAATTATGAGTATGTAAACTCCATTCACTCTTGGGTATATCACTGTTTGGGAGTGATACTCCACTCTAATTCATATAGCGTTGCCTCTCAGTGTACTTGCTTCATACTCTCTACAGTCTTGGACAAACTCTGTGGATCCAGGTTTTCAACTTCTTTGTATTGTCCAAAGAGCAAAAACTCTAAGGAATACAAGAAAAAAATCAGATTCACGTAGTTAGGCCTTAATAGCCAATGCTGAGAAGCCTTTGGCTTGATTGTGCACAGGTGGGGGACATTTCACTTGACAAAGACCTTCCTAAAAAATGACAAGAAGAGAATAAGGTTTCCTTAGAAATAGACATTAAACTTAACTTCCTCATCTTAATATACAGCATTTGTGTGATTCATGATCTGAGATGTTTAGCGTAGGGTATCATGTGGAGCACTCTGGTTATTTGGCCATGTGAGTAACACAAGTGAAATGTTTCCTGCTTGCTCATGCAGCAAAAAGTTGGACAAAACTCCTAAGCGCTACTCAAAAAGCCAGCTTTATGTGTGGTGTTGCAAGTACTGAGATAATTTTAGCTACTCCACAGTTGTTGTGTTTTTGTACTTGCTGAGTTTGCACTGCCCTGGACATGTGCTGAAGTGCACGACCAACACCAGCCACTATAGTTCTGGGTTGGGTTTTTTTTGTGTGGAAATGAAGGGTACGGGTCTAGGGTCTACACCTCTATCTGGGCTGAATCAGTATCTCAATGGATCTGAGATGTATCAGCACTGTTGTGTGATAATTAGCAACGTTGTATTGCTTTTTCCAGGTCATTCCTTTCCTTTTTAAGTATCTTATTTTATCATTCCGAAAGGAAATACGGTGAATGAGTGTGTTCCACTGCAGAAATCAAATTTTCTGCAACTTGGGAGGTATTAAATTAAACCAGTATGCTAAAAGAACAATTATAATTGCTTGGCTCTTAAAGGGCCTACAATAAGTGCTACAGCTATTAGAACCGTTTAAAATCTTGATTGCAGAAAGAACTGTGTGTATTAATCTGTAAAATAATTCATCTGTGCTCTAATTTATCATTGTTCCATAAAAATGGGCTTTTGAAATTAGAAATTACTCTAGAGTAATTAAATAAATTTAATATGCTGCAAGATTTTATGAAGGTGGATACCTTAAAAGGCCCATAGTTTAACATAATATCTCAGTTATATTAGCCTTTCATATGACCTTCTCTGATTTTAATAAACCTAATAAAGTCTTTGAGACTAATATTTTAATGAAAGGACTAGTCTGTTAATTATGGTAGGTTTTCTTATTAGTTGTGCTATATGACTACCAGACAAGCTTGACCTTACTTTACATACAACTCTTTCCACCTTTGTTCTCCTTGGGCTGGAGTCTTGTTCTGGCATATTGGAGTATGGGACTACTTCTGATAATTAACAGGAGGTATTGGAACAGCAAGTTTGTTTGTTTCATGTAGACTGGACACAGACCATGCAAACACTCAACTGGGATAGTACTGCTGGAGAGAGGGATGGAGTTGGGTGATGCCTGAATGCAAATGTTATTGGTAGTTTTAAGAGGGCTTCTGTAATATATTTCTCATTAGAGCACATACATTTCTAATGCAAGGGCACAGGGTGGTCCTGTCAAGTAAAAGATAATGTGTCATCTTTGGGGCAAAATAATTCATGATTATAGTAGATACCTGAAAACTGCTCCTTCACACTTATTTTGACAAAATAGAAGACACTTCTGAATGAGCTTGCTGAAATCTATTTTAGCTATGAACTCCCACTGTTCAATAATGTTTTTAGAGTAGCTTATTAAAGACTGATAAAAATACTAAGAAGAGAAAAGCTGACACAATCAAAAGTGATTAGTAGCAGGTAATATGAAGTGGCTTTACTTCACTCAATATTAGTGACATTTTAGTGAGAGAAAGATCACAAAAGAACTGCAGAAAGACTGGAAAATTTAGAAATCATACTTTACAAGTGAGAAATGGGAGATGTTAAATCTCACTCCGTTTATGCAAAGCTATGTTAAGTGATGACTCAACTACAGCATACATATTGGGCCAGGAAGTGATTTTTCTAATTACAGCACCTTTCTCCCTCATTTTAAAAAACAGTCCGTTAGCAATTCAGTCTGTCTGAGTCTTAACAAATTCAAATTGGAAGAAAGCAAACAGGGTCTTCAAATAAGGTTAGTGAGATACAGAAGTGTGTGAATTGGTAGTGAATTCTCCATCAGTTTGAAAGTGTAAGAGAAGACCTGGGTGTCCTTCAAAAAGCTAAGGGTAATTCAAGCAGGAGGAATAGGTCTGATGCAGTAGCTACAAGGTGAAGTTCTCTGTTGTGTGTTATTCAGATGGTAACGGATCTTGCTGGCCTTAAATATCTGTGAATCTGCCAGTAAATCTTACAAGAATTTTCATTAATGAACCCACCTTCTGCATTTAAGCCTTATCCATTCCAAACAGACTAGTTTTTTGAGTATCAAAAGCTCATCTTTGTTTCATACAATGTTTAGATAATCCTAATTACTATTAAAAATAGAATTATTGATCCCAGAGAAAATTTGAGCTGTGAAACCAAAAATATTTGCAAAATGCATCATATATTGCTGAACAGCTCAAATTTCTTGTTTTATTTCTAGTTATTCTCTTCAGTATTTGTGATGCAGTTTATTTGACTTGCTGGTCACAAGCTAAGAATTACTGCACCTGGGTTAAGTAGCTGAAATTACATAGCACTTAAATTTATCTTTCAAAAAAATCAGGCAAGGCAACTTTAAAATAATCTTATATGAATATTACAATAAAATAGTTTGAAAAAAGGACATTCTGATTGGCTTAAAGAAATGAAATTGTTTCAGTGCATTCAACACTACAAATACTAAGTAAGCTCATCAATCTAGTAATGAAAACTTAAATTAAGGCGTTTCATGTAAAATCGTAAATTCTAATGGTTCTTAAATTTTTTGGCTAGTGGACCTCTTTCTCTTAAAGATATTTTGTCACTGTTTCTCCTGTGAATATCATTAAGGTTGAATTTTTACCTTACTTTTAGAGCTTACTCTTCACAAAAGTACATGAGGTACCCTGTTATTAAATAGGTTCCTTCTTTAAGCACACAAAATGCTGAAGTGTTTAAAAAATTGTCAATAAATTTGCTCCTGCCACTCACCTTGTGAGTAGGAGAATATGCTCTGTCTCAGAAAAGAAACACTGAAAATATCTAACTGAACATCTCATTTGGATTTGGGGTGTGGTTGTTTTTATTCTGGCTGTGCCTCTGAGAGGCATATTAATTCTCTATTGTTTGCTTCCTAGGAAAGCTGAATTCTGTTTCTGTGGGTGGGAATATTCTTTTCATATGGAAGCATTTGCCATTTGTTGATCCTAGAAAAAACAAATGTCCTACATTAACGCAAAGAGCTCACTGTTAACACATTAAATATGCAGTTTGGAAGTACAAGTTAGTTAAGCCTTATTCCTAGAACTGTCCCTGACTTCACTGAAGCTCATGCAAATAGTGAAGTAAGTAGGAAAAAAAAATATTAATTTGTGTTCTTTGAGGAAGTTGGTGGTGAAAAGTGTTTGCCAATAGATGAGTGTGAAAATNCCCCCCCCCCCCAACCTTTTTGGAACTTGGCTGTATGAAAAATAAGAGAAATTCATAGCATGGAGATGTTGGGAGATTTCTCACCAAATGTGTGATGATACAGAATGGTTTTTAGAAACAACATCGGAAATATTTGTAGATTCATGGATTCATTTCTGGAAAACAAACTAGAAGTAAAAACTGAATAAAAAATAAACTATTCAGTAGCATTCCAGGAAGACCACATGTAAGCTGCTCTCAATGGGAGAGACACAGGTTAAATGGATTAAAATCTGTCTTTCAGCTCTCCAAGTAGGTTCCTACATTAAGTCATATGATGAGTGTTTCTAAGAGGATTCTTCAGGGCTTGGTACACCCTCAGCTATTCAGTTTCCATTGGTGGTTTGAAATCAAGTTTAAAATTACAAGAAAACAAAGCTGATGTAATTGCTCTCGGAATGATAACAAATAATGAGAATAAGCGAGGTCGATTACATTAGCGTGAGTGCACTCTGTCCACTTTCTTCACACCCTTCTTGTATTGCAGTCCCAAAAGAAGATGGAATATTTAGTGAAAAATCACTTCCTTGGACCTGTTGGCTACCCTATTGCTGATACAGCCCCGTATGTTACCTTCGTTGCCACCTGGGTCTTCCTCATGCCACTTGTCCAACAGGGTTTGTAGGTCCTGTTCTGCAGAGCTGCTACCCTGCTAGTGTACCTCCAGCCCGCACTGTTGCAGTGGGTTGTCCTGTTCCAGTACAGGACTTTGATTTTGTCTTCGCTGAATTTTCTGAGGTCCTAGTCAGGGCATTCCTGGATTTTGAGCTCTCTGAGCAGTACCTCAGCCTTCCTGCACACAAAACACCTTCCACAAATGTAATGAAGATGCAACCCTTCCCTTTCATCTGGGTTATTGCTCAAGATGCAAATGGTAGTGGCCTGATATTGACCCCTAATGGTCACACCACTCATAACCAGACACAAGTTGGACTTCAAACTCTTGATGGCTACCCTTTGAGTCCAGTGGTCTGGTCAGTTTTCCACCCCTCTAGTCCATGATTTTCCTGGGGACTAAGGTGAGTTTATCTGGCTTATTGTTCTCTGTATCCTGCTGCTTTCTATTTTACAATGAGCATAACATTTTTCATTATGACTTTTTTCAGTCATTGAGGATTTCTGATTACCACAACTTTTCTAAGACAACAGAAGGCAACCTCTCAGTGGTCTTGGCAGCTCCTCATGCAGCCCATCCAGTCCCATTCAGTTTCTTAAACAATCCCTAATTTGACCTTCCTATACTATGAGTAGTGCCTGTTTCCCTTCTTCCCAACTCTGCTACACAACAGAGACCTGAGAGTTAAAGTTTAATCCACAGCAATTACTTTCTTACTATTCTTTTGTTACTCATTATAGATAATCTAGCAAATAATACAGCACTTCCACAGCATTTTTTTTCCCCAAGTAATCTAAAAGTTTTATCAGAGAATCACAGAACGATACAGGGTTGGAAGGGACCTCTGGAGATCATCTAGTCCAACCCCCATGGAAAGGGGGGTTGTACATGGAAAGGAGACTGTAAAAACATCTTGACAGACTGTGAAGGGCACATTGGAGGTTTGAATGAAGTATGTTTTCGATCCCAGATCAGAAAGCTTTTTAGTAGCAAACCTTTAAAAATTACTCAGAAAACATATGCCTTGCTTAAGCAGCAAACACATCATGCTTGCACTTGCAGGTGACATTTTGGGTGTAAATGTCTGAGGCTTCCAAAGAATGCTTTTGCTAGTAGACCTAGCTGAACAAATACAAAGCTCAGCAATCATTTATAGAGACATTTTCCTCAAAGGAGCAAGTTCAAAATTATTTCAGCGGCAATCTCTTCAGGACATTGTTAACATTTATAAACTTCAGACTGGGATCTCTTCTAACTGTCTTCAGAACTGATTTTACAGATTTGGTCTACAGTGCTACTGAAATTCTGAAGAGCAGAATTTATTGAGCACCAATTTTTTTCAAAGATATCGCTCTTTCCAGTGACAAAGATGTGTTTTCATGCATTAATTCTACTCAGTTCCAGCATGGAATAGACCACAGAAAAACACTTAAGTGTGAAATAAACTGAATATACATTTGTGTTTTGTAGTGGCAAATCCTCAAGAAAAGATGATGGACTGTGTAGGAATGCAAGAGAGAAGGTATAGATTTACTCATCTGGCTCTGACATCAGCTGCCAACATCACCAAACAAATTAGGCTTCCTCAGTTTGGATAATGATAGCAGTTACCTAGCTAGGGGTGCCAAAGAGCTACTTTTTGTCTGTAAGGTGCAATAAAGGGGAAGAGATCTTTAATACCTTCCTAATTAGGTTGGTCCATCTTCTGCTGGAGTCATCAGACCTTGCATTTTTTTAGCACAAGAACAGCTTTACCTGATCAAATGTTGTGGATGCCTATAAAGAAAATAGAAGCATATGTGGAAAGAGCTTCCTACAAATGTATTTCAGGGACACATAAACAAATCTGTTTGCAAGGACAAAGCATGCACCTCGACATGAGCACCAGTTTATTCAGGTTCTCCATCCAAAGAGCCAGAAAACCTAATTAAGAGTTATTATCCATCAGGGCCAGTCTGTCTTCAGCTCTTGGCTGTTTGCAGTGCCCGTGACAGCGCTGTCTCAATCGCCATGTAGAGCTTGGAAATCCACCAAAGAAAATGGGCACTTTTCCTGTTGCTTGGATTTAAAAAACTTTTAGTTCTATTAACTATATTAAACCCAAACAATGACCTTCTGGGACAGCAGAATTTTTGTAGTTGTTGCTGCTGTTTTTAAAGAAAGCAGAAGTAAAGAAATAGCTGAAAGCAGGGATTTTCAGACTCTGGTCTTCAGACTCCTGAGGGATTGTGAATTACTCCTAAAAATGTACAACTTCATCTGCTCCTAAGAAGAGAGCAAGTCTGTTGTTAGAGGGCTTAATCATCCGTCTGTTGCTGGTTGGGATCATCCATGTGTTAGAAAATGTTTATAGATTTTAAAATTGGAAGCAGTTGTAAACCAATAATGTGGCATTCTGGAGGGGAAAGAAGTTGTGCCGCTTGGTTTCTCAAAGAGTACATTCTCCATCCCTATGAGCAAAGACATGGGGGTTTAGAGTACTAGCATTTTGCTGCTATCCCCAGTTCCCTTGGGAATGTGTAACATGCGAACACTTCACTAGCTGGAAGCTACTGGAAGCAACTTATAAAAGTAGATTAGAGATACAAGACATAAAAACTAAAATTATTTGAGGGCAGAGGTTATTGTGAAGAATCTTAAAGTGGTTTTACCTAAAGAAGGGATGTGTGGGTTGCCTGCCTGCTTCCTCCCCTCCCCTCCCCAAACCCAAACCCACAGCAACAACAACCACCACCAAAGCACGGTGGAAACTGCCTGGCAGCAGGCTGGGAAATATCAGTGCTTGGTTGCTTATCTCTGACCAGATGCAAAGAAACAAAAACCTAACTTAGCACTGGTGAAGTTACAGAACTGATTTTCGAAAAATGTTACGTCTTGTATTCCCTAAATGGGAAACTTATAGAGGTAGGACTTTTAGCACTGTTTTACACACACACCTGCATTGCAGTTCCTTGTGAAATATTTAGGAGCAGGACATTTTTTCTGATGTAAAGTTGTCGTTTCTGGGCTCTTCATAAAATTAAATGAAGTTCCTCCAGAAGTTTGATGCCTAGTTTAATGTTGCATGCAAGGTCCACTTGAAACAGTGATCCTGAGTTTCCCTTTGTCTCCCAGGCCAAATTTGGCTGTAGTCATGGGTCAAGTCAAGCGCCAGAGAAGGAAGATCTGTAGCCTGTTAAGGAGCTATTTCAGAAATACGTACAAACAGATGAGATTGCAAATACCCACAGAGCTGGCAAGAACGTCTCTAGAGAGCCGCTAAACATCCTCTGTTCCAACATGGTCTTGCCAATGTCTGTGTCATTTCTTTCACATTTGTTTATGCTGTTCTTGAAGACTTACTATAACGGAAACATTATAGACCAACCGGTCTGTCCCTGTGCTATTCTTAGTGCTTAGGGAGGTTTTTCTAGTATCTAACCTAGTCTTTTCTGCTGCAAATTGAGTACATTAGTTCTCTTTTCTTTCCATTATGAACCCAGAGACATTGTTATTTCTTTGCTCTTGCAGCAGTTGAAGTTGATTTTTCCCTTTCTTGAAGTACTAGTTTATCCTTGCCCCTACTGATCAACAACCTGGGTTTTTTTAAAGTGACTTCAGTTTGTGAAAATCACTTAACAAATTCTCATCTTACCCTCAGTGTTCTTGCTGTAAGTCATTGGTTGCTGTCATCTCTTAGCATAGGAAGACTACTCCATCGTTTTGGTCTATAATTAAAGTATCAAATAGCCTCAGACCCCTGTGGTGTCCCACTTTATACATCCTTCCCTAGTTCTGCTTCTTAAGTACACTGCCTAGCCAGTTTGGACCAACCTTATAATATACATAATTTTCTTTGTCTCTTCTGGTGTCCTCAGTGATTAACACAAATTTGAACTTTTGTACCTGTTTTATAGGATCAGAAAGTTAGTTCAAAGTGAGTCAACGTGTATAGAGAGGACACAGACTGATGTGCTGGATCATACTATATTCTGGTAGCATCTGGAGATCACAGTGCTTTTGGGACTGGCATGAAAAGCACCGATCCTAGGTATAAGTTTCAGGGTTTCTTCAGAATTAGAATATACTACAGAAGTAGTTTTTGTAGGTAGATTAGCTGTTTAAGCTTTTAGGGATGGAAAGATATTGAGAAACGTTGATTTGCATAACGAAGATATATTTTGATGAAATTGTAGTAGAAAATAAAAGAATGATGAATTCCACTAAGAATATGTAGTTAAAATTTAGAACACTCAGAGAAACCATTCTTTAAGGTTTTTATTTCACACATGTATTAAGTCAAGAAAAGGTGCATGATCGGAATATTTGATTTTACTGGTTTGTTTCACTTTTTAAGAAAAGTTTGAGGTGCCTTCTATTTTCATTTGAGCTGGGAAAAGAGAAAAGCAGAATTGTCATTTGCTGCAAAATAAAAGGCCCAGCTTTTCCCAGCTCTGTCTCTCATAGTCTGCCTGTCTTAAGGGCTCTATGAAACTGCAGTTCTTTGCATTGTGTATTACTGCAAAAAAAGATAATATGAGTTACAAATTTTTAGTTTAATCAAAGCAAAACAGCCCTTATACTGTATATAAGCTACTCTTGGGAAACTGATGCAGACACAAACCAGGCTAGTTCCAGATTTTATGAAATTGTCCAGTCATGCCTTCACATGGAAGCTGCTACCAAAACTGCCATCATTAACTATCATCATCATTTTCATTGAAATGAAAAGTACATGAGAGATGCATATAAGCAGCACAGAAAAGGTGAATAGTTATCCTCTATATTATAGATAGTACTCTATTACATTATAGAGAATAACAGTCTACCTTTTATAATATACCTGGAGGATCAGAGCATCAACACTAACCAGAGAACAGACTTTACACAAAAGAGCACGCTTCTCTCAACAGTGGATAATTAACTGAAAAGAGGAAATCAGCATCACAAGATGTTTTGGAGACGAGGATAGAAGGGACCTTTTAGATCATCTAGTCCAACCATCAACATAACACTGATAAAACACCATCACTAAACCATGTCACTAAGCACTATGTCAAATCGTCTTTTAAATATCTCCAGGTATTTTTAAATGTGTCTCAACCACTTCCCTGGGCAGCCCATTCTAATGCTTAATAACCCTTTCCATGTAAAAATTTGTTAGAATATCCAATCTGAACTTCCCCTGGTGCAGCTTGAGCCCATTTCCTCCTGTCCTATCACCTGTGACTTGGGAGAACTCGCTACAACCTCCTTTCAGGTAGTTGTAGAGAGTGAGAAGGTCTCCCCTCAGCCTCCTTTTCTCCAGGCAGAACAACCCCAGCTCCCTCAGCCTCTGCTCATAAGACTTGTTCTCCAGACCCTTCACCAGCTTTGTTTTCCTTCTCTGTACCCTCTCCATCACCTCAATGTCTTTTTTGTGGTAAGGGGCCCAAAACTGGACACAGTACTTGAGGTGGGGCCTCACCAGTGCTGAGTACAGGGCGATGATCACCTCTTGAGTCCTACTCACCACACTGTTCCTGATACTGGCCAGGGTGCTGTTGGCTGTCTTAGCCACCTGGGCACACTGCTGGCTCATGTTCAGCCAACGGTCGACCAACCCCACCAAGTCCTTTTCTGCCAGGCAGCTCTCCAGCCACTCTTTCCCAAGCCTGTAGCGCTGCATGGCTGATTTGGACCTTTGCATTAATAGCAGCCCCTGGAGAAGCAGGCAGCATGGTGTAGGCTGCAGCGTGTATCTACAGTCTATACCAGCTCCAAATAAGCCATAGCGCAGTCTTGTTTCGCTGTCTCTGTGCACAGCCCGCATGCAGGAAGCTGCCGGTCGCTAATAGCTGAAGTCCCCAGTACTGACAAAGCCTAGGTTAATTCTTGGGGTGTTCTTTCCCCCCGCAACTCCCATGCCGGGGAGGTTCCTAAGCTGTTTGTACAGAAGTAGCACTGTCAGCCTTGAAAATTCTTGTTAGCTCTCCAGCCACCGTTACTCTGGAGCCGGTAGCTTCCAGTGGCATGAAGGAGATGGGCTCTGCCAGGGCAGCTCTCGCCCTCTCGCTGTGCCGGTGTGTGAGAAGTACAGCCTGAACGTGTCAGGGCTCTGATGCTCTGCCACAGCAGCTTGTTTGCTTGATCTGAATAATTTTAGCCCTTCTAACTTCTAGCTAAGAAACAGGTTTCATTGTGCAGCTAAAACTAATAGACAGGTTTTAGACGTCGGAATCCTGAAAACATCCCGAATTATACACATCTTTAATTTTGAATCTCCAAGATGCCCTAAATGGGAAGCATGGAAGAAAGTTAATTAGTCTGCCTGCCTCTCCCTAATTACTAATGGATATTTTTCTTGTCCACCAAAGCCTTCTGGCTATGTTTTAGGGCAGATGTTAATGTGCAGTCACAATTAAAAGCACATGAATTGGATGCTGCTGAAGCCTCCAAGTGCTGTGCTTTTGTGTCTTTTATTTCAGGACACTTGGGGGGAAGAAGGGATCATCACACAGTTAAAAATGACATTTGCTTGCTTTCTTCTTTTCCATGCAGCTCCTCTCTTTCAGTCAGACAAGTAGCTGCCAGGAAATCTATTAATGGTAAAACGATTTTGAGACATGGGGCAGTGTTTTTGACATTATCATCTCAGTGTCAGTAAGAGCTTTTTCACTTAGTATACTCAACCTAGAAACAATTTAATTTCATTGTCCCTTGGCCCAAGTAATGACTTCAGGTTTCTAATTAGAGAGCAAGTGGGAAGGGACCGTGCATGGTCGTTAGGGCCTGAGCTAAGAGAGTGCTAAGGAACGCTCCTGTAATAATTTAACAGGCGTGAGAGCTCCTGCCTGCTGAGCCAGGTCTCCTGCCTCTGTGGAAACAGCCAGGATCACTGCTTTGCACATGTCTTGGCTTCATCTCCCCCGGCTGTGTGAAATGTGGCTTGGGACCCTCTCTCAACCCTCCTTACGCCTTACCTGGGCAACAACATCTGCCTCCCTGATTTAGGTGTAGAGCATCCTTTCTGTGGCAAAATAAAAAAAAAAAAAGAACAGTATTGAATATGTGTCCCCGTCAGGGATAGCATTATTCCATGCCTTTTACTGCTTTTCTCTGGTTGTTCTTTTTTCCTTTTTGATTTGCAGTACATTTTATATTCATTGAGACAGGAAAAAGTGTGATTGCTCCTTCAGTATTTCAAGAAGAGGATATTTGGCTGCTCCATTTGCTAAAAGAGATGGCTGCAAAGGCACTCTGGGTGCCTCTTCTAATTCCAGATAAGCCTTGGGCTCTTGATATGCAGCACAAAACAGAATCTAATTACTGAAGTAATTATTATTGCCTTCTCTGCTACATCGTTTTTTTCCAAACCCAGAGCCACCTTTGGAGTCACAGCTGGCAGTAGTGGGACATGATGACTGTCTCTCAGCCTGGGAACAATTCGACTGTACTCACCTGGAACGAGTTACTTATTTAACATCTCACTTGGCTATTTTTTGACCCTGGAAAGAATATGTGATAGTGGAAATTTTTCCCTTCTTCAGTCAATACATTTCAGTGGCTGCATATCTGAAAAGGTGGTGCTATTTTTCTTTTCACCTCTTCTGTGGTACCTGATACTAGCTAAGTCTGAGGTTGCAATACCCAAGACTAATAAGACCTGCTGTATTTTCTTTGACAGTCCTTTAGGAGTGCAAAATAAAAGCTCTTTAAGCAATAATTGTGCAAGACTATTTTGCAACGATGGGTCTTAAAGGCAGAAAAAACAACATCTTTTTCTTTACTATCAAATGCCTGTCAGTTTTAAAGTGAAGATGTAAAAGTAAAGTGAGGATGTAAAAGTAAAATAAACATTGGTCAGAGTGGAAAAATTTTTCATTCAGATGTTATTTTTATGTGAGACCTGAAAGGGAGGTTCTGCTTGACCAACCTGACCTCTTTCTATGGCCGTGTGACCCACCTTCTGGTTGGGGTAAGACTGGACATTGTCTACCTGGACTTTGGTAAGGCCTTTGACACTATTCCACACAGCATTCTCCTGGAGAAGTGGGCTAATCACAGCATAGACAAGTGTACTTTTCAGTGGGTAAAAAACTGGCTGGATGGCCATGCCCAGAGAGTTGTGATTAAAGGGGGGAAGTCTTGTTGGCAGCTGGTTACCAGTGGTGCCTCTCAGGGCACAGTCTTGTTTAATATCTTTACTGATGATCTGGATGAGGGGATTGAGTGTATCCTCGGTAATTTTGCAGATGACACCAAACTAAGTGGGAGCGTTGAGCTACTTGAAGATAGGAAGGCTCTGCAGAGGGACCTAGACAGGTTGGATCAATGGGCCAAGGCCAATGGTATGAAGTTCGACAAGGCCAAGTGCCAGGTCCTGCATTTCGGTCACAACAACCCCATACTATGCTACAGGCTCGGAGAAGAGTGGCAGGAGAAAAGGACCTGGGGGTGCTGGTGGACAGCTGGTTGAACAC